>ML786431.1:292201-325805 GCA_009831015.1 Picea engelmannii
TGAAAATGGAATTCATCAACCCTTGGAATGTGGAAGGTGCATTTGTAAGGCCAAAAGGCATGACCAAAAATTCATAATGGCCTTCATGAGTTTAGAATGTTGTTTTTGGGATATCTTCTTCCTTCATTATGATCTGATGATACTGTAAACGGAGATCCAATTTTGTGAAATAGATTGCTCCATGTAGTTCATCTAACAATTCATCAATGACGGGAATGGGAAAATTATCTTTAATAGTGATCTTGTTGATCTCTCTATAATCTGGACACATACACCATGAGCTATCATTCTTGAATACCATTCCCACTGGTGCAGAGTAAGAACTTTGGCTAGGTCTAATAATGCCATTCTCTAACATTTCTTCAACCATGCTCTCAATTTCACTCTTCTGGGTACAAGGGTATCTGTATTTCCTGATGTTAGGAGGAACACTCTGAGGAATTAGGTGAATTTCATGATCATGATTTTGAGTGGGTGGATGACCTTTTGGAATATCTTCAAATACTTTGGAATGCTTATCAATGATCCGTTGGAGATCTTGAGGAATAGATGGCTTAGATGTTTGAACATCTAGAGAGCATAGTTGTGGAATAATTCCTTGATGCCCCTTTTTCAATAATTTTATCATGTTGTTAGAGCTTATCCCCTTACCGGGTTTCCCTGTGATACCTCTTAACTCAATTTCTTTTCCTTCCAATGAAAATTTCATGAAACGTTCTTGAAAATTAAAAGCCATTGTTCCTAATGATTGTAACCATTGGATTCCTAGTACAACATTTGCACCACCCATGGGTATAACAATCATTCGACTATTCATTACATATTCCCCCATAGTAAGATTGATCTTATTTCATTTTACTAAGAAATTGATAGTTCCTCCATCTGCAATCATTACTTGAAACTCTAGCACTAGATATACAAAGCAATTGAGATCTTTGGCTAATTTATAGTGAATGAAATTATGAGTACTGCCAGAATCAAGTAGGACTATTACATTTTTCTTTTTGATGTATCCTTCGATCTTGAGGGTTTGAGGAGTGCTAATTCCAGCCAATGCACTACAGAATATCGTGGGAGTCAACTCTTCAGATGAAATTGCTTCTACGTTTTCATCTTGAAATGGTTATTGTTCTTGTTCTTCTTCCTCTTCACAATCTATGTAGAATAATTTCTTCTCACCACACTTATGTCCCTTACTGTACTTGCTGTCACAATTAAAGCATAAACGTTTTTCTTTTCTTTCATCCAATTGTTGAGGTGTCAACCTTGTAAGTTGAGGTGTTTTAGGAGAAGGAGCATTGTTCTCTCTATAGATGTTAGGATTGGTCCTTCTAGTAGCCATTGACATATTTTTACTTTCAACATTTCTTGCCACATTAAATGCATTCTCCAATGATTTCGGTTCCCAAAGGCGAACCTCATGTTGAATGTTATCCTTTACAGTTCCTATGAATACATCAATCAAGTGCTCATCTGGAATATCGGTTACCTTTATATTCAATATTTGGAATTTATCAATGTGCTCGGTAACTGAACCCTTTTGCTTGAGATTTATCAATTGGCTAAAGAAGGTATTGTTCCTTGAATCCTCATAGTGTGTTATCATTTCTTCTGTGAAAATTGTCCAAGTGACGAGTGATTTGCGAGAACAAAGACATCGATACCATACAAATTGATCATGTTCTAAATATAAAGAAGCAGTTCATACCTTTTGTGTATGTGGCACATTATGGAGATCAAAGAATTGCCCCATCCGAATTATCCATGTGATTGGGTCCATGCCATCAAACCTCCTCATATCAATCTTAGGAACGTGGTTGGTCTTCAAACCAAAGTTGGAGTTTCTCCATTCTTGATTCACCTTCCTTGTGTCCTCATCATGAATTTCACGGGATGCATTCTCACTTTCAGGTGTCTTCTCTGTTATAAAATTTTTCAATACTTCCATGATCTCCCCTTTTAAACCATCCATCTTAGTATCCAACTTAGCTTCCATTGAATCCATATTCTTTTTTTTATTCATTTATGTCCCTACGCATTTCTTCACCTTCATCAAGAGTCCAAGTAGGATTTTCTGGAGGCTTATTTGGTGTATAAGTTCCATTTTTTGGTGGCATGTTGGCCAAGTACAACTTTTGAACCTTGATTTTGAGGTGGTTTTGCTAGAAAATATTTCTTCTATTGTATCTCCCAAGTTTTGTCCCTTGTGGGTATGAAACTTTCTTTTATGTAATTATTTGATATTTCTTCTCTGCAATGCCATAGGTCTAATAAAAATTGGATGTGCCAAGTGGAATTTATGGTAACTTCCCCACAACTTGCCGATTTTTGTCCTTTCTAGAAGTTCTCACTTGTATAGCGTGCCCCACACAAAATAATTGATATAAAATTCTGAATCTCACACCAGAAATACTACAGACTATCCACAATCCAATGAAACTAGTCCCACTCAATTTGGATACTCTAGGAAGAAATTATAATTGTTTTTACCTGGAACACCTTCTTGATACTAGTCAATAGGACTAGTCAAATACCCTATCTTACACAGGGTGTATCTACAAATTTAAGATGACCTAGAAGCTAAACATTTTACCACAGATAGCTTACTAATTTTTGTAAATATCCTTCGAAGTTTAGGGTATGAAACGTTACATAAAATATTTTATAGAGAAAATTCCGCAATGACTCAGTTTAGTATGATTCGAGAACCCTATATTGCACAGGCTATATATCTGAAATTATAAGGCCTCAGGAGCTGAATTTTGAACCCAACGTACCTTGATCCGTATACTAAATATCCTCCAAGTCATTCCTTCTAAAATGTAGTATAAAATAGGTTATAGAGAAAATTCCAAGGTGTCTCAGATGTAGCAGTGAAACCCCAAGACCTTGAGCTCTAATACTATATGTTAAGAACCAAATATCAATATAGCATAGAAAAACCTCAGAAAAAGTACTCAACTCCTTGAAAAAGAAATAATTTCAGATAATAATCCTCTTCGATGGGGCAACCTCCTTTTACCCCACTTAAATGTTCAAGTACAAGATGATTCAAAATGAAAATGTCTCCTTGGTATATATAGGAGACTAGGAGGTATAATTACAACTAATGGCCTAAAGCTGACATAAATAAAATAATATTACTAATATAATATGCCCCAATTAAGGGGTATTGAGCCAATATTAAGGCTTAAAAAATTTGAAGTTGGTGATTCGATTCTTGTGCATTTGAGGAAGGAAAGGTTCCCAAGGGGAACATACAAAAAGATGAAGATGAAGAAAATTGGACCATGCAAGGTGATAAGAAAATTTGGGGAAAACACGTATGAGATTGAATTACCCAATGGAGTCGAAATCTCACCAATATTCAATGTTGCAGATTTGTACCCTTGCAGAGCTGAAGAAGTAGGAGCAGAGGGTGAATAGGAAGATATTCCATGGACAAAACAAATGCCTGTAGCTGAAAAGCCACAGATGGAAAGCATAATTGATAAGAGGATTAGCAGAAAGACTAGGAGAAAAGAGCATTTTGAATACTTGGTCAAGTGGAAAGGACATCCAGTTGAATATGCGAGTTAGGAGGATGAAGCAACAATTCAAAAGCATGGACAAACAGTGACGGAACTCGTGAACATGAGTTCATGAAAATTTTCAAGTGACGGAGTATGATGTAGGAGCATCGTAGAAAGCCAAAGCACGTGCCTAGCGAAAGAGACAGTTGGATGCACAGATGTAATTTGAACACGTTTTTGTGAAAACGTTTTGAAATTTAAAGTCTGAAGAATTAATGTAATGGACAGGAGGAAACTACAATTTCATTTATATCTGAAGATCCAAACTGATTTTGGAGCATATGTTCCTATCTGCGAATGTAATAGGAATTTAAGTTTGTTTAGTGCAAGTAGGTAGATTTAATTTAATAGATTAGGCAATTTAAAGGAATAGGAGGGAAAATGGATGATAGACACCCTCGCCTTGTATCTTGAAAGAAACTCATTATTATTGAGAATTTTGGTAGGCTGTAGAGCTGTAAAGGAGAACATAGAATTTTATGCACTCTAGCTGTTGTTATTTACCATGTATAGGAGAACTGGAATTAATAGAAGAAACCTTTGATTCCAATCTATGTGTTTGTTATGGTTGTTGGAACCACCTGTTGAATGGTATATTGCAAGCTATTTTATATTCTCTGTGTGAATTTTATTTCAATAAAATATGTGTGTGTATGTTCTAGAATTTTATGTTGAATGTCTGAATTCTAGATAAAGGGAGGATGAGTTTCAGTTGTTTCTCTTTCTGAGAACTCCTGGAAAGAGTGCAGTGGAGGGTCTGCAAGGAGTGCGTCGACCAGGCTATGAGTTTTATCTCATAACTCTCAGAGGATATTCAAATCATGTTTTTATAGGCCGAAGTGTAAGGTTAGCTCAGAGTTGTGCAAGGTGTGCAAAGGTTGGGCGAGGTCTGGATTTTACCAACTCAAGAGGGAGATTGAGAGACTGATGTTGCAAGAGGTGCACAGAGTCGAAGACCCAAATAACCAGATGTTATATGAAAATCGCCACAAAGAGTGCGTGCAGGGACCCTTTTGGAAGCTTGAGTTCACAAGAGAAAGATCAAAAGGGATAGAACCCCTGAAGTGTTCAAAGGGAGGCGTAGGTCAAAATCGTCTCACAGAATTCAAATTCAGGAGGGAGGATGCCAAGTCATTTGGCCAAAAGTCCTCGAGAAGTTGAATCAGATGGTGGAATCACTTCAAGAGGAGGTGCCAAATTTCTGTGAGTCATGGGATCTTGTGGAACCGTGAAATGATTAAGATCCAATGTCTTTCAACACTCTTAATCTCAGGAAGGATAGTGATCATCATATCCAAATACAACGAGGGTCGTTGGATGGAGGGAGGCACAAAACCTTTGATCTCATTGAAGGCACGATTTTGGAGTCGGGGATTTGTAGAGGGAGAGGAACAACTAGTCATTGTTCTCTCAAGTCGCAAAAGCCAAAGAATCGTGCGAACAAATGGTAAGGACCCACTTCGTAAGAGGAGTAAACAACGGTGATAGGTGGCATGCACCCATCTCTTAGGGTGGATTCACATTTCGTTGACATATTGCATTTTGGGGAATCGCAAGGGAAGAGCATGAGAGGTTGGTGCTCCAACTCGCAAAGTGGTGAGTTGCGAAAGGTGCTTGTGTTAAGGCTTGGCTACGGTCATATTGAAAAAGGAGCTGAAGAGGGGGCTTACACTATAAGCTCATTCGCAATTTCGCATTTCATCTATTTCCAAGGGTTATGGCATTGTATTCGAAGTGCCCAACTCGTGAGACTCAAAATCCTTTGCGGGCTTAAACAACGAGTTCAGTTAACCCTTGTTGTGGTTTAGAGAATATCGAGAGCAGATCTTGGCCTGAGGGCATGAGGTCTGCACCACTTATCCATTAATCTTAAAATTTGATGGTCATAATGGAATCAACATTTCATCTTTTAAACCCAAAAACAAATGATTGTCACACCACAATTCTTCAAAATAAAAATAATATGAAATAAGATAAGAAATCCAACTCTAATCAAACAAAATTAGAAACAAAATGAAAAGAAAAGTAATCTAATCTAAAGAAAATAATAAAATAAGACCAAAATAGGCCTTATCAATATGACTAACATCTTATGTGAAAATATAATATCATTTTTTTATCGTAACAAAAGGAATTTGTATCGTAAAGGGGGTAAGTGTATCAATTTATAAAACACTTAATCCATTAAATTGATTAATTGAATTGATTGTAGAAAAACCCGTTATATGTATTCCTCTCCTTTGGATGAAGGATTAGTATCAATATTATCATTTTCCACATAAAATGTTAAGCGAATAATGCCTACTTTATTAAAGATTATGTACATGAAGAAAAAAAAATAAACCCTTTATTAGAGTGTGCAATCATGATTCATCATTTTCAAAACAATCCACTCATCAAAAGGATATCAATGGTATCGTCAAATTTTCAATTGTTTTATTTATTTTCTCCTTTGCAACACTTTGATTTTAAAATTGTACATAAATGACCATATAAACATTGCATAGTTAATTCAGAATTATTGATAAATTATTTTAGGATATGAGATTTTAAAGGTAATGTTAGATGGAATATAATCAAGAGTTGAGATACTTTTCATTAGTTCACTTAGATTATCTTTTCTTGCTATTTTTGGAAAAAATAATCATAATAAAATGTTCCACAATAAAACTAAAATTAATAAAATTTTAAAGATGTGACTTGAAGGGAAACACTTAAACATGATAAGAAAAGAAATAAGTAATGAAAAGAAAAGAAGACTTCCCTAAATAATGATTTTCCTTTGTCCTAAAAGAAACTAATTCTTACACTTATTAAAGTTGAAAAAAACAAAATGAAAAAAACAAACAAAATCTAATCTACTCCTAAATATACTCTACAATATTTTATAGTAACTCACTGAAATGGAATTTCTAGTGTAACCGTTCCAACTACTTAAGACCTGCATAAATATGTACATCAGAAATCATAAACATAAGAACTTGCAATATTAGACAAAACGAAAAGCTAAATATATTTTCATCTATAACAACAACACACAAAATAAAAAGACTCTCATTTACAAAAAAAAAAACTTCCTACTACTAAATGACTCTTCTAACCAAGACTCTATTATATCATGATAGATATCATAAAATAAATCAGAAGAAAAACATGGAAGAATGTAAATGAGTTTAGTGGATTTATCATGATTATGGAGTTTTGACATAACCATCATCCAAGACCGAAGTACCCCATTCTCTCGATAATTCTCCAAATTTTCATGAATTTATTCACATGAAGGATATGGAAAAGCATTCAAAAGAGGATAAAACGTATTTACAAGAAGAAAATTATAAAGAAAAGAAAAGGAAGGATCAAAAAATATTTGATCCTAAAAAGTATCCAATGGAATATGGGAATGAACATCGTTGAATACTTGAAATGAATTTCAAGGTGCAATAAAATCATCAGAAGAACAGAAAGTTTAAATTTCATACTGGTACATAGGGAGTTCTATGTAAGGTGTCTCATCCATGTCGAAATAATTATCATAGATAACCTCCCTCTCTTGAAAATAATGAAAATTATTAGATTTATTAACATTGACAAATGGATATGAAAGATATTTATAATTGATATTAACATGCAGAGTATTTTCCATTTCAACATCTTGAACTAAGTTAAAGGAAACCTCAAGAATCTTACTACATTGATTTACAAAAAAATCCTTTTTAGTGAAATATGAACCAGTTGAAATGGGACTCTAAGCATGAAGATCAAATGAATGATTATTGTGTGTATGAAGATTAGTAAACAAAGAAGGATACATAAAATAGTGATTACCAGAGTATATATTATTTTCATCATCATGAAATGAAAAATCTTTCATGAGATTATTGGAAATTTTTTTATTAAGGAGAAAATATTCCGCTAAAAAAGTAGGCACTAGTTCTAGATTAGCGACTGGAGAAGAATCGACATTGATATGTTCAGTAGTTAAATCCTGTGGTTCTATGAATTTTACTTCTAAAAAAATTTCCTCTTCACAACCAACATCAACAGGGATTTTAGGAATATTTTCAGATTGAAGATTTAAATCTAAATTACTTTTTGATTGCTGAAAATGTGAAATAAAAAATCTTAACGTGTGCGGTTGTGGATTAGTTTCATGCTCAATGATTGGTTCAGAAGAATTTAAAATAGGACCAAGATTAACCATAGAATTATTGTCTCGCACACCCTGAAAAATATCTATATTATGTTCATCGTCTCTTGTTTCATTATGTTTATAATTTGAAAGAATAAGGAAGGAAAACTATTCCAATAGATATTTCTCAGAGAGTAAATCTTAAGGATGAAATCAACAATAAAACAACATAAATCTAGAATAAAATTCTTCAACAAACTCATTTTTAGGCATTGAAAAATTATTCATTTGTAAGAACAATTTATCATAGTCGTAATTCTGATGAGCAATAAGAAATACTTCCATGAACTGGTTCCATGAGTGAATAAATTTCACTTGTAACGCTTTGAACCACATTTCAATTCTTCCCCTGAGAGTAAGGGAAAATAACTTGCATAATTCATTGTCTGTAAATACTCCAAAAGATTCACATTTTAGAATAAACTGACAAAGATATCCAAAAGTAGAAATTGTATCCTCACCATCAAATCATAGTTTTGACAAGTTTTTATCTCTTCGGGAATGCTTTGAGTAGGACGACATGAACTAAAAGCACACTCCAAAACATAAATTTGGAGAGGATACATGAGTAATAAAACATGTTTAAAAATAAAGACTCCAAGAGGCCAGATTGTTAGTATGCCCTCCTTTTTAGTGCCATTTGTTGACGGGTGATTATGACCACCTGTCAATGTAAGGGAAACAACTTAGTCCAAGTAACTTTAAACCTAACCCCAACCATTTGGTATGTCTCCTTCCGATGGGTTGAAGGGATTTGTTTCCATGAAAACGTTTTTCTTGCCGAGAGGAGACTTCATTTAAGCTCTTCCAAATTCCTAAAAGAAATTAAAACCTAACCAAAAAAACTAAACCTAACCAAAATGTGATCGAGTAACCATAGACATACAACTACCAAAATGTGATCGAGTAACCATAGACATAGAACTACTGATTCACAATTAGAAAATATTTACAACAAAATCATGTACTGCGAGAGAAAAACAATCTAAAATTAATCCAATTTATGTATTTACAACAAAATCATGTCCTGCAAGAGCAAAACAATCTAAAATTAATCCAATTTATGTGTAGATAAATGATATAAAACGTTGAATACATTCTTCATTAAGACCATTTAAGTTGTTGCATCTGGATTAGATGAAAATCATGAAAAATGAAAAAAGGTTTTAACAATACATAATCTGAATCAATTTACAGTTAAATAGATCAATATAAATGATGATAATAATCTTCGGAAAGAAATTTCAAAATACTATAATTGTAAAAAATTAAATGAAATACTGAAAACGAAGTTCAGATTTCATTCAAACTTATAGAAAACAATGATAAATAGAAGTGAGTGTGGATTGTATTACTATGAAAGTTGAAATTTGTACAAATATTTTAAACATTTCCCAAATGCATGCATCACTGTTTCATGAAAATATCGATCCATCAACTGTTGGTGGAGCCTCTGTTCCTATTCCTCTAAAAAACAAAGTCTTAAGAGGAAAAATAATGCTAAAATGTTATAATCAGTTTCTCTTATCTGGAGACTCTCTCCCTCTTTACATTTGAATTTTCCCATATAATTATACAATGAAGCAATAGCATGACAATTTATTAAAAAAAAAAAACATTTCCTTGGAAAGAACCAATAATATCTCCTACATAGTGCATTTGTTTGGGAAAAATATTGGGAGTGACCAAATTGGGCCCGTTGTGGAAATGGGTTGTCAACAATTTTACAAGATTCTGCTCGATTTTCTCAAAACTTAAGTTTGAAGATAGACTACTGGAGAGTGACACGAAATCCAATCTGATAAATTATGTGTTAATAAGATAAGTGTTTCTCCCCAATGATTTTCTTTCTGAGAAAAATGTTGGAGGAAGAGGTAAGTCCTCATGTTCTACAAGTGGGTCTTCACCTGTTCGGTGATATTCACTCCTTTTGGTGAAAAGTATCAATTGAAATTTGTTGGCCAGTTCTGATTTCGCCCAACTCATCCTGTATGTTGATAATCGTCTGCAAAATTCTCAAACAATATTGATATATTTGGATGAGTGATTAACATTGTAATCCACATATAAATCTAGAAACACAACTTATGAAATAAACAAATCACAATAGATAATTAATTAATATAATTTAGGGTTATGTAGCTAAATATTTTAAAACAAATTAAATAATAAAACAAATTAAATTTAAATGAATGAATATCACAATTATACAAAAATATTTTCACACCAATCTCATATATCGATCTACAGATAGAAACCTTAACACTTTTCAATTTCTTGTTTTTCTTTGTTCGTTAAAAATTTAAAAAATTAAACTTTTTCTTGAATTATTTAAAAAAAATGTCAAAATGTTTGATTAACATATTAATGCATTGAATACAAACCAAGACAAAATTGGCAAAAGGTCATAAGAATCCCTATTTCAAGCAACCCGGGCTATTGAATGAATTCAAATAAGTTCATCTAAGTATGCACACCACATTGAATATCGAGAGAACCAAAAGATTCAAATGACCCAAATAATCCAATGAAACAATCAAAACACACCACACTAAACATCACTGAAAGGAAATTAACAAGTCATCTTTTTCAAACCAAGCAAGAAAAAATCAAAACATTATAAAACGATGATTTTTTTTAAGATTTGAATGGGGACCCTTAAATTTTATAAAAATTTATGGGGATTTGTTGGGATCCCAATAACTCCTTGGGTTGGGTAGGTCAAGAGGAAAAGAGACTATGAAAAATCGAGATAGTTGTAGGAGAATACCAGTGGGTTGTGGGATTTGTAATTTCTGAGTAGATAGTGAGAGACCACCCTCTTTTTTTTATTTCTATCACCATCTTAGGAGTGACTTGCTATTGATATTTTGAAACCCAAGTCTATGGTTGGGTGGAATGTTCATCCCAAGAAACTCATTACACAACTATTTATAAAATATAAGTGTTTTATCTTGTTTATGTTTGTATTATGAGTTTATTTGTTGTGCATGTACTCTTTCATTGAGAATGATTTATTTGTTTTTGTAATAAGCTATTTACTACATTCATGTTTGAATTTAGCATGTTATAGATGCATATAATAAATGGTACTTGATGCACACACGCCCTCCCAACCCGCAGGTCGGAAGTCCATGTACACATGATCCTTTCTCTCCACTGGCTCGAAGAGCTCCCGGAAATGCCTCTCCTATTTTCCTTTCAGGAAATCTTCACCCACAAAAAAACCTTGATGAATCTCCCTTCGCGCTTCAGGAGATCAGACTTCTCGATTCCGCAAATCCTGTGGTCAAGCGCCTTCTCTCTCAGACCCCCGAAACTCGAATTACCGAAACTCCGATGTTCTCGCAATCTTTGACTTTTCGACAACCCTTCATTCCATCGGGACTTCGGACTTCACGATTTCGTTAATCCTGATACAAAGATTTTGGGACTTCACCCCACGAAACCCTGAAACGGTCAACAGAATTTGACTTTCGTATCGATGATGCACCACCTATCCACCCTGCTGATTCTGTGGCCCACATGATCCTTTCGGTCCTTCAGGACTTCACGTTTCGTGATTTCGCGAGACCTGTTGCAAAGATTATGGGACTTCAATCTACAAAACCCGGAAATAGAAATCCATGTGTAAATCCAACGGCTCATGTTGGCTTGAATCTACGGCTCTACCTCTCCTGAGCTTAAACCTTTGGGAATACTCGCCGTAACTCCCTTGCTCCTCCGTGAGATCTTATGTCTCAGAGGACTTCACAAATTCTCCACAAAGAATTTCGATCGTCCGTCTCTTCCCTTCACAAGGACTTCTGCGACTTTTTACCAAGTGGGTTTCCCACGGTACTCGACTGCCTATGAAGCAAACTTGCCACACCTTCTCACTGTTCCAATGAAAAAACTTCATGTTCTTCCTTCGAGGGTTGTGGAGACTCTATCCCTTTTGGGCTTTCTCCAACTCTGAGTCTCGAAGAAGACCCCTGCACGCACTCCTTGTGGCAGACCTTCAAACACTTCCAAGTGTTGAACTTCCTTGACTCTGCGCACACCTACAGCAACAGTCTCTCAACAAATCATTCAGGTTACCAAACCTGAAACTCTACTCGGCCTCTGCACACCTTGCATGGATCCTATGCCTAGTTTCACTTCTGAGAAAATGAGAACAATTGTTATCTCTCCTGAGATTTTAGAGACAAACCTCTGAACCCTTTGTCAACGCAGTCCTTGCAGACAATTCAATTGCACTCTTTGCAGGAACTCTTGCTCAAATAGAGAAACAATTGAAACTCATTTCCCTTACTCTCTCTCTCTCAAATTTCAGACATTCGACAATAAATCATTCATACATAGCATAAAAGCAATTTCATGACAGAAAGAGTAAAACCATGAACATACCATTTAGCATACACATACAAGAAACAAATACAATGCCATGAATCTGAATTAAGACTTCTTCTATTAATTCAAATCTCTGTACATGGTTGTTTTTCAAACACAGTTTCTCTGTTCCAGCTATGTATGCTCTTCTCTTCTTGGTAATGTTCTTCACTATTATGCTCTCAATTGTCATAATCTATTTTACAATACAAAATGAGGGTTTCTATATCCGTTTTCCCTCCGCTCCTAAAACTGTCTAATCTACACATTAATATCTATCTACTTGCATTAACTATTATAAATTCTTTCTATCTACTAAGGACGAGAGACGATCGATCAAGGTCTTTTTACATTTTACAAGTGTGCCTCCACTTGATGACTTCATTGATGTTTTAAGATATTTTTAAAATTTGTGCTGGCGCTTTTCCAACTGTCTTTTATCTCCGCGTTGGCTCACTTGAGATGCTCCTGCATCATACTCTCTCGCTTGAAAATTTTCATGGGTTCCTATCCATGAGCTCACACATAGTCCGTCCATGCTTTTGGATGTCTTATTCTTTCTCCCAGCTAGCATCTTCAACTGGATGGCCCTTCCACTTGATCAAATCTTCAAAGTATTGCTTTCGCCTGGTCTTCTTGCTGACCCTTTTGTCTAGTATTTGCTCCATTTGCGGTTTTTCTACAACTCCTACCTGTTTTGTCCACTGGACCTCTCATTGTTCATTTCCCATTCCTACTTCCTCGAATTTATATGGGTACAACTTTGAGATATTGAATATCGGAGAAATTTCGATCCCATCGGGTAATTCAATCTCATAAGCATTCGCCCCAAATTTCTTCAAGACCTTGCATGGTCCGATTTTCTTCATCTTCAGTTTATTATATGTTCCTCTTGAGAACCTTTCCTTTATCAGATGTGCCACAATCAAATCACCAACCTCAAATTGAAGTTGTCTTCTGTGTTGTTCTTCTCTCTTCTTATATTCCTGGCTCAAACTCTGCAATCGCTCCTTCACCTGGCTGTGAAGTTCCTTCATCGCCTCTGTGAAATCTTCTGCACTAGTGCTTCTAATCACAGTCTGTTCTGAATATCTCAGCTCATAAATTCCTCTTAGCTACATGCCATACACAATCTGAAATGGAATTTTCCCTGTGCTTCTGTTAACTAAGTCATTATAAGAAAATTCCGCCTGTGGTAATATGTTGTCCCACTGGCTATGGTGTTCTGTCACCAAGCTCCTTAGGAAGTCTCCCAGACTTCTATTTACCACTTCTGTCTATCCATCCGTCTGAGGATGATAAGATGAACTAAATGATAAGTTAGTTCCCAGCTTCTTCCATAAGGTCCTCCAAAAGTGTCCTACGAACTTAGTGTCTCGATCCGAAACTATGCTCCTTGGCAAGCCGTGAAGTCGAATGACTTCTTTGAAAAACAGATTTGCAATGTGAGTTGCATCACTGGTCTTCTGACATGGAATGAAGTGTGACATCTTGGAAAATATATCCACCACCAAAAAGATTGAGTCGAACCCTCTTTGTGTTCTTGGCAACCCCAATATGAAATCCATGTTGACTGCATCCCACAGCTGCTCAGGTATGGGCAATGGTTGATAAATCCCTGCATTATGTCTCTTTCCTTTCAAATGCTGGAAAATTCTGCATCTGTCCATGAACCTTTTGACATCTTCTCGCATTCTTGGCCAAAAATATGACTCAGTCAACTTTGTGAACGTCTTGTCATGACCAAAGTGCCCGACCAATCCTCCACTATGTTTCTCTTTCAGCAAATTCTCCCTCATGGAGAATTTTGGAATACAAAGATGATTACCTTTAAACAATAATCCTTCCTGGATCATGTATTTTGTCCATTGGCTTCTATCTTTGATAATTGGATTCTCAGATGCTTCGTATGCCTCTTTAAATTATGGATCAACTTGATACATCTCCCTGAGATCATCAAAACCCAACGTTTTGACTTTGAACTCTTGCAATAGCAAACATTTCCTGCTCAAAGCATCAACAAATTTGTTAGCAGTTCCAGAAATATGTTTAATAAAAAAAGTGAAATTTTGCATATATTACACCCATTTTACATGTCTTTGATTTAACTTTTCCTGTTGAGTCACAAATTGCAGTGCATGACTGTCACTGTATAGGACAAACTCCTTGGGAATCAAGTAATGTCTCCATTTTTTCAATGCCTAAATAATAGCATAGAATTCCTTATCATATGTGGAGTACTTCACTTTCGCTTCATTCAACTTCTCGCTGAAGTATGTTATTGGCCTGTCTTCTTGAAACAAGACTTCCCCTATTGCAAATCCACTTGCATCGCATTTCACTTGAAATGTCTTTTGGAAATCAAGCAACACCAGCATTGGTTGTTCCGTGATCTTCCTTTTTAAAAAATTAAAACTCTTCTCAACTTATTTTTTCCAGTGAAAATATTTGTGTCTTTTCTTCCCTATATCCATCATTGGTGGACTAATTCCATTGAAATTTCTAATGAACTTTCGATAGAAACTAGCCAATCCATGAAAACTTCTCACCTCAAATATACTCTTTGGTGATGGCCAATTCGTGATTACCTCCACCTTATCTGGATCCATCCTCAACTTATCTACAGAAATAACAAATCCCAGATAAATGAGATCTGTCTTCATGAATGAGGAATTCTTCATATTTATCAATAGTTTCTCCTGCTATAACCTATTCATCACTGTAGCCAAATGTTTCAGATGCTATGTCGTTGTTTTACTAAAAATCAGTATGTCATCTAGATACACAATGACAATTTTTTTGACGAACTCCTTCAAGACTTCGTTCATCAACCTCATGAAAGTTCTTGACACATTTGTTAAGCCAAATGGCATAACAAGCCATTCATACAACCCTTCGTTAGTATTTAAGGTTGTCTTCCATTATTCAACTTCTCTCATGCGGATTTGGTGATAACCGCTTTTCAAATCAATCTTCAAAAAATATTGTGCTCCACTCAAGAAATCCATCAGATCGTCCATCCTTGGCAATGGAAATATGTACCTGATGGTTATCTTGTTAATCACCCTCAAGTCAGTACACATTCTCCAGCCTCCATCTTCCTTCGGACTGAGTACTATCAGAACAACACACGAACTCAAGCTTTCTCTAACCAAACCTTTGTCCAACAAATCCTGTACTTGTCTTTTGACCTCTTCATTCTCCTGCGGCGTCAATCTATACGCGGATTTGTTTGGTAAACTGTCTCCTAGTATGAGATCAATATGATGACTCACACTTCTGATCGGTGGCAAAAAACGAGGTAGTTATTCCACTACTATGTCAGCGAACTCTTCCAGTAGTTCCTGAACCTCTTCTGGTAAATCATCTACCCTTGTGTTGGTCAAAACAATCTTCGGTTTCCTGACCACAATGAATTGTAGTTCCTTCTTCTTCTTGACCTCTGTAAAAATTTCCTTCCCACTCATGAGAAGTACAGTGTTGCTTGCTTTAGGTTTCACCTCCTTATCCTTGATTGGAAGCAACATGTGAGTCCTCCCATTCTTCTCTAGGGTGTATGTCTTCATTCTCCCATCATGAATCACATTCCTATCATACTGCCATGGTCTACCCAGTAATAGATGAAAAACATCCATGGGGATGACATCAAATAGTATCTTATCATTATATCCCCCTATCTTAAATTAAACTAAACATTGTTTAGTGACAATTACCTGATGTCCTTTTTGTAGCCATGAAACTCTGTATGGGCTTGGATGATCAATCATCTCCAACTCCATCTTTTCTACCATCTCTGTAGAAATGAGATTATCTGTGCTACCACTGTCCACAATGACCTTGCATACCATGTCCTTGGTCTTGCAAGCAGTCCGAAAAAGTCTGTTTCTTTGGACTGAACTCTCCACCTCCTCTGGCGTCAAAATAACCTTTCGCATCATCAGGGATCTTCCGCCTTCATCATCTTCTGCCTCAACATTCTTCCTTTGAGTTTCGGCAATGTGAGCCTCTCCACATTCCCTCTTTTTATCTGGACATTTGTATGACTTGTTTCCATTCTTTCCACATGTGAAGCATGTTATTACTCCACCTCTTCCTCTTCCTCTACTTCTGGTATGAGGAAAAATATTATTATCAACATAATCTCCTCTCTATTCGATATGCTTCCCTCTCTGTGAGCTTCCACCTCTCTCAGTTCGAGTCTGAGGTTTCTTCCAGTCCTCCTTGGGTTCCTGATTTTTATCTTGGGAAACTGATTTGCCTTTGGGATGACTTCTGCCTCAGCCTCTTTGACCCTGCTTTCAACTCAGCTTCTCTTCAGCCTTTAGAGCCATTTGATAAGCATCTTCCATCGTTTGGATGGTTATGATGCTCATCTCATCCTAAATTTCATATCTCAGACCATTCATGTATTTGGAAACCTTTTCATCATCGCTTTCTCGATGACCTGCCCTGATGTTCAGTCTGTAGAATTCTTCAGTGTACTCCTTCATTGTCATCAGCTTCTGCCTCAAGTTTTGCATCCTTCGAAACAAAGTAATCTGATAATCCTTGGGGATGAATTTCGCCTTCATCTTCATGATCATTCTATCCCAACTCTTGATCTTTTGCTTGCCTTTGCAGCGTCTGTCAACTTGTAGTTCATCCCACCACAATGTTGCATGTCCCTTTAATCTCGTGACAACATGTTTGACCTTCTTGTCCTCGTCGACATCTTCATAGTCAAAATATGTGTCTAGAGCTCTAATCCAGTCTCGAATCTCCTCTGCATCTAGATTTCCCTCATAAACTGGAATCTCCATTTTTGCTCTTGCACCCATTCTTGCAATAGCCCTAATCAAATGTTTGTTTGCTGCATCTTTGGCTGCAAATGCTTCGCCTTCATGTTCATCCTCAATTTCACTTTCGAAATCACTAAGATCCCCAACACTAACTGTATGCCTCTGTACTATCTCCATATCTTCAATTCTGGCGCGTAAATCATGCATCTCTCTCTCCATGGTTGGATCAGGCATCTTCTTACCCCTTCTTCTCAGTATTTCCCTATCCTCTGGTCGATCGGGTGTTTTCCTGTCCCGTCTCCTCAGTGGCATGGTAAATTCTCCTTTTCAATGCTACAGAAAGAAAAGAAACCTTTATGTGCTCTGATACCAATTGATGCACGCACGCCCTCCCAACCCGCAGGTCAGAAGTCCATGTACACATGATCCTTTCTCTCCACTGGTCCGAAGAGCTCCTGGAAATGGCTCTCCTATTTCCCTTTCGAGAAATCTTCACCCACAATAAAACCTCCAGGAATCTCCCTTTGCGCTTCGGGAGATCGGACTTCGCGATTCTACGAATCCTGTGGTCAAGCGTCTTGTCTCTCAGACCCCCGAGACCCAAATTACCAAAAATCTGATGTGCTCACAATATTTGACTTTTCAACAGCCCTTCATTCCATCGAGACTTCGTACTTTGCGATTTCGTGAATCCTGATGCAAAGATTTCAGGACTTCACCCCATGAAACCCCGAAACGGTCAACGAAATTTGACTTCTGTATCGATGATGTGCCACCTATCCACCCTGCTAATTTTGTGGCCCACACGATCCTTTCGGGACTTCACGTTTCGTGATTTCATGAGTCCTGTTGCAAAGATTATGGGACTTCAATCTACGAAACCCCGAAATAGAAATCCATGTGTAAATCCAATGTTTCCTGTTGGATTGAATCTACGGTTCTTCCTCTCCTGAGCTTAAACCTTTGGGAATACTTGTCGTAACTCCCCCACTCCTCCGTGAGATCTGACGACTCATGGGACTTCGTGAATTCTCCACAGAGAATTCTAACCGTCTGTCTCTTCCCTTCACAAGGACTTCTGTGACTTTTTACTGAGTGGGTTTCCCCCGGTACTCGACTGCCTACAACGCAAACTTGCTACACCTTCTCACTGTTCCAATGCACAAAATTTCTGTGCTTCCTTCGACGGCTGTGGAGACTCTATCCCTTCTGGGATTTCTCCAACTCTAAGTCTTAAAGAAGACCCCTGCACGCACTCCTTGTGACAGACCTTCAAACACTTCCAAGTGTTGAACTTCCTTGACTTTGCGCACACCTATAGTAGCAGTCTCTCAACAAATCATTCAGGTTACCAAACCTGAAACTCTACTCGGCTTGTGCACACCTTGCATGGCTCCTGTGCCTAGCTGCACTTCTGAGAAAATGAGAACAATTGTTATCTCTCCTGAGCTTTCAGAGACAAACCTCTGAACCCTTTGTCAACGCACTCCTTGCGGAAAATTCAACTGCACTCCTTGCAGGAACTCTTGCCGAAATAGAGAAACAATTGAAACTCATTTCCCTTATTCTCTCTCTCTCAAATTTCAGACATTCGACAAGAAATCATTCATACATAGCATAAAAGAAATTTCATGATAGAAAGAGTAAAACCATGAACATACCATTTAGCATACACATACAAGAAACAAATGCAACGCCATGAATCTGAATTAAGACTTCTTCTATTAATTAAAATCTTTGTACATGGGTGTTTTTCAGACACAGTTTCTTTGTTCCAACTCTGTATGCTCTTCTCTTCTTGGTAATTTTCTTCACTATTATGCTCTCAATTGGCATAATCTATTTTACAATACACAATGAGGGTGTCTATATATGTTTTCCCTCCGCTCCTAAAACTGTCTAATCTACACATTAAATTCTATCTACTTGCATTAACTATTATAAATGCCTTCTATCTACTAAGGATGAGAGCGGATCGCTCAAGGTTCGTTTACATTTTATAAGTGTGCCTCCACTTGATGACTTCATTAATGTTTTAAGATATTTTCAAAATTTGCGCTGGCACTTTTCCAGTTGTCTTTTATCTCCACACTGGCTCTCTTGAGATGCTCCTGCATTAGTACTAGACAGTAGTTAAATATGGTTGTAATTTGTAGCTGGTAAGCTATATGAAATTGCTTAACATAAATTTTAATTCGTATGAGTATTATGCATGTAATGGACCTCAACTGGGCATGGCGATATGACATTATGGTATCAGAGCATCTAGTTCAAACACCAGGATTGTATGGTTCAAGAACTAGTGTCAATTTAGAAATTCACTATTACATATTTTGTTCTATGCGATTTTGGGGGAAAATGGTGAAAAATTAGAAAGAAATCCCCAAGTTTGTGAGCAAAATTTGAGTTTAAAGGAGTCATAACTGTATAAAAAGTTAAATGGAGTCAATATGTAGAGTCGCAAAGCTGAATTTGACCTAATGGAATTAGTTAGAAGAAATTTTAATTGTTATGAGTATTATGCACGCAATGGAGTGATCAATCGCTAATTAGCAGAAATTTTAATTCTTATTATGGTAGGGGTTGATCAATCGCCAGAATTCATTTTTGAGAGATTAGGAAAATGTAGCCAATCGATGGTCAAGATCATATTTGCTTGGAGATCAAAGGTCTGAATTCATATGAATTTTGGTTGAAAATTCTAAGTGTTGGAGTTGGCCAATGAAAAATTGTCGATGACCAATGGTTAGGTCGGTCAGATTCACAAAGTGTTTTAGTTTCCAACAGACATTGCCGGTAACCAATGGTTGATAATTGGATTATTTGTTGAATTTTCTTGACCAAACCAGAGAAATCATTGATGGATGATGGTCGGGTGTAATCTAATTCAGTGAGGTGTTTGGGTTGTCCAATGGAAATTTGTTCGAGATACTTCCCACATAGCTAGGATTTATTTTTCCTAAGTTTTTCCCTATTTTATTATTATTATTCAGTCTCATATAATTTAGGGAGAATATTCCTCTAGGATAGTATTCTCTTCAATTCAAACTTTAGTTTGATTAGTTGAGTGGAGTCCAGATGCCACATTGGGATTATCACCATGCAACATTGGGATCATCACCAACTAATGAAAATTTTCCTTGGGGTCATCACCATACTAGAACATTACTCATGATTCCATGATATCCTCATGAATTCACTATGTTTCGGTCAGTTAATTGAGGACTGAGAGACTAGTTAACTTAGGCTAGGTGGCAGTTCACTCCCGTAACTTCCTAAGAGACTAGACTAGGTGGTAGTTTACTAATGTAATTGTTGGTGTCTGTCCATATCACTCTATACCACCACTATGGAGAATTGTATTCACCTCAAATGTGCATTAGTTGAGTTATACATAGTATATCATGTGTAAATTATCATTCATTCATTTGGTTAATGATAATTCTTCCATTCTTTCTCTCCTACTTCTCTTTTCTTATATTCTCTTTGCAAATTTTGTAGGTAATTTTCTATATAAATATATTTTGTGCAGGTTCAAAAAAATTAGATGGTATCAGAGTTGACAGACTGCTTGGGAAAATACACACCAAATTGTTTTTGTAGGTAGCGAAGATTGAAGACATTGTAAAAATGGAATTTCCAAAAGAATTCATTCTTACACCATACAATTTATTTGCATGGAAGGAGAATATGATAATTAATTTTTGATGTAGAGGATTATATAGATTAACCATGAACATAGAGACATAACTCACATCATCCATATAAAAATCCAAGTATCTAAATCGAATGGATGAAGCATTTGGAACTATTTGTAGTCTCATTTCTCCTGAACTCCTCTTTCACATATCCTTCTGTAAAACCCCCAATGAATCTTGGACCACCATGGAAGGGATTTTTGGAAAATAGTATGATATGAGAGTACACATGCTCGAGGTGGAATGGTTCACTTTGGATCCAAAAACCTTCTACAATCTTCAAGATTTCTTTACCAAATATAAGGATTTGTTGTTGCAACTTAAGGCTTGCGGGGTTCATAAATCTGAGGAGATTTTTTTTTTCTTAACATTCACTCCAAAATTGGTCTGGAATAATCAGTATTTGTATCTACATTTCATTTAGTTAGGATGACCTCTAGAGCCTCCTATACGATTCCCTCTCTTGAGGCCTTTATCGAGTCTCTGACA
Source organism: Picea engelmannii (assembly GCA_009831015.1). Classification (NCBI taxonomy): domain Eukaryota; kingdom Viridiplantae; phylum Streptophyta; class Pinopsida; order Pinales; family Pinaceae; genus Picea; species Picea engelmannii. The sequence goes on from ML786431.1 coordinate 313,299, forward strand.
CAAGAGTAGAACAGGCTCATAAATATGGGAAAAAACAAAGGACCAAAGGCACATGCACTTGATGTGAAAGATGGTAGCAGTCATCAATATCAGAAATATAAATATGAAGACAAAAGGAAATCATATGCATATCCAAATAAGCAAGGGTACTCAAAACCCTTCAACGATGCGTTAGGATCCAAAGGTGGAAAGGGAAGAAAAAGAGAGAAATGCACTTACTTCCATAAAGGATTCCCTCCATAATTTGCATGTAAGAAGAAACAAATAGATAAAATGTCCCAACTACTTCATCAAAATAAACTTGGAGATCGCATCCCTGAGGGTTCCAAGAAGAAGAAGCCAAAAGATCAGAATCCCAAGAAAGGCAATTCTAACGATGCCTTGGTTTCCATCAACTCCTCTCTGGATGCCTAGACCGTGGATTCAAGTGCATCACACCACATGGAATCCAAAAAATAATTCTATTATTCATTATATGCATGCAAGGGTCCTCCTATTCTAATGGGAGATAACTTTCTAGTCGAGGTCACCGACAAAGGAAGAATTGAAATCACAAACGAAGCTTTGAGAATGTGCTACATGTTCCCAAACTTTCCATCAATATTATCTCTATGTATCAGATAAAAAAATATCGCATCATAAATAGATTCATATTCACACCTGATGCAATGGATATCTATGACATGAAAACCAATTCCATGGTTGCTACCGGTGAGGTAAATCATCAATCTAGACTCTACACATTTTTTGAATTTATTGAACCAGATTTTGTAGTATTGCTTACCCATGTTGATTAAAGAAATAGGATATGGAATGAAAGGTGTTGGAATTTAAATTTCAGATATATGCAAAAACTTAGAAAGAAAGGAATGGTTGATGGTCTACATGACATCCACTTGTCCAAAGGAATTTGTGAGGGATGTGTTCATGGAAAACACCCTCAAGAGAAATTTGGCAAAGGAAAGACTCAAAAGGAATCCTTTTTTATAGATCTGACCCATAGTGTCTTCATGGGAAATTATTCGCATCCATCAATTAGTAAATCAAGGTACGTGCTCATTTTTTTTCATGATTTCTCATGCTTCACATGAATTTTCTTTCTCAGGAAAAAAACAGAGATCTTTCAACACCTCAAATATTTCAAAGCTCTTGTTGATACATATTTAGGAAACAAAATCAAAGTCCTCTGAATAAATAACGAGGGAAATTATGTGAACAATGAGATACATAATATTTTTCACGAGGCAGGGATTCAGTTGCACAACATGATTCCTTATATTCCTCATCAAAATGGAGTTATTGAGAGGAAAAATAGATCTCTAAAAGACATGGCATATTTAATGATACATGCAAAGTCACTTCCACACAGATTATGGGTTGAAGAAATTAATTGTGAAACCTACATCCAATACATATCTCCCCATAGATATGTCAAGGACAAGACCCCTATGAGGCTTGGAGCATCCTCAAACTGGAAGTGACCCACTTCCTTATTTTTGATTCGCATGCATGGGCCAGGATTCCCTCTGAGAAGTGAAAGGAACTTGATCCAAAAAGCACATAGTGTATCTTTGTTGGATACCCCAACGCTGTGAAGGGATACATAATCATTTATATTTCCTTGGACCATCTCATCATTGAGATAAGTGTCCAATTCGAAGAAAGTTTCTTGCATGTACCTAAGAAGTCGCATGCAAACACTTTTGTTCTTCCCCTTGTCATAGATGATGAGAATGCACATGCCAACTCTTCTTCAGATGGTAGCTCTAATTCAGAGGATTCACATGATCCAGACACATATTCAATACAATTAGATGTAGAGGCAATACATGCATATGAAAATGAATATCTAGAGAAGAGGCCCAAGTGGGCCAAGACCACTCTTCAGGAAGTACGAGATCTTGTTGGGGATACAACTAATACTAGGAGGACTTGATATGATTTCAAGGAGCCTCCTCTTTCACTCATTGATACTGAATCGATGCCACCAAGGCATATTTTCTTGGTTCAATATTCAAATGCATACTGCCATGGCAAGGCTACTGGAAATTCATTTTGGGAATCTGCCATGCAAGAGGAATTAAACTCCCTCCTCGAGAACTAGACATGGGATCTGGTTCCCCTTTCTTCCGGATGGAAACTTTCCATGTCTTGATGGGTCTACAGGACCAAGAGCGTAGCGGATATAAAGGTTAGTAGATACAAATCCAGGCTAGTTTCCAAAGGCTTTCAGTAGGTGCATGGCCTTGACTATGATGAGACCTTAACTCCAGTAGTGAAGATGGATAACATTTGTTTGGCGTTTTCCATTGCAGAAGCCAAGGGATGGAAAGTCCATCAAATGGACATGAACAATTCATTTATTCACGAAGATATCTATGAGGAAGTATATATGGAGCATTCCCAGGTATTTATGTACATTAATCTTTGGTCTATCGAATGAATAAGTCTCTTTATGGCCTCAAGCAGGCCCCGGGGCATGGTATGCCAAGATGGAATCCTACCTACTGTCACATAACTTTTTACATTTTAAGTTAGACCCGAATGTTTACATGCTTAGTACGGTTGATTCACTTCTATTCCTAGATTTGTATTTTGATGACTTTGTGATCATTGGTTGCTTGACTTCAGAGATTAATGAAGTCAAGAGGATTCTACATGATAGGTTCTTGATGAAGGACATGGGTCCACTACATTTATTCCTTGGACTCAATATCATTCAAGATGCATTAGGCATCAATTTGTCTCAGGTGAAGTATGCATGAGATATCCTTGAGAGATTTCACATGACAGATTGTAATTTTTCCCCGACTCCTTTCTTATCAGGATTCATACTTGAAGATGGAGGGGACACTCCACTGGTTGAAAAAACACTGTATATACATATAGTGGGGAGATTTTTGTATCTCACACACTCCATACCATATCTCTCTTGTCCAGATGGAGTAGTCTCCAGGTTAATGCAGGAGTTGCATGAGCTACATTGGAAGGATACAAAGAGTATACTTCAATACGTATAAGGAACCATCACCTTTTGGATTCACTATGCAACAAAATATACATTGGACCTAATCGGGATCACTGATTCTGACTAGGTTGGTGATAACATTGATCACAAGTCCATATCTGGTTACTCACTCAGTCTTGGTTACATGCCTATCTATTGGTCAAGAAAGAAGCAGATTGCTATTTGTCTATCTTCAGTCGAGGCAGAGTATAGATGGGTAGTTAGCATAACCATTTAATTTATGTGGCTATAACATTTTCTCATTGATTTGGGCATTCAGTTTCATCAGTCGATCATCATCTGGTGTGACAACCAAAGTACTCTGAAGTTCTGTAGAGATCTAGTTTAGAGGAAGTGGATGAAGGACATCGATATCCACATGAACTACATTCGAGACTTAGTACATGACGGGATAATTGACCTATAGTTCTATCCTTCAACAGAATATACTGTAGACATCTTCACCAAGAATTTCACTAAGAAGAAGGTCATTTCTATTTGTATTCATCTTGAAGTGAAGGACATAGTTTTCTAACAACNCATGAGTTTTTCCCTCTTTCCTCATTTATTTCAGTGTATATTTTGTATTTGGGTACCCAACATGGTCTCGTTGTTGCGACCCATTCTTTATTTTCCCCATAGTGATGTTCACAGGGGGTGTTGGAGATACTTCACACACACCTATGATTTCTTTTTATTGAGGTTTTCCCTAGGTCTATTAGTCATTATTTTTTGTCCTATAGTTTAGGGAGAATATTTCTCTAGGAGAATATTATCTTCAGTTCACATTTTAGTTTGATCAATTGAGTCGAGTCTAGATGCTACATTGGGATTATCACCATGCATCATTGGGATCATCACCAGACTAGTGAATTACTCATGATTCCATGATATCCTCCTCCCTTCACTATGTTTCAGTTAGTTAACTGAAGCTTGAGAGACTAGTTAACTCAGACTAGGTCATAGTTCACTCCCTTGGTTTTTTATCCCCATATTAAATAATGTATTTTGTTAATCTATGAAAGGCCAGAATGCCCAAACAATTAAAAGAGGTCATTGTTCCTAGGAAATGTAATGTTTTGATCATTATTAATAATAAATAGATCACTGGTTGCTAGACGAACAAGGACAAGAGTTATAGGGGGCTATCATTCCATAAGACAGGGGGCTTGAGGGGCTAAGTATTTTTTTTATATTTATCTACCCATAATTGTTTAATGGAGAGGAGTGGTTACATGAGCTTCTTGAGGAAATCTATGTGGTTATTGATTTACAAGTAAATTTATAAACCCATCTTGTAGGTTGTTTTGGGGCCTCTTCTTCACTCATTCACTCGCTCACTCATTGGTCATTTTTCATTGTTCACACTAGTCATTATGTTTCCTCTCCATTCACTCTTTCACCCACTCTTGATTCTTCATTCATTTTTGTCTTAGCTCGGGAGAGAAAAACGAATTGTGGAGGGGAGCCATGGTTTGGTTGGTAGTAGTGATTGTTGGTGTATTCTAGCCATGAATTAATTCTTGCATGTCTGAGATGCATTGGGATGCATTAAGTTTTACCCATATCTATGAATATTGAGAGTCCCAACATGGATATTTTTGACCAGATGCATTGGAGCCCTAGGAGGAGGTGGAAAACATGAAGGACTTCATGGAAGAGAAAGGGGTCCATTCTCTTGGGTTGTGTAGGTAGGGTAGAAGAGAGTTGGTGTACATTGGATTGATGTGTGTGCTGAGAAGCTTGTGAGCGCTTGAGTGCTGACTTGTTTGGGAAGCTGAGTGACACTATAGAACTGTCCTTGTGGACTCATAGCCCTGGCTCGGGGGTGATATTGCTATTGAGACTTGGAACAATAGTGTCTATGGTTGGGTGGAACTTCCTTTCTCTACAACCAATTGATGATTCATTTCATTAAATATAAGTTCTCTCACTGTCAGGGTTCATTTACCTATATATTTATTTATGTTGTGTATTTATTTATTATGAAATTCATATCTATAATATTTATTCTTGTGGGTTATTGTTGTGCACAACAGATGGTTCATTTATTTTATATTGTAGCTTGAATCTTGATCTATGCATGTGAATATTTCAGTCATATTTATTAATTAAAAATTTGATTAGAATTCAAAATTAGTTCATAAGTGGCCTTGAAGTAGTGTGCCCAGCCTTTGGGTGGTAGGGTATGTTACATATTGGTATTAGAGCTTCAGGTTGAAACACTAGACTAGAATGGGACAAAAATTTGGATAGGGTATTATGGTTAAAAATGGATATGTCCTTGTGATATTAAAGATCAAGAAATATAGCATTATAGAGATCGCATAGAAGCCAGAGCATCATGCAGAATGATATCCTTTGTGAAGGATCATAGAGTCATGGACGTCCCATTTGGATATTGAGAGCAATCAGAGTCATTGATAGAATCCATGGAAGATATGGAAAAACATGAAACTTCATCGCTTTGGTGATTATGGGAGGCAAGGAAGAAGCATGGAAAACGTCGAAGTCGCAAAGTCCCGTTGGTCGTCCAATCTAATAAGAGGATCAGGTGAAATCTCAATCGTTGGTTAGGGTGATTCGACACTGACCACTTTGAGAAGTTAAATCTGGGAGAATCAAACCATTTTAGAACTTATATATTCTAGAGTCCCAGAGTGTTGAAGTGACAAAATCCCATCGATCATTAGATCGAGGGAATAATTCAGGAATAATATAGATCATCGGATCTGGAGCATAGATGGTGGACTATCCATTCAATTGATGATGTTTCATATTTCATGTGGCCAAGGTACCGTGTGGGACACTTGTCACCCATATTTAGTACCTTTTGGACCCTAACCTATTCATTTTTTAGTGACACATGGTACACATGCCATGGGTCCACATGATCATAGGTGACATCAATATGCCATGTCATATTCGAGAGTATTTCCTCTGGTGGTGTCCAATGTCTCTACCAGCAAAAGTGTTGAAGAACGAAGTCGTGAATTCATGCAGACCATCAATGTAAGATCCCTTCGAGACCTTTCTCAACCGTTATATCAAGTAGTGCAAGGATGGTGTAAGCACTTCGACATATGTCACTCTAGGGAAATTGAACAAATCGAGAGTTTTAATATCTCGGAGTCCTAGAGCGTCGAAGTCCCAAAATGAATAAGGATCATCCATCCTGACGCTTGATTAAGTCATGGTCGTTGGATCAACAATGGAGGTATAGCATAAGCGGAGGCATTAATCAATGGTAAGATATTATCATCACTTTATCACCACTTCAGTAGGTATCTCTCTAGAGAAGTTGATCTGAGACCCTCTGGGAGTTCTCGTTACCCTCTTATTTAACAGTGGAAGGATAAGGTAAGAGATTTGATGAGTATCACTATGGGGGAGTTGAGGGACTTGGGATTTGTAATATTCCAAAGTCCTGGAGTGCTAAAATCCCGAATTCATTAAGGTAGTCCATCTTTATGTCTGATTAAGTCATGACCATTTATATCATTGAAGCCTCCAAATAATCCAGGATCATCTAGTCGATGGGAGATCAAATCTCGATTGTCTGATCTACTAGTGGAGCTAGTAGAAAGGTTCCAACGAAGTTTACTCCAGGAGAAGTTGGAATATTAAAAAGGGAGAATATTTGAAGGTCGAATTCTGAAGGCATTAGTCCTAGAGTCGGTCTCATGATAAGGTAAAGGGGTTAATTATATTCACAAAGGGAATAGCAGTAACAAATCCCTTAGTCATTGTGTTTGAGAAAGCTCATGTGTAGAAGAATATAGAGGAAGGTGATAAAGAGTGAATAAGCCTATGGTTTAGATTAATGGTCACAAGGAAAGTGGACTGAAGGAGAATCCGTGAAAAAATTGAATTATGTACTAGTTAAAGGACTTGTGGATTATTTTGACAAGATCCTATTTCAAAACAAAAGAAAATGGGTTGAAAGTGATTTTTTTTTTTTGGAATCCATAACTTTCATCTCAAATATCGAATTGGGGAAAGATTATAGTCATTGGAAATATGATTCAGAGGATGATAACATGGAATTGTTATAATATGGAGAATGATAATATATTTTTCATGAATTGAGAAGAAAAATAACATGTAGCATTGTTTCTTAATTTTTTTTATAATATGCATAATTCTAACAAAATGGTTGCTTTCACATTTTGCATAATTAGGGGGTGTAAACATATCAGTTCAGTATAAGAATGAATATTAAAGAAATGGAAGAAGGAGAGGGATATTCCATCCATGATAAATATTCCAACGCTCATACAATATCCAATGGACATTAGGCCAGAGGGGAGAAAGAAACATTGATAGAGACTGTGAGAATCCTCAAAATAGAAGTGCAGAGTTACAAAGAAGACAATGATATATTTATAAGAGAAAACAAATTAGATAAATACTCAAGTGATACAAATATTAAATCATTTTCAGAGGAAAACAAAGAATGGATCAAACTCAAACCATGAGGAAGAGGGAAGATGTGATGAAACAAGAGAATACTGCAAAAGAACTGGTTATTCAAGAAGTGATAGAATAAATAATAGACATCACTCACCTCCATACTTAGTAAGGAAACTTTATGCATTTGAAGATTCCATAAGTATTCCATAGGTGTCTCATGTAAGGCACAAAAGAACAGGACATGAATTGGACAATTTGCAAGGAGAGATGAGGAAGCTTAATCCACCATCCTTTGATGGTGAAAGAGAAAGGGAAGATGATGTTGAGGCACAACTACTCATCAAAACTAGAATCCAAAATTTCCACATACCATTTACATGTGAAAGTTGTTATGTGGTGGGATCAACTGAAACAAGGTGAGCACATTAATGAGAATAGGATCACCTGGAAGTAGTTCAAGAAATATTTTCAGAAGGAGTACCTTTCAGAGCACTTCTATGAAAAGAAAATGTAGGATTTCTTTGAAGTCAGGATGGGAAGCATGACCATGGAAGAGTATGAAAAGAAGTTCATGAGGTTGTTGAAGTATGTGGGATTTCTAAAATATGAGAAGGTGAAATTACATAGGTTTTTGAGTGGATTTCCATCCTTTTATAAAGAGAATATTTAGTACGATGAACCAAGGACTTTGAATGAGACCATTAGGAAGGATAAGTACCTGTATGAGAAAGGAGAGGGTAGAGAGACTTCACAGAAACCTTGGAATGATAAGAAGAAGGAGAATTTTGATTAGAGAAAGAAAGGATTAAAACCTCCTTTCAATAGAAATATCCCAAATAAAAATCATCTCGGCCAGTATGATAAGGATGAATCCAAGAGAGAAGACTACTTGGGATAAAGGGGAACACCACCAATCCAATGTTGTGGATGCAAAGAATATCACCTATACAAGGATTTACCTCACAAAAAGGAGAAGGTGAATACCATGCACAACATCCAAGAGGCTACAATAGTAGAAGACGTGGAAATGATATATGCAACCTTAGATGATCAACAAGAAGAGTACCAGTCTAATATGATTGAGGTGGAAGGTAAAATCATTAATCAACCTATTTCTATTTTAGTTGATTTAGGAGAAATTCATTGTTACATTGATCCTAAAATAATGGATAGATTACATTTGAAGAAACATAAGCTTGAAAAATCATGCTTGGTTCAGCTAGCCACTGGAACCAAAAGGGGAATCCATGATATGGTCATAGGTTGTCATAATGGTGATAATACTAATGCTTATAATATAAATATTATACTGTTGGGGTATTATGATATTCTAATTGGAATGGATTGGTTGGACAAGCATCATGTTGTCCTAGATTGTCATAACAAGACATTTACATGTCTTTATGAAGAAGGAAAAAATAGCACTGTGAAAGGAGTTTCAAGAACCATATCTATAAGAGAGATTTCATCCTTACAATTGAAGAGTTGTTTTAGAAAAGGATGTCAATTGTATGCATCCCATGTGGAGGAAACATAAAATACAAAGTGGCCAAGCCTTGAATATTTTTTGGTACTACAAGAATATGCAGATGTATTCCAAGAAATATTTGAGTTTCCACCAAATATGGAGATATATTTATATATTGATATAGTGCCAGGATCTTCCCCAGTATCAAAAACACCTTACAGAATGAGTACACCAGAATTAAAATAATTGCAAATGCAGTTGGAAGAATTGTTGAAGAAAGGGTACATACATCCAAGTGTTTCTACTTGGGGATCACCAATACTCTTTGTCAAAAATAAGGATGGAACCTTGAGGTTGTGTATTGAATTTCAGATCCCTAATACTCTTTGTCAAAAATAAGGATGGAACCTTGAGGTTGTGTATTGACTTTCAAATCCCTAATACTCTTTGTCAAAAATAAGGATGGAACCTTGAGGTTGTGTATTGACGTTCGACAGTTGAATAAATCCACTATAAAGAACAAGTACCCTCTACCTAGAATTGATCACCTCTTTGATTAGCTAAGTGGGGAAAAGATATTTTCAAAGACATACATGAGATCATGATACCTTCAGGTAAGAATCAAGGAAAAAGACATCCATAATATAGCCTGTAGAACCAAGTATGGGAATTATGAATTTGTAGTGGTGCCATTTGGACTCTCCAATTCACCAATTGTCTTTATGTGCTTAATCAATGGCATATTAAAAAATTATTTGTATAAGTTTGTCATAGTATTCATGAATGGAATACTTGTATATTATAAGTTGGATTAAGAGAATGAAAATCACATAAGAATGGTATTGAAAGTGCTTAGGGAACATCAATTGTATGCCAAGTTTAGTAAGTGTTATTTTTACCAAGAACAGATCCATTAATTGGGACACATTATTTCAGTACAAGGTATAATAGTGGATCCAGAGAAGATTGAAGCCATTAGAGGATGGCCAACACCCATGAATGTTTTAGAGGTCAGATATTCTATGTGGTTAGTTTGTTACTACAGAATATTTATAGCATGGTTCTCTAATATTTCTTAACCCATCACTTCCTTTCAAAAGAAGGGAAATAAATTTGAATGGACAACAAAGTGTGAAGAGAACTTTAATCTGTTGAAATAATTATTTACTAGTTATCCTATTTTAAATATTGTTGACCCAAATGGAAGTTTTTTGGTATGTACAGATGCATGCAAGGAAGAAATTAGTGGAGTCCTCACTCAAAATGGACATGTCATTGGTTATGAGTCTAGAAAGATTAAATAGCATGAGAGGAACTATGTCAAACATGACTTGGAACTTGCTTCCATTATTCACGCATTGAATATGTGGAAGAATCATCTCATGGGGATGATGTTTGAATTAAGAAAAAACCATAGTGATCTGAAATATCTTCTTGAACAACAAGATTTAAATGCTAGGGAGAAGAGATGGTTGGAATTTTTAAGTGAATACGATTGTTACATCAAGAATATCAAAGGAAAAGAAAATAAAGTTGTTGATGCACTTAGTAGAAGATTACATATCATACATGTTACAACTATTAGTATGTATCAATTAGATTTAAAGAGAAGAATTTTAGATGTTGTTGTCACATATCAACATTAGCTACATGTAAATGAAACCTTACAACAAGAAAATGTACAACATAAAATTAAAGAGTATGAGATGAAGGAAGATGGATTAGTTATGCATAAAAATAGAATTTATATTCCTAGTTCCAAAGAACTTAGGAATTTGGGATTAAAAGAAATGCATAATGTTCCATATGTCAGACATCCTGGTTACCAGAAAACAATTGCAGAAGTAAGAAGGAAATTGTTTTGGCCAGGAATGAAAAAATATTTTGATTACATTTCCATATGTATGGAATGTCAAAGAGTGAAGGATGAGAATAGGCACCCAACATGTTTTCTAAAACCATTACCAATTCCACAGAAGAAATGGGAAGTGGTAACCATTTATTTTATAACTAAATTTCCTAGGACAACAAGACGACATGATTCAATCATGGTAGTGGTTGATAAATTGACAAAGGTTTCTCATTTTTTTCCTATAAAAATGATTCATACAACAACTAATATTGCAGATATTTACATGAGGGAGATTTCTAGGTTGCATGGGATACCTAAGGAAATTGTCTCAGACAGAGACACACAGTTTACTTCAAATTTATGAAGGGGATTTTTTAAAAGATTTGGTAAAAATATGAACTTTAGCACATCATACCATCCACAGTCATATGGGTCGACAGAGAGAGTCAACCAAGTAATTGAAGACATGTTGAGAATGTATGTGATGCATAAGCCATCTAAGTGGTAAGATTACTTGCACATGGTTGACTTTTCCTATAATAATGGGTATCAAGATTCCTTTAAAATGATCCCATTTGAAGATTTGTATGGTAGGAAATGAAATACTCCTGTGAGTTGGGACAACCCATTAGATAGAGGGGTACTTGGGCCAAAATTGCTCAAGGATATGGAAGACCAGATCGTTAAAATTAAGAAGAATTTAAAGGCAACTAAAGATAGACAGAAAATTTATGTAGATAAGAATATGACAACCAAAGAATTTAAAGTAGGGGAGCATGTGATTTTAAAAGTGACTCCCAAGAAGAGCTCTTTGAATTTGAGTAGTTTTACAAAGCTAGTAGCCAGATACTATGGTCCATTTGAGATATTGAAAAGAATAGGGTCAGTTGCATACATTCTTTCATTTTATGCTTCCATGAATGTGGATAATGTATTTCATGTCTCTTTTATAAAAAACTACATACATGTTCCTAACCATGTTATTGATTGATATCTGATTTAGGTAGAGAGAGAGCGAGACTTTTAGGTCTAACCAATGCAAATATTGGACAAAAAAGTAAAAATTCTCTGAAATTAAGTTATAGAGTTGGTAAAAGTCCATTGGACCTTCTATGGTCCTGAATATGCTACTTGGGAGCATGAATATGCCATGTGGGTAGAGTACCATTGTTGGGTGCATGCCTATTTTTAGGTAACGTCAAATTTTGGAGGGTAAAACCCAATTTTGGAGAAGAACAACTAGAAGGAAAAGAAACATGTGTGAGGGAAAGCCACATGTGTAGGAGGAAAGCATGCAAGGCGTGTAGGTAGGAAAATATAACCATGTTAATGTTAGGGTTTTGGTATAAATAACAGCTAAGAATCCTGTAAATTAGTATAAATAAGAACCTAGGAGGCCTAGGTCGGGGTTCTTGTGTTTTGGTTCATTGTTTTTTTTGGTTTTGGGACTATGGGAAAGGTTCCAAATCGTTTTGATATGATTTTGTAAGTTTATGAGTTGTAGAAGAGTTGAATAACTAGATATTGGGGGTTAGATCATAGGTTGTCGAGCCCGGTGTGATCTAGTCTTCCTCACATAGGTTGTTGAACCTTTTTCATGATTGTATGATCGAAAGTTGTTCGGCAACACAGGTATTCCAATAGAGGACGAACACCTTCAGTAACCACTCACATAACTAGATCAAAGATCAACACACCGATGTTTTCACATGGTAAAACCCCTACGGGGAAACATCCACGGCCCCAGCCAACGCGGCCACTTGGAGC
>ML786431.1:338230-360467 GCA_009831015.1 Picea engelmannii
GGAAGGAAAAGGAAACACAAAATTAGAAAAGAAAGAAAATACAAAAATACTGGGGAACATTGGGCGTAGAGAGAGTGGACTCAGCGCAAAAAGAAATAAAAAATCATGCACAACAAATTATTGATAGAAAGAAAAACATCGTGCAATAAGGAAAAAGAACAACAGAAATGCATGACCCACTTAAAAAGTTCAGTGCACCAGAAAATGGACCAACGATCAGAAAAGTGAGAAATGACAATTAGATAAATTAGGCACAAATTGGAGGAATTTATGGAATTAAAGGAAGCGTACTCGACAAGCTTCATCACATTAATCATGGCTAGGGAATCTTCTTCGAGGATCTTCACCGTATTCATGGAACCCTCTATATAAAGGGGAAATGTGGGCACAACAACACGTATTGTGAAATTGCAAATTCATGGAGTTAGAGACCACACAGAGGAGTAGGTGAGTGCACAATGAGAACCAGTCGAACCCTATTCGATAAAAGAAAACAATACCGACTATGTCACCATAAAATATTGGCGCACCAAGCCAAAATGAAATGAAAAACAAAAGAAACATTAGGGCACCGCACGAAACTATGGAGGTCAAGAAATAAATGACCCAAAGAGAGGGAATTGTTAATGTTGACACAATTTCATCCTTGTAGGTCGAGCCAATGAGCCCCACACTAGTCAAAGAAGAAGCACAATCCTTAATGATTGTTGGCATGGAAGTTCATTTGTATGATAGTGCGTGGGGGCACCAAACAAGTGACACAGGAAATCTACAACAACCTCTGAGGGATGAAGTATCCCAAAGAATAATCAGGGATGCCAACGAGAAGAAGTAGGGTCCATGTAGTAGCAAGAAAGGCTGGTAGAAGACATTACGAGGCATCCATATTTGGGCGCAGAGGATAGACAAGAGGAAGCGGGGACCTTTGGCTCACTATTCATAAGAAAGGACAAACATCCCATCGCATGGTCCTCGTGCAAGTATTATGATGAAGAAATCATACTACCATGCATCCTAGAGGGAGTGTAGACCAAAACAACACTTTTGGGTTGCATGGAAAAGATAAAGTATTCTGACCATGATGTGGTCAACGCTGGCAAATTACCATAATTTTTGTAGCAATTTCATATGGACAGTATAGGTAGAGGTCCATTTGGTGATCCCATGATAAAACCAAAACAATGTGTAGAATGCCAGGTGAAAAAAGGCATCCTAAACATAGGGGAGATTCCCCACTTCAACAGGGGGAAAGAGGTAAATAAATGTGTCAAGTAGTTTATGTCAGTCCTCCATGGAGGCTTCCTATGAATGGAGGAACCCCTCTCCATTGACATGGAATTGATCACGTTCATCATAGTTCTATCGTCAATGGGTAAGAGTCCCACATGGTACCTAGATGAAAATACGAACGATAATACTCTTGCTGAGGAAATGAATAAAACATAATTAGCGACGCATCCACTAGGATGGACACAAAACTCATGGCTTGCAATATTTTAAGGAAGTATTGCAAGGAGGAAGTCCATGCAGGGGTTGTCACAACTGCAGCCTAGTGTTCCAATGGAACCATTCTTAGTTCATCCCCCTACCTGTTGAGCCTGTTCCTTGATGACTGCAAAGATGCATAGTACTTGTGGACAAAATTTCACTATTCATGGTTATTTATCTTGATAGAATTTGTCGGGTGGAGGGAACCTCCATACTCATACGTTTTCAAAATAATAGGTCATTTCCACACAACGCAACATACATCAATGGGGAGAACGTCAAAACCCAAGAGAAGAAGTAGTAACGCAGGTACCTTTGTGTAGTACCTAAGCGACATCCAGGACAATATAGATAACACTTGGAGGATCATGCAATAATTCATCACAAAGTACTAAAACATAACAAGCTTCAGAGTGACGTGGCATAATATGTTGATCTAGTCGTAGAGAGATCCATCCAAGGAATTGTTACAACTTTGGTTTTTCATCAAGGAAGAAGAAGTTGAAATGGAAATGTGAGATTGGCAAGATGGTTGGAAGATCCCAGCCATTACTAGGGAAGCTCCTATGGGAAAATAGGTAGAAGCAAGGGTATCTAAGACACTTGTAGGAAAAAATGTTAAACCTAAAAAGATGAATCCCAGTCATAAGCTAGAACAATAGAAGAAGGGGAGTGTGCCAAAGAAGGATGCGTAGGAAGGCAAATAGGACACTGCCCCAACATAAGGAGAACAAGGAGTGGGGGACACAATGACCCAAGAAACCCCCTTAGTATCCATCCCAAAAGAAATAGGGCCACCCAAGTGGCCAATCATACACACAGGAGGGTCACGCACGAAGTCTAAGGCACATAAAAAACTGTCGAAGTATAAAATCATTGTGGAGGATGTCAACCTCATCGTAAAACAAGTACAAGATCATTCAACTAAGGACTTAGAGGAATCTCAGCACCAATGAGGAAGAATCCAAACTGAGCTGGAAGATATAAGGAATATATTGGAACAAATGTAGGCAGTTCAAAGACCTGAAGGAGGAACAAATCCCTTCCACACAAAAATATAAGTAGAGGCAAGGATCACACTGAGCGAACAAAACACCATCCAAACCACAACACAAGTGAGTCTAAACTTCCAAATCACATCAGACATGCTGCAAATGGATGAAGGTGTAGTCCAAAACCACTAAAGTATCTAATGCAATTCGAGTTGGCACTAGCAAGGATACCAACCAAGGAACTGTACAAGCTTCAATTCATTTTCATGTAGGAAGTGAAATCATGTGCAAGGAAAGATGTGACAGAGTTACAAAAAACAAAGAATGGCAAGGACGCCTTGGAATTTGTAGTCGATCAGGTCAAGTTCGAAACAAAGGAAGAAAAATAATGTGCAGATAGGTTGGAGGAGGGATTGAAAAATATGTAAAAACACATCCCAAACAATGTGCAAGAAACAACGATAAGTGTAGAGTATAATATCAACCTCATTGCACAAACCATCGATCAATACAGAAAGGAGATAGAGGAACTAAAGGAAAGAATCAATTCCATGACTCCTCTTGAGGTCCAAGAGAAGAGGAAAGAAGAAGTTTCACTCCAAATGGAGAAAATGGAGAAAAAAGTAAGCATAGCAGAAGAACTGTTCAATGAAGTTGCGCAACTCTCGACAACCCTACAAGAGGATGATCAGGTCCAACTATAGGAAAAAGAAGAGGAAAAAATTAGTGCATCAGTATAAGAGCTCAAACAAAGACATAAAACAATGAAAAACATAGAGCACCTAAAGGGTAACCACAACATGAAGAAGCTACAAACAGAGTTGAAATCAGCGCAAATGCAGAAGTAGGAAAGAAAAGTGGAAGTGGAACCCCTTCAAGAGAAAGCAATGCAGATGATCGCATGGTGGGAGGAGGAAAATAACATGGCATAAGCATAGAAAAAGAACACATCACTAATCCAAGAGGATATCATAGGGAAAACAATAGAGTCACTCACAGGAAAAGTCGTGCAGGTCAAGGCAAGAGGAAGGGAACTCACATACAAGTTCCACATCTTGGCAGAGGCTATTCAGAGAGCATGCACTACCTAGGTGGCTTGAGAGGAGCCACATGTCATTTTTGGGGTCCCTATTTGGAGGTAAGGTCTAATTTTGGAGGCTAAAACCCAATTTTGGAGAATAACAACTGGTAGGAAAAGCAACACATCCGAGGGAAAGTCGCATGAAAAGGAGGAAAACATGCAAGGCACACATGCAGGAAAACCTAACCATGTTAAGGTTAGGGTTTTGGTAAAAGATTATAACAACTAAGAATCTTGTAAATTAGTATAAATAAGAACTTAGGAGGTCTAGGTCAGGGTTCGTGTGTTTTGGTTGATTGTTTTTCGGGTTTTGGGACTGTGGGAAAGGTTCCAAATAGTTTTGATATGATTTTGTAATATGTTGAGCTCTAGAAGAGTCAAATAACTAGATATTCAGGGTTATATCATAGGTTGAGGAGCCTAGTGAGATCTAGTTTGCCTCACAGAGGCTCTTGAACCTTTTTCATGATTGTATGATCAGAAGTGTAGTGTGCACAATGGCATATTTTTTAGAAACCTAATAAAAGAGCCAAATAAGATAGATCTTTGTGGATGTAGCCTAGGAGGGGGTTAACCACGGTAAAATATATGTTGTTTTTTGTTTCTTACATATTTACCTTCTATCAATAGTTAGATCATGAATGGATGAATGCACGCTTCAATCAGATCTATTAGAATGCATGAATAGGCTTAATCGATGAATGAACCTTAGGAATAAAAGAGAGAGTAATAATATCAAGTCCTAAAGAAGATCTATTCTAATCCTAGATCCCCACTCTATCCTAGACTGCAAGCACCTGAGTTTTATCATAGAACTATCTCAGGTGAGACTATGAAGTACATTTTGTGTTTGTGTTACCTTCTAGTTTAGTAGGAGGGATGATAGTTTTAGAGGGTTTTTTTGGAAACCTGTTTAGATATGAACCTAGGTCATCCTAAGAAGTTTACAAAGAGATTAATAGCCAACAACCCACAACATTTTGAATAAATTTTGAAATTTTGTTTTCTATTTTGTATATGCACTGAGGACAGTGCCAAAATTAGGGGCAGGGGATGTAATACCTTGGATTTTTGAAGCTCATCTTAAATAATGTATTTTTTCAATATATGAAAGGCAAGAGTGCCCAAATAATTAAAAGAGGACAACGTGCCTAGGAAATTTAATGTTTTGATCATGATTCACTATTAATAATAAATGCATCATTGGATTTTAGATGGAAAAGGAAAAGAGTTATAGGGGGCTATGATTCCACAAGAGAGGGGGCTAGAGGGGATAACTATTTATTTTATATTTTTATCTACCCGTAATTTTTTAATGGAAATGAGTGGTTAGATGAGCTTCTTGGGGAAGGCCATGTAGTTCTTGATTTGCAAGTAAATATATAGACCCATCTTGTGGGTTGTTTAGGGGATTATTCTTCACTCATTCCCTCACTCACTCATTTTTCATTGTTAATTGTTCACACCTTTCATTATATTCTCTCTCCATCACTCTTTCACCCACTCTTCATTATTTATTCCTTTTGATCTTGGATGGAGAGAGAAAAACTAATTGTGGAGAGTGGCCATGGTTTGGTTGGTAGTAGTGACTTTTGTTGTATTACATCCATGAATTAATGACTACATGTTTGATATGCATTGGCACACATTAAATTCTTAACACATATATAAATATTGATAGTCCCAGTATGGAGATTGTTGATCAAAGGCACTGAAGATCAGGGAGGAGGTGGATAGCATGATGGACTACATGGAAGAGAAGGGGGTCCATTCTATTGGGTTGTGAAGGCTGGGTAGAAGAGAGGTGGTGCAATTTGGATTGATGTGAGTGCTGAGAATCCTGTGAGATCTTAAGTGTTGACTGGTTTCAGAAGTTGAGTGACACTCTGGAACCATCCTTGTGGGCTCATAGCCCTAGATTGGGGGTGACATTGATGTTGATACTTAGAAAAATAGTTTCTACATTTGGGTGGAATGCCCTTGGTATACATCCAGTTGGTCATTCATTTCATTAAATATAAGTTCTTTCTCTATCGTGGTTTCATTTACCTGTATATTTATTTCTTCTATGTATTTATTTATTACGAAATTTTTATCTATAATATGCATGATTGCGGGTTATTCTTGTGTACTACATATGGTTCATTTATTTTATATTGTAGCTTGAATATTGATCTATGCATATGAATATTTCATGCATCTATATTAATTAAAAATTTGATCATAATTTGAAATTAATTCAGAAGCGGGCTTGAAGTAGCCTACCCGATCTATGTTTGGCTTGGTACATTACATCATCAGACTAGAACATTAATTAGGATTACTTGATATCCTAATCACTTCACTTTGTTTCAGATAGTTAATAGAATACTGAGAGACTACTTAACTCAGACTAGGTGGTAGTTTACTCCCATAACTACTTGAGAGACTAAACTAGGTGGCAATTTACTACCGTAACTATTATTGTGTGTCCATATCAATCTAGACCATGACTATGGCGCATTGGATTCTCCTCTAGTGCACATCATTTGAGTTATACAGAGTATATCATGTGTAAATTATCATTCTTTCATTTGGTTAATGATAATTCTTCTATTATTTCTCTCCTGTTTCTATTTTCTCATATTTTCTCTGCAAATTGTTTATCCCATTTGCTAGATAGATCGATTATGTGCAGGTTCAACACATTTAAAAAAATTCTATTGGAAAATGGAGAAAAGTGTAGAACTATGTGTCACTCTTGTAATACCCTTGATCCTGTAAGTACCATTTTAATGGATTGGCTGTCAAAAGATTTATTTTCCTCTATCATCTCAAAGCCTCTTCTCGAGGGTTCCATCATCTTCTTCTCATAAATATCTTTCCAATGATTGTAATGATTCTTAAATATGAGTCCTAGATCATAATGTATGTCCTTCCAAAGTTTCTTAGGCCTTCCTTCACCAAAGGCCACCTCATCACCATGTATCACCCATGTGGCTCCCCATCACCTATCTCCATTCGACATGGTAATGACTTGTAATGATACGTCACCTTGTATTGTTGATGTATATTCTAACATGTATGTGGATGCAACACTAGCCACCTATATTATAGGGTTCATTAGATCCTTGGTCTATCTATCCCTCCAAATCAACGACTTGTGTCTATTCAGAGCCTTCCTTTACCATTGAAATTATCCTCCAAAATCATTGGGACCCATGGAGATCTTTGTATGGAATTAGATCTCATCGTGTGACTAAAAGAAGGTCCTCATATGTCCTTCGAGTCCTCCCATCGAGGTTCACTCATCCCTATGTCTCAGAATACTTCAAATTCCCTACTTTAATGACATTCCCTTAAACCAATCTAACGTTCCTTAGAGTTAGATAGGAAATGACCCTAATCTCATCGAAGTCTCTATCTACTTGATGATTAACAACCTTCTCCTTCACAAGAACCTAAGACACATGGAATTACAATGAACTTCCACCTAGTGTGGTTGTTAGTGTGGCACCAATGTTGTAGGATTAACTTCATACCCCCTTCTTGGAGAATTGACTGGTGGAATTCGATAAATATTTATATCAACAACCCACCTTCCCACATGATTTCCTACCTGCAATCAACATGACACTAACACGTGTCCTGGTGGAATTACCCTAACAGGGACCCTGCCTCGCCACCTAGTTAAACCATGACATGAAACCTAGACCTATAATATCCTTCCACCTGACACTCATATAAAGGCATGATTTCCCCCCTCAAATTCCAAATTACCATGACACATAGCACATTCATCGATAGACATTTGGGCCTCCACGTGTACTTATGTGGCATACATTTCACCATTTAATGCTCATATTTTCCATCAAAGTGTTGGCACTTGTCTACTATGCATTAGCTATGGGACGTCATCCTCATCAACATGATGTCACTTTTCCTTATGTGGCATGGGATTTTCCTTTTATTAGTAGATCCCCAATCTATGACCCTAACTAATCCTTGGAGTCTTCTCCATATGAGTGTTCCCCACTATGGAAACCAAAGGCTAATCCGACTTCCCTTCCCCGATGTTTCTCATCCTCAAGAAATCCAACGGTCGAGATCACCTTTTGAAGTCTCCCCCATAGGAATCCCCTATCAAAATGCACTCAAACATATTGAAGGCAACATCATTCGATCAACGATAGATATCTAACCGGCCTCGGATCCAATGGTCCACCTTTACAGGTGACCGACCAAATATCTAAGCCCCACCAGGCCCATACTTGACCACTCTAAAAAATCTTGTACCAACACGTGTCTTTCTCATGTCATCGTGGCTACCACACTCTCATATTTGGTCATGTGGCACACTCACAAATTTTGATCTATCGTCACACATGGAATCAATACTCACACTAGTCAATTTTTCAAATCTCCAATTAACTTTGACATGTGGACCGATACTGACATGACCTGTGGGTCCATACACACTCTGACACATGGACTTGCATGGCCTCACATGTCATCACCTAATGCAAGGGATTACCCAATGAGGTACTTCCACCTTTTCTCTTTTGTACATGATCGTACTCCTCACCAGCATGACACATCACGTTGACATCACTTCCCCTCTTAGTCACACTTGAGATACACCCATGGAAATATCCAATGGAGAATTCTTTTGACGATCCACCGATCTATTTCCTTGATTTTATACTTGGACTCTTCCCCATCAGAGTGCCTCCACTTTAGGAATTCGAGGCTACTTCAACCATTACTCTTCGATGATTCTCATCCAAAGATGATATAATGTTCCATAATCCATCATATCCACCCTCTGGTAGATAAATTGTCCTTGCTTATTTGGAGCACATATTCTACAAGAATGATAGCCTATTGTGTCGAAGGGTCATGATCTAATCATTGCACTAATACAAAAGTCCTGACTCCTTCAGGCTCAGAACATATGTTTTCTTTAGGTTATCAGTCTTATTTAGTACTTACCCAATTTTATAAGATTCTTCAAGGTATTGTAATACTTACCAGGTCTATAGGATCTCTCTCCTTGCTCCGAAAAAGAATACTAACACATTCTCTTTTCACCACATAAGTGGAGATTCATGTCTTGCAAAATTTCCATACTAGGATAGGGGATTCCAAGGAATAATTAAGGCTCTCTAAACCACATAGGGGCCTCTCTTAGGCACCAAGACATTCCAATGCCTATCTCAAGACATCCTGCCCACTCTTCCTAGAAATTATTGTTCATTCTTAATGAGTAAGAATTTTTTCTTTTCACAGGCATCACACTACAACAATAACCTACTGCTCACACAATAGGAACAAACATATAGATATAATCCAATATTACATTCATAGGATGGAACCATTTGTGTAGTTCCTTAATCATTCAAGGTAAAATGCATTATCCTCCTACTCATATTGTAATACACATGCAATTCCATATATATTTACTTCATACAAGTACTAGGGCCTCTCAATGGAACAATATCAGACCCATGAATTAGGCACACTTGTTCATTAATACAAACACAAACATTCAACCATACATTTTAATTCATTTACACAGGGTGTATATTTACTTATTGCTTTCAATTGATAATCATCCAATTGGATGTGGGTGTTCTCCTTTCCACCCAATCATAGGATCAAAAGTTGTAAATATCTGTAGTCTGGACACCCTTGTGCCAAGACATGATACCACCGAGAAATCCGCTCAAGTTCTTAGAGGAATTTGAAAAGTGAAGCCCAGTCTCCTTCACCTCACTACTAGTAAATTATTCCTCATATGCTCCTATCTCAATCTTCTTCGAGGTTTATCATATACCTTTCCAGCATTAAGATCGTAGCTTATTATCTCAATTTGGGTTCCTTCGATTCTTGAACCATTCATGCTACAATTGTTTTCCTTAGATACTTGTGTATCTCTCCCTCTATATTAATATGGAGGCTCTATATCGTTTCCTATATATCCTTTATGCATGCAAACACCTCATTTTGTCTCTTTCACATACCCCCAGAATGTTCTCGATCTACACCTCCTTCCTTTTGTTAGAAATAAGTCATTTGGTTAAAAATAGGGACTCCAAAATGGGTACTCTATTCTGCCTCCATATGGAAACTTCTACTATTATAACCATCCCCCTCATACCTCCATTCATTCAGGGTTGTTGGTTGTTCAACTACAAATCTTCCCTCAATAACCAATTTGTCTTGGGAATAGGAAAATAACTTATAATTTCAGGACTAAGTGTTTCAATAATGAGGCTTCATTTAAATTGTCATCATGAAGCCCCTCTATATGTTTCCTCACTCTTTCTTGCAGTGGTATCATGGCCAATACTTTTAAGGCTTCAACCCAAAGTCATTTTTTGGCATTCTCCATTAATCAATAATACATTTACATTATTTTCATTCCATTCCATTGAAATCATTAATTGTGATTATTTTATCTATAATCAAGACACATGTACAACATGTGATCTTTTCTCATTAGGAGGGTACTTGGTTGTGTCTGATATCTACACCTATGGATTTCCATTATGGAGTAGTTGTGGGTAATTGTTTCTCATATCTTCATTGATGACCTCATCTCCCATCTCTGGAAGATACTTACTTCCTTTTTCCTTTGTCAAAAATGAGTTGTTTGCTTCCTCTTATCTTATAGGGAATTTGGTAATGTGTTCTCTTCAATTTAGTATAACTAAGGTTGAGTCTATGTCTATGGAAAATTTTTGTGGGACTACCAACCAAGGAACCCATTTTCACGGGAAACCTTTTTTTTTTTCCTTCTCTTGGAAACATTGGTCCTTTGTAGATTTCTACATTGAGTCTTCCTGGATTCACCATAAGGTTACCAATATGTTTTTTTTCCACTCCGGTTATCCCAAATTCTCATGGTGCCTCAAATTCAATCCCTCCACCCCAAAATCATCAACCTCATGTTGACACTTTTCCTTCTTCTCCTATTGTGTATTATTCCTATTATTCTTCTTTGCATGGTGAAATCCTTGATGCTAGTAACAAAGAGGATAAGAAGAATAAGAAAATGAATATTATGAAGAATAAAAATAAGAAATGGAAAAATCAACCATCCAATGTTAACCATGTTGGAGTGTTGATGATATCGATAATCCTACCAACACACGTCGGAAGCCCAAATTCCCTTGTAGGATTTGTAAGGGTGACCACCTTCTTAATCTTTTCCTTAGTCTTCACAAGGCCTTAGAAATTTTTTCCATGGGTTCCCAACAACCTGCGTCTCTATACTCTGGATATCATGCTCATGAAAACCCATCAACCTGTGATCATATGGTTAGGGTAAAAAGGGTAAGGTCAATATTTCTTGTTGGTTATGCAAGGAAATGAACCACACTTACCTTTTCCCTCATATGGATGAATCTTCAAAATTTTTGGAAGACATTTTTTCTTCCCAACAAAAACCTCCAACTTCTTCCCTTCCCATGAGTCCTCTCCCGACCCACCATTAGTTGATGAAGTGGTCGATTTTATTCCATCATCAATCGATCACACTCTTCCCCTGGAGAGTGAAGTCGATATGGCTCAGGTTTTTCTCGTCACTTCAGATTCCTCTGGACAAAGGGAAATTGACATGTGTCCACGGAATCCCCTCCAAGTATTTAGGTCATTTCCTTTGATTGGAATATACTGACAAAAACTCATCTTCCTTCCTGCATGCCTTTCAAATCATTATGCAAGATTTTGATAGGAGAATACATCTTGTTATTATAGATGAAGGAACCTATGTTAGCATTTTATCCTCAACTTCTTGGAAATCTATTGTTTCCCCTCATCTTGTGCCAATAAACCATCATTTAATGGATTTTAATAGAATAAATATTGAACCTTTAGGGATCCTTCCTCAACTACCCATTACCACAAGAGGGAAAATTGTCTATATTAATGTTATGGTATTTCAAGGTCCATTGGATTTTAATTTCCTCCTTAGGTGGGACTATATATATGATATGGTAGTTATCATGTCCACACTCTTTCGAGTGATTTATTTCCCTCATGATGGAAACATTGTGATTGTTGACCAAATTTTATTTTTAGT
The DNA here is from genome assembly GCA_009831015.1 of Picea engelmannii. Classification (NCBI taxonomy): domain Eukaryota; kingdom Viridiplantae; phylum Streptophyta; class Pinopsida; order Pinales; family Pinaceae; genus Picea; species Picea engelmannii. Next base: position 349,857 of record ML786431.1, read on the forward strand.
CCTGATCATTCGTTGAATGTCGTCCATCCGACTTGCCTGAATTTTCCTTATATGCAAGTGGTATCCCCCACACAACATGTTAATTATGTGGTATCCGCATGAGAATGAGCCTCTCTCTTAGTGCTCTCCTTCTTTAGAATTAGATATGGTAGTTGACATGGTGAACAACTGAATAGGGGATTTGGAACTAGATCTTCCCATCATTACCCATTTCGATTCCCTTGACATGTATTCCTTATAGAGAATTGTTCTTCCGTTTTATGAAGACCTCTTGAAATCCATGATCAAGGGTTACAAGAAAAGTTTCAAGTTTTTTTCAAGCTTGTTAAAAAATCAAACAGAGGATTACAGGAAAATTTTTGGTTTCTATGCTAAACTTGTTAAAATATGAATCAGAAGATTTACAAACATAGTTCTCAATTCTATGTTAATCTAATTAAAAACTGAAACATATAACCATGAGCATAGTTCATTTTCTATGTCAATCTCATTAAAAAATGAAATAGACCCCCCTCTAGTTGAGTCAATTCTTTCACTATATTTTGTAAATCTTGAGTCGAGTCTTTCACTAGATCTCATAAAAATTAAGTTGATTCTTTTGCTAGATCTAGTAAATGTTTAGTTGAGTCTTTCAATAGATTTCATAACTGAACCTTCATTTCTTCCACCTATTTCATTTGATCCTTTTTCTTCCTCCCCCTCTAGCGAACCTTTTCTTATTAGTAACTAGAAATCCTATTGGGTAGAGAATAAGAGTTGACAGACAAAATGAATCTTGGGGGTAATGTCTCTAGCCTCTGGGAATCATTTTTTAGTTAAGACACTAGCCTATTTTGGTTATGCTATGGGAAACGTACCAACCTATGGACATCATGTTGGGAATAAACCCATTGATAGGTATCATTCTGAGAGAAAAAATTATTCTAGTTTCAAGCTCATGTAAAAATGAAACCAACCATGAGAATAATTATGTTTCTATGTCAATCTTGTTAAAAAATGAAACAAAGGATCACTTGACATGTATTTCTTCCATATTATTGTTCTTTTGTCAGATAAATACCCCGAGCATAGTTTATTTTCTAGTTTCAAGCTCGTGAAAAAATGAAACCCATGTCAAGCTTAGTCTTTGTTATTTCTCACGCTCATAAATACATGAGAAAAGGTTAGCGAGATCATTATTTATTATTACTCGTTCTCATCAATACATGAGAATAGGTTATCAAGTAAACTTTTATTAGTTTTTCGAACTCGTAAAATATATGCGAAAAAGGAACTCTTTGGAGTCCCCTTTAATCTCTTTTCAGACTCTCTAAAAATGAAAATATTATCTAGCGACCTTGTCTCCTTTCACGCACGTTAAAAGGATATGAAAGGGAATATTTTGAGTGGTAGTTTACCCATTTTTCGGCGACGTAAGACTAATTATGAAAAAGTAACACTCTATCCCCTCTCGGTGAGAAGAGTTCTCCCTCGTGTTGTTTTATCCTTTTTCAGGCTTGGGAAACTAAATTTATGAAAAATAACACCTTTGGAGTCCTATTTAAGATATTTCTAGACTCTTTAAATGTGAAAATACCATTGATTTTACATTCTTTGGGTTCATAAAATTATATAGTGAAGGACCCATATGTGATCGAACCGTTACTTCTTCAAGATTTTAAACATGTGAAGAAGAAATCATCGCAAATGAGTTATATCAAGCATTTTTATCTTCCTCAAGATCATTAAACAAAAAATAGGTACTTGTCAATCATGGAAGGGGAAAAATTGAGGAAAGTGGGTCAATTTTGGGAAAGTATTATGGAATCCCTTTGTTGTCACCCTTGAACATGGAACCTATTTGTGTCTCGTCTTACAATTGGGTAATATACTTGTCTTTGATTCATAACAATCAGATGAGTTATCTCTACTCCTTCATTCTAAGAGTCCCTTGTTGATCATTGCACTATGGTTTGTCCTTATCTTCTCGATTCAATCCTCCCAAGTGGCTTGTCATGCCACACAATGTTCAAGGGAAGTTCCATATTAATCAACCATTATCCAGTATACAATTTCTGTGTCGGTCAATTATCATTTGATATATCATCTTATATCACTTTCCTATGTCAATTTAGTGTCGATGATGGGGTATACATTATGGCCCTCCTTCGACGAGTCTACTCCTGTCAACTTCAACACATTATCGAGGAATTAAAATTATAATCTAATTAGTACCTTGGAACATACATGCCTCAATGGAAGTTTTCCTCGCTTCTGAAAGTGGGTTTACATCATTGAAATATGATCGAATGATTCCATGAGTGTTCGACTTCAATTCATTTTTTCACATTCGTTGGAATGTACTAGGGTACCTTGGGAGTCATTTTCATCATTGGTGATTTCCATCACACTTATTAATGGTATGGATCAATGATAAATAATAAAGGGGTTTTAACCATGTTCGACATTGAGACATCTATTCACATCGATAGAATCATACCATTTCAGGATCAGGACGAAGACTCTAGGAACCCCTTAGGCACCCACTTATATTTCATACCTTCCCGAAGTTGTGATAGACATTATTTGAGTACTTGGTAGATTCCAGTATGGTCATCATGTTTGTGATCTTTTTGATATGTATGTTGTCACATAGATCCAATTTGTATTATTTCATGGCTATGGCCTGGTCGTTTCATGGAGGTATGGATCTACATTTTATTTTTCATGTACATACCCGTTTTCAATACTTTCATGGATCTGCAGTGTATTGGTCGGCGACGATGCTTTGATTCAAGTGTACATCGATCATGGGTATGCCTGTCAGGAAATGAGACATACTTCCACACTAAACCTAGCAGAAGAGAAGAATAATTTAATCAAGAATGTAAATAAAAAATAAATCAGACAGTACATAGAGTTTTTACCCTGGAAACCCAAACCGGGAAATCCAACGTTCCTTGAGTGTTATTCTCTCTTGTTGTCATACTCAATCTGAATAAAAGGTTACATGTATAACCTTGGTCCACACCTAAGACACAATATACATCATACCCTCTTGCATTCACAAGAACAAACCTATAGCCAATATGGCTTACATGTACATGACAAACAACCTACATATAAATATTTCTCTAAATATTAGCTATCTTATGATTCATTGACTAACCTTTACGACCCTACAACATGCCTATTTATAGGATTTACAAAAAGAAAAACCTTAAATACATGGCACCAAAAAATGTTTAAATATCCATGTAGATCATTGGATAAAAATCCCTTGAATATCAGGATTATGTTATATTCAACTCCAATTCAAATTACCAGTCAACTACCAGTTGACCTTGATTCGGTATTCAGTCAATTTGCACATGCCCGCCTGCTGACCTCTTGTCATTTGACCTCTTTGAATGTATTTCTATTTATTTACCATGTGAAACCACATTGACCTTTGACTTCGAATTTACCCATTCAACTAACTCTAACATTTGACCTGTTGTCGATATATCTCAACCCTCAACCTATTGTTGATCCATATCAACTTTGACTATCAATCGATCCACCTTGACTTCAAATTTCCCTGCAAAGAATATAACAACCCAACATTCTCCCACTTTTTTTGTTCTTTGCTGAAACGAAGAGATTCCTAAACTTTCATTCACAGACTGAGGTTATCAATGCCCATTGCCGCTCTTCACCAAGAGAAATTTGGAACACTCACAGACTTGGTCAACAAGTCTACTATGTTTTCCAATGTTTCTACTTCCTCCAGCAACACCTTGTTACTTTATACCATATCTCTTACAATATTGTATTGTAAATCAATGTTCTTAGTCTTTGAATGACAAGTAGGTTTATTTGACACAAATATTTCACTTTGACTAGCACAACTTATATTCATAGCTCTCTGCTCAAACTCAATTATTTAACATAGCCTTTGCATCCATACTGCTTGCTTCTTCCATGAGTGGTTGCCATGTATTCAACTTTTGTTGTTTACAAGGCTATGACCGCATGTCAATTTCTCATCCAAATTATATCTTCATATAACATATTGAAGACATATCCATTGGTCAACCTTCTTCGATCCATATATCAATCCCAGTCGGTGTTGACAAATCCATGTACATTTTGTTTACCATTGTCACCTCCAAGTCTTCCTTAGTAGCATATAGCACATTCCTTCATGCCACAAAAATACTTTGATACTCTCTTGAAAGTTGTCCAATATCCTTCCCCGATGTCGACATGTGCCTACTCAACACTTCCACTGCATGGGAAATTTTTGGTCGAGTGAAAACCATCACATAATTTAGACTACCAATGAAACTTTCATAGGGAACATGTGCCATGTCCTCTATGTATGCTCATGTCTTCAGACATTGTTCAATAGTTAGCCTTTCCCCAAAAGGAATTTATGCCTTCACTAGTTTTCAATCCTTCACGTTGAAATGTTTTAGAACTGTTTCAATATACTTCGTCTAATTCCGCCAGAGCTTTCTAGTGGCTCTATATCTCTTAATCTCCATTCCTAGAATGAATTTAGATACACCGAGATCCTTCATGTCAAACTTAGAGGATAGTTTCTTCTTCATGTCCTTTATTGCATCCATGTTTTTTCCAATCATAAACATGTCGTGGAAATACAAATCTACATATATAAAATTCCTACCTTCTTCCTTGGAATATATGCAGTGATCAACTTTTCTTCTCACAAACCACAAACTAAGGATGTACGTGTTGAAATTATGGTACCACATCCTTGGTTATTTCTTTAGACCATAAATGGATCTTTTTAGTTTGCACATGAAATATTTATTACCCTTTACTACAAATCCTTCAAGTTCTTTCATGTAGATTTACTCTTCCAGGTCCCCATGTAGGAACAATTTCTTCACATCCATTTGTTCTATTTACATATCAAATACAACAACGAGAGACATTAGTAATATAATGGAATTTAATTTTGGAATAGGGGAAAAAATCTCACTGATGTTGACTCCCTCGACTTGGGAATATCCTTTTGCTACTAGTTGATATTTGAACTTCTTGACTTGGCCTTCCACATTTATATTCTTATTGAATACCCCTTTTCTACCGATAAGATTTCTTCCACTAGGAAAATTAACTAGGTCCCATTTCTCATTATTGTGTAAGGATTCCATCTCTTATACCATGTTGTCCTTCCATAATTTACCCTCTGTCGAGTCTACTACCTCACCGAACAAATTGGGTTCATTGTCGATGGAAGTTAACACGAATGTGGAATGGAAGTTGAGTGGAATATACCTTTCAATTGGTTTTATTACTATTTATTACTTCCTTACTACCCATGTCTTTTGTTCCACCTCTTCCTATGATTCAGTCGAATCATCTAAATCATCTTCTTCTTCCCATAGTTCAAATCGTACAATACCAAGATTATTCTCGGTATGAAAATTTTCCTCAGCATCAAAGTTACCTCAAACCTCTCTAAATACCACATATTAACTGTAAATTGTTATCCTTAATGCAATATCCCATAGCTTATATCGTTTCATTCCTTCTTTGTACCCAATGAAAATACAATTAACTTCCTTCTTGTCCAGCTTGCTCCTCTTTTCCTTGGGAACATCCACAAGTGCATCACAACAAAATGCTTTGAGATGTGAAACTGAAGGATTCGTACCCGACCATACCTCATTTGGATTCGTTTCAACTAGTGTTGATGAAGGATACATATTCACCATATATCTTGTAGTTTCAATTGCCTCTGCCCAAAATTCATGTGCATGCCCAACACCACTAAGCATGCTCCTTTCCTTCTCCATCAACATTCTTTTCATTCTCTCAACAAATCCATTTTTGTATGGGGTATATGGTGTGGTATCTTGGTGTGCTATGCCACACTCCTTACATAACTGATCAAATTTGTTTCCATAGAAATCACCACCATTGTTTGTTTTCAACACCTTAATCTTCTTACCTATTTGGTTTTCTACAAGAGCTTTAAACTCTTTAAATTTCTCTAAAACGTATGATCTCTTCTTCAAGATATATATCCATGTATTCTTGGGAATTTCGTCTATGAAGGAGATATAATACAAGGATCCACCAAGTGAAGGAATTGTAACTAGACCAAACACATCACTATGAACCAATTCTAGAATCCCATTTGGCCTTGTCGCTCCAGATGGGAACCTCACCCAAGTTTGTTTTCCATATATGAAATGTTCACAAAAGTCAACATCTAAACCACATTGAGGAAAACCTTCGAACATACCTTTTTGTGCATAGATCGAATTCCTTTTTCTCCAATATGCCCCATCCTCTAGTGCCATAGCATGTTCAGGTCAACTTATAATTTATTTTCGAGTTGGTTTGTACAGACAAATCCTGATTCATCTCATGTTGAGTTAAGGTCGAGTCAACTTTATAAGAAATGATGTTGTTGCATCCATTCGAGTCGACATTCCCTAACATATTGTATAGGGTTCCAATCTGAATTCTTTTCATTAATACCATAGAACCTCTGACCATATTGCACAAATCCTTCTAAAATAGAGTGTGCACTCCAACATTACTCATCTTAATGAAAAATATCAGGTTCCTTTTCAAACCTAGAATGTCTATCACAACTGGAAGGGTTATTTTCCTCCCATCCTGCAGTATCATTCAAAATCTTCCTCATCTGACAATTTTGTTTTTCAAGTCGCCCCCCAAGAACACATCACCTCCATCACATCATTAATACTCACATAACCATTCTCTATGTGTTGTCATATGATAGGATTCTCCTTATTCGACCAACCAAACACCTTTATCCAACTATGTATTGGTTGATGTGAGGTACACATCACCTCTCTTATCTAGCATCACCTTTCTCTCTGTCAATTCCTTCTCATTAGATCCCATAATTACTTCCATCACCCACAACTTATAGTGATTTTTCTAATGCCCAACTTTACCACATTTCCAACATATTCTTGTCAACTAAACTGGGGATTTATATCTACCCTTCAACTTGGAATTTCTATTGGAGAATTTTCATTTATCTCTTTCAATTGGTCGACCTCTCACCACTAATGAATCTTTGGTCGATCCTTGTTTTTTCTTCTCATTTCTTCTAGCAGTGGAGAAGAAACCTTGTCTTCTAGCACTATTGTGGTTGTATTAATCCCTATGTCCACAATTAATCTATCCTAATATTTTGGAAAAGAACACAATGGGCTTATACAATTCTCCTCCTCGGTGATTTTAATATTCATAGACAATAATTTTCTTAAAATGATATTAAACACATTTAAATGCTCAGTCACTGAACTTCCATCACTCATTCTCATAAGATACAATTTATTTCTGAGAAAGAACTTATTTACCATAGATTTTGACTGCTATAAGCTTCCCAACTTGTCCCAATGTTTCTTCGTCGAATATTCACTTGAGACATTTAGTAGTACCTAATCTATAGGACAAATCCAAATCATACTTCTTTCTCTTCTTTCGATTTTCTAGCATTTGTTTATCGACATGTCTGTCGGATGGGTACCTAGACAGGTCATTGTCCATTGTTCTTAATTTACAAGAATATCTTCCATCTTAAGATTCCAAAGCTCAAAATTATGGAAATTTAATTTTTCTATCTCTATTCCTGAACTACTTGCCATTCTCTAACATGATCTTTAACATAATTTATGACCTGCAACTCTTATTGTACCTAGGGTTTAGTTCTCATATTCAATATTGGTAAATAGATATTTGATACACACATCAAATATTAACACAACTCTGATACCACTAGTTAGGAAATGAGACACACTTCCACGCTAAACCTAGTAGAAGAGAGGAACAATTTAATTAAGAACGTAAATGAAAAAATAAATCATACAGTACACATATGTTTTACCTTGGAAACAAAAACTAGGAAAACCAACATTCATTGAGCGTTCTTCTCTCTTGTTGTCTTTTTCAATTTGAATAAATGGTTACATGTCTAACCTTGATCCACACCCAAGACACAATTGACATCATACCCTCTTTCCTACATAAGCAAAACCATATAGCCATTCCAACTTATATCTACATGACCAAAAACCTACCTCTAAAGATTTCTCTAAAGATTGTTTATCTTGTGACTCATTGATAATCCTTTACAACCTTACGACATCCATCTTTATAGATTTTACAATAGAAAAAGCAATAAATACATGGCACCCCAAAATGGTTACAAATTCATGTACATCATTAGCTACAAATCTAGTAAATCTCGAGATTCTGTTACAGTCGACTCCAAGTCAGATAACCAATCGACTACTAGTCAGCCTTCATTCATTATTTATTCGGTCAACACATGCCCAACTTTAGACCTCTTTTTAGTTGACCTCTTTGACTTGATATAAATTTATTTACCGTGTCAAACCGCCTTGACCTTTGAATTATACTTTACCCAGTGGACTAACTTCCACTTTTGACTTTTTGTTGAACTACCTAAACCCTAGATCTGTTGTCGACCTACCTCAACCCTCAACCTGCTATCGATCCACCTCAACTTTGACCATCAATCGATCCACCTCAAATTTTATTTTAACTAATATTGGCTCATTACCCCTTAATTGGGGCATATTACATTAGCAATGTTATTTTATTTATGTCTGCTTTATTCCATTAGTTGTTATTATACCTCCTAGTCTCTTATATATACCAAGGAGACATTTTCATTTGGAATCATCTTGTACTTGAACATTTAAGTGGGGTAAAAGGAGGTTGTCCCTTCGAAGAGGCTTATTGTCTAAAATTATCTCTTTTTCAAGGCGTTGAGTACTTTTTCTGAGGTTTTTCTATTGCGGAGAAGAAATATCATAGAACTACATAAAAAAAGTTTCATACTTAGAAGGGCCAAAATTTTGGAGATACAATAGAATAAACATTGTCTAGCAGAACCACCTCAAAATCAAGGTTCAAAAGTGATACTTGGCCAACATGACACCCAGAAAGGGAACTTCTACACCAAATAAGCCTTTAGACAATCCTACTTCGACTCTTGATGAAGGTGAAGAAATGAGTAGGGACATAAATGATTTACAAAATAAGATAGTAACAAGAGATGAACTACAAGAGATGGAAGCCAAGTTGGAGGCAAATATGGATGGTTTAAAATAGGAGATCATGGAAGTATTGAAAAATTTTGTAACAGAGAATACATCTGAAAGTGAAAATGCATCCCATTAAATTCATGATGAGGACACAAGGAAGGTGAATCAAGAATGGAGAAACTACAACTTTGGGTTGAAGACCAAACACGTTCCTAAGATCGACATGAGGAAGTTTTATGGAAAGGATCCAATCACATGGATACTTCAGATGGAGCAATTCTTTGATCTACATAATGTTCCACATACACAAAAGGTACGAATTGCTTCTTTATATTTAGAACCTAATCAATTTGTATGGTATTTATGGATTTGTTCTCGCAAATCACTCTTCACTTGGACAATTTTCACAGAAGAAAAGATATCACACTATGAGGATACAAGGAGCAATACCTTCTTTAGCCAATTGATAAATCTCAAGCAAAAGGGTTCAGTTACTGAGCACATTGAGAACTTCCAAAGATTGAATATAAAGGTAATTGATATTCTAGATCAACACTTGATTGATTTATTCATAGGAACTTTAAAGGATAACATTCAACATGAGGTTCTCCTTTGGGAACCCAAATCATTGGAGAATGCATTTAAGGTGGCAAGAAATGTTGAAAGTAAAAATATGGCTATGTCTACTAGAAGGACCACTCCTAACATCTATAGAGAGAACAATGCTCCTTCTTATGAAACACCTCAACCTACAAGGTTTACACCTCAACAATTGGAGGAAAGAAAAGAAAAAGGTTTATGCTTTAATTGTGACAGCAAGTACAATAAGGGACATAAGTGTCGTGAGAAGAAGTTATTCTACATAGATTGTGAAGAGGAAGATGAACAAGAACAAGAACCATCTCAAGATGAAAACATAGAAGCAATTTCATCTGAAGAGTTGATTCCCACAATATCGTGTAATGCATTGGCTAGAATTAACACTCCTCAAAACCTCAAGATCAAAGGATACATCAAAAAGAAAAAGGTAATAGTCCTAATCGATTATGGAAGTACTTATAATTTCATTCACTATAAATTAGGCAAAGCTCTCAATTGCTTTGTATATCTAGCACCAAAGTTTCAATTAATGATTACATATGGAGGAACTATCAATTGCTCAAGAAAATGCAATAAGATCAATCTTACTATGGGGGAATATATAATGAATAGTCTAATGATTTCTATACCCATGGGTGGTGTAGATGTTGTACTAGGAATCCAATGGTTACAATCACTAGGAACAGTGGCTTTTAATTTTCAAGAACTTTTCATGAAATTTTCATTGGAAGAAAAATAAATTGATTTAAGGGGTATCATAGGGAAACTCGGTAAGGTGATTGTTTGCACTCTTTTCATCGCTTGATGAGAAAAAAGTCAGTGCTTACATGCCTAGTTGGGCTCTGCTAGTCATGACAACTGTATGGTAAAAGGTTAGAAAGAAAACAACAAAGCTACTAACAAGAATTAAACAAAAACTAAATGAAACTATGAGCATAGGAACAAAAATAAAAACAAATGA
>ML786431.1:384738-401803 GCA_009831015.1 Picea engelmannii
ATATATACCAAGGAGACATTTTCATTTTGAATCATCTTGTACTTGAACATTTAAGTGGGGTAAAAGGAGGTTTCCCCCTCGAAGAGGCTTATTATCTGAAATTATCTCTTTTTCAAGGTGTTGAGTACTTTTTCTGAGGATTTCTATGATATATTGATTTTTGGTTCTTAACAGTGCCAGGACCACACCTTCGCTCATCATCATATGGAATTCTTTTGTGCTTAAAGAATGATGAGACTGTATACATATTTTGAGAAATTTTTCCATATTAGTCAAAGCTTCATCAAAATCAATACCATAAGGTGTAAAATCACAGATGAATATCTCCATATAGTCATTCACTATATCATAAAAAATACCAATTACAACTCTCTAGAAAGTGGCTGGCGCATTGCACAAGCCAAATGGGATAACATTGTAGGAAAATGTTCCCCAAGGGCTGGTAAATGTGGTCTTATATTGGTCCTATGGAGAAATTTTTATCTAGTTATAGCCACTGAATCCATCTAGGAAAGAGACTTTTTTTTTCCCAACTAAGTTTTCTAGAACCTGATCAATAAATGGTAGAGGGAAATGATCCTTCTGTGTGGCGTTATTGAGGGATCTATAGTCCACACACACTCTCCACTTACCATTCCTTTTAGGTATAATAGCCAACAGTGAAACCCACTCGCTTTCTGATATAGGATAAATGAATACAACATTGATAAGTTTCTAGAGTTCCTCTTTAACTATTTCTTTAAGATTAGGGTTCATCCTCCTTTGGGGTTGGAAAATGGGTTGGAATTCTTCCTTTATGTATATATGGTGGGTGCATAGTTCAGAAGAAATTCCTTTCATATCCATGCAATCCCAGGAAAATTCCTCCTTATGTTCAATTAGAACATAAGTGAGTTTTAGCAATAGATAAATCGAGATTGATGTTCAAGGTTTTTCCAGGTTCGATTTCTATAGTGATTCTCTTAGAACTGACTTTAGGAAATAATTTGGTTGTTGTTGTTTCAACATTTGTTGTTACAACGTTTGTTGTTACAGCTGAATCAATTTGATTTATAGCAGTTTCAGAGAACATTTCTGGGCTCATCTCTTCCTGGGCAATAGGGTCGAAGATTTCAGTCAATTGGTGTTGCGTGTTCTGTGTAATAGAAAAGGGTTCACAAATAAAACAATTGATTAACTCATCCTCTATCTCATTTTTGAAACTCAGTGCTTTTCCTATGGTTAACACAGGTAGAGAACTTTCATCCTCAATGTCCATCCATAAAGAATTTTCTGGTTCCATACTGGGTGTAGCATGAGGATATAGGGTAACTTTTTTTGTGTCATAACCATCAAACATGGTCATGGAAATAGATGTAAAACTAATGAAGGCATCAATTGTAGCTAACCATGGTCTTCCTAGGATTAGAGGGTGGCCCCCTAGATGGGTTTTGGGTTGCAAAATGACAAAATCAGCAGGATACTCCCATGAATCAACTGAAATGACTAAATCATCGATTACTCCTTCTGGTATGATGGTGGAATGATCATCTAATTCCAAAAAAGTAGGAGTAGGTCGGACTTGCGTTCTCAGTTGCAAAAATTCTGTAGTTTCTATTGGAATAATATTGATTGTTGCCACTAAGTCAACTAACATATGAGGAATAGGTGTTTGCCCAATTTTGACAATGACTGTAGGGTTTCCTGGGTCACCATATCTAATGGATGGGGTTTTGCCTATCATAAATTAATACAAGTCCCCTACTACATGCACTATGAGGGGGTCCCTAGGTTTCCTTCCACGTCTTTTGATACATAGATCTCTCACAGTCTTTTCATAAATAGGGACATCTCTAATCGCTTGCAATAGTGGAATGTTAACATGAATATTTTGCAATTCTCCTAAGAGATTGAAGGATGGTAATTCCACAGTTTTGGTAATTTCCAGTCTTTTAGGGAATGGGGAGTCTATTGATTCTTTAATAGGTTGGTCAATTTATTTTGTATCGGTAGATGGTTTTTCCCTTGATTCCTTGTTTGATTCTGAAGATGGACCATCTCCAATTATGGCCTCGACTATTCTCCCTGATCTTAATTTTATCTCATCACAAGGCATAGGAGTAATAGACAGAGCTGGAATATTATATATATCAATATTATGAATGGCCTTATTATTTTGGTTTGGGTTAGGTTGCACAGGCATCTGAGGTCATAAGGCATGATTTTTCTATGGGGCATTGGGAGGTAACTGTAGTTGTTGCTGCTGATACTGGGGTTGGAACTGTTGTTGATAGAGGTTTGGTTGATGGTTTTGATAGCTTATTTGTTGTTGAGGGCCTCTCTAATATGGGTTCCATTTCCCATAGTGACTCTATTGTTGGGGCATAGGTAACCATGCATTGGAATCCTTATAAGGAGGGAGAATTGGATTTGGAGGGGGAGCATTCATCTGGCCATAAGGTAGTTGATTGTTCCAATAATTAAGTGTTGTAGGAAAGAATTGAGAGTTCCTACCTTGGCCTCTTGGTTTCCATTGTCTTCTTTGTGTAGTTAGATAGGAAGCCTACTCTTCTTCATTAGTCACCTTCATTGATGCTTTTACACCTAGTAAAGAGGGACATTTGTCAGTAGGATGATCCAATTCACAAATAAGACATACCTGAACATTGTTCAGTGGGCATTCCCTTGTCGGATGTGTGTCTCTGCACTTTGGACAGAAAATGGACAATGCCTTTTCTGCTTCTTCCTGTTTTTGTTTAATCTGCAGAGTACCAATTTGTGAAGCAAAAGAGTTAATCATTTCTGTTTTGAAATCTTCTAATCGATTACATATTTCTTCTCTTGTTTCCCTTCCATTGGTTGGTTTTTGTACCCTTGTAAAAGTGGTATCCTTGGTAACTGACTTATTCATTGTAGTTCCTTGAGAACATCTCTTGCAAAGATTTACAATGTCTTCATAGGATTCCTTAGATATATCTCCCTTGCCAATCATATTCAACATGTTTAAACAATCATCTCTGACCCCTTTTAGCAAAATAGTTTAAGAATGTCCTTACTCACATCTGGATGTCCAAACCTTTGTAGATTTTACTGGAGTTGCTCTACAAAATATTCAAGGGTCTCATCCTCTTTCTGAGACATCTTGAATAGTTACTCCCTTCGTTCCCTCATTTGATAGTAGCCTTGGTACTTGTTTAGGAAATGCTGCCTCATTTGTACCCATGTTGAGATATTCTCTCCTCCAAGGCTCATGAACCATCTTAACACATTTCCCTTCAATGTGGCTGGAAATAGTTTAAGTTTTTGCGCAATAGTAGTGTAGTCATAGCTTCTACACAGAATATCAAATTAAAACAGAAACTCATCTCGATCCTCATTAGACAGTCCATGGAAATTTGGTAGGGATGAAAGAGGCATGTTCTTAATAGTAGTTATCCCCCTTGTAGGAATACTAGTAATAGGAAAAATTAGGGTAGAGATAGTATTTTCATCATTTTCTTGATCTTCATTGTTCTATGGCTCCTCTCGGTTGAGCTCCTTTTCATTATCTCCTTGATTTTCCATGGCTTTTATCTCGTTCCACTCAATACAGTAAGAATCCCACTCCTCTTTAGTGACTATCTTTCCATTAATCTGATAAACAACTTCTTCTGATCTTTCTCTTGGCTGAGCTATACTTCCTCCATCTTCAATATTTTCCAGCATTGCTTTCTGATTTGTTGGTGACAAACATTCAGCTTCATCCCTTGATGAAAGTGATGTTTCTAACTGGGGTAGTTCTGATGACTAAGGAATTTGTCTCCTTGGAGGATTTGAAAGGAGGAAGAGAGATCCTAAAGAAGAATTTGCTCTGGCTATAATCTCATTAACAAAGGTTGGTCTTCCCAATGCGAGGTTCTTTCCTCCTTGTCATATGGCACCTATAGGGTTAGTATTTTTGGGAATACGTCCTCTTGTTCCTCGATTCATGTAGACTTATTCATTCCTAAGAAAATAAAATTATGTGCTTACAAAAATCTATAATTATCTTCCCTGACAACGATGCCCAAATGTTGGGCACATTAATTGTCTAATTAAATAGACAATTAAGGTGTTCAATATAAATTGTCAAACCCAGGGAAGTTTTGTTATTGCAAGATAATTGTCCATAGTCTATGCTAGATTATGGAAGCACCATTTATTCAAATTGTTGTAAGAATCCTAATTGAAAGGTTTGAACTTTAACACAAGTTTTTGACACAACTAGAGCTTCTACAGAATTGAAATAACACTTGCACAAATGAAATCCTGAACTAATGGGTGCAAAAGAATTCTGGATTATTTATTCTAACTTTATATTTTACTCTTGCAGAAAGAAACTCTGTGCTACTTGTTGAAAGGATACCTAATTAACTGTAGAAAAGGAATTCATACTTTTGTTTTCAGAGATTAAATCTAATGTAGGAAAGGAAAGTAATTCTCCAGCGGTATCGAACAATTTTACTCTAATTCTCATGAGATACACAAATGTGCATTAAATAGGAAAGAACTGACTGTAACAATAGATATATGCTAGAAATGCTAAATAGATCGATTATCCAAATCAAAGAAATTAAACTAAACAACAAAACAAGGGGAGTCTGTGAAGAAGGTGGGCCCTTTCCCTCTCCCTGAACCCACTTGAAAATAGACTATAGTAGGTTAACAAAACTCAATCTACTTCTTATTAATTTGCCAAAAAGGTTTAGATACAATGTGCTCTTCTTCACTCTCTATTCACAGCTAAAATTTGGTGCTAATGATTACAAAGGCTCTACTATTTATAGACAGATTTATTTAGTGGAAAATGGAATCAGAACAACTTTTAAAATCGAAGATTCTCAAGTTGTTCGTATGATATACAAAATTTGTTACAGAATCTATTAAATGATCTTCATCATCAATGGGAACCAAAATGTGTAACAACCTTGAGGATCAATCTTCATGATTTGAATTTGCATGAGGGACCAGCTTCCAATATCGGTGGATATATGTTGCAACAAGTGTAGGAGCTTCCAACAAAGGTGCACAATTGTTGTAGTCGTGTAATAGCATGTAGAGTTGGCGCAGAACTGTAACAACCTTGTGTAACAACAACGATCTTTCTTTAAGACTTGGATGTTCTACACAGTTTAATCATTATTTTGAGTATTCATGGATAAAATATGAGAAACACTACCAATCCAACATGTTAAAGTGAATAAAATATAAAAGCAAGATTAATGATGCATACCTTGGGAAAAAGGGTCTTAGAAACAATTAGTAGGAATTTAGCATAGAATTGGTAAGGTTGAATGAGCAAAAGAGAAGGTGAAAAGGGGACATTTATGGGTCCTAACAATTGTCAGGCTCAACTTTCAACATGAGAACTCAATGCCCTATTATCCTTAGGAAAATGGTTAAGTTGAAGTCATAAATCACTTCCTAGAAACCATGATCCAAATGATGCTAGGGAAACATAAGAATAAATTGCATCTTATGTTATTTTCAACATTATGTATCTATCAAACCTTAACCAATACTTCCACTATGTTTACACTATTCCTATTTTTTAATGTGATGGAGGTAGTCTTACCGATTTAATGTGAAATTCCATCATTGAAGCAAGTCTTATAATGTTTTACCAACACCTACATCAAGGGAAAATGTCTCTTGTATTTTTCCGATATTGATGAACAATGTCATGATGTTGCATTGGCCAATGAGACTCATAAGAAGCATGTAAAGGCCTTGTATCTTTTTGGAGGGTGACTTGGTTTCAGTCTATAACCAATACCATGACACATGAGGAGAAAGTAAATTTGACCACTTTTGGAATGGTCCCTACATTGTTAAACATGTCTTGCAAAGAGTAGCCTATGATTTACTTGACTAGGATATGAATCCTTTTTTGGAGCCTCTGAATAGGATCTAACTTAAAAATTATTATTCTTAGGCCACTTTCCAGCATGATTCTTTGTACATAATGTATTTTTAGATTTTGGAGTCGTGTGATTTTCCTTTATGTGTGTTGTTTGTCTTGTTTTTCCGATTATCTTTCTTTATACTTAATTTTCATATGCCATCGTCCACTTCGGTTTACATGGGATTTGCAGACAACACCATTCATAGTACCTGAAACATCACTTCTGCTACTTGGGTGATTTTCTCTTCCACTGATAAATTCGTGAGTTCATGGATAATCTATTGTGGTCTTGCAACCAATAACATTTTGCAATATAGTGCAGTTATAGAGATGTTGTTTGAGGCTCTTTCTCTCGGAATTTGTAGGTTAGTTGCCATGATGGAATCTCAGCTTGTGGTATCTAATGTGAATCACTCTCATCTTTTCCAAAGTTTCATGTTTCTTCACAAATATACGAGGGTTTGTCTTCTTGAAAAGTACTTTATTTCATCGATTATCAAGATATTCCCAAAGGGTCTAATGCATTGGATGATTCATTGTCTAATTATGTGTTAGAATGGAATCTTTCACACTAATTAAGAATTCAATAAGAATACTTGTACATAATAATGGGTAACAATAAAATCAATAGAAAATCACAGGTATAAGGTAAAACAAACACACACACACACACACACACACACACACACACACATATAGATGATTGTTTGATTACAACATCCAAAAAATGGTGCAGTGTACAAAATGGGGATACATGAACCTATTTATATAATATATGTTGATCATCTAACTAAATGTTGTATTAAACTAATGGGGATGTTTTCCTATAGTCATCCTGAGAATGAGTGTCATGGTTGAAAACCATTGCATAAACCACTTTCCTAAGAAGTTGAAGGCATGGGAGGGACACACCCACAATATGGCATTGCAACCTTGGTGGAATAACATCCATCCACATTGGGGGTACTCCCATCATAAAAATTTCTTGGTTCCTCCACACCTCACATATATCTTCATCATCATCGCCCCCTTCTCCCTATGATGACTCTTAATCATTTGTAGTGGGATTAACCCTATCTAGAAGGTCAGGTCATTCTGAAATATGTGTTACGATAAACACTTGTTTATTTATAATGCATCCACAAAAATAATAAATATGTTAAAAACCAAAAAACATTATAAAACTCAAAAATTTCCAAAACCAATTTTCTTAAGCCTTATTGAGTGGTCTCCACTCTTCTCTAGGGGGTAGTGCAAGATATAAGTCTTTATAGAAGTCATTTCCTTGATAAGGTAAGTTCTAAATGGAAACAATCTAGTCATTCCACCAATGCACCCATCCAATTCTAAAATAAATCTCCACCTTACCACATGTTAATCAAACCATGTGATTCGTTAACCACAATCTCTTTAGGCCACTTAACCACCATGTCTAGCAAGTGTGGTTGGGACGTTTTTTTTTTATCTCTTTTTACCATAAAGAGGTTTTGTTTTTTACCTTTTTGGCGTCAATAAAAACCCTTTTCACAAAAAGCACCATGTATGTTGCTTCTAGGTTTTTTATTTTTGGAACATCTGTTGTCATTTTTGTGAGTTTTATTCCTTGGAATTTTGACATTGGGATCTAGTTTTGACTTGTTACAAGACAATTGTCCCATTGTTTTTGGATTTTGGCCACATCCACTAGAACTTGAGATATGTGTATCCCAGTAGTATATAGGCATATGTTTTTATATTTATCACCATTTCACGTTATTAATAGTCCATTTTGTCATCACAATTCCTTAGGTTCGATCATGTTAGTTTGCGACATTATAAACTCTAATTTTGCATGATGTAACTTGTATGGTACTTCCTACCCTCCATGGGAATGTTAGCTAGCAACTTGATTCCCATGTGGTTCCCAAGTTGTGATTTCCTATAGAACCAGGATTTTTTTTGAGATATACCATGACTCAAAATCGAGCCTAATTCTTCTCTCTTAATCTATGTTTTGGCCATATCTTGAGGGGGTTCCCATCACTTTGATGTTTGATCTGGATTATTTTCGGCATGAAATGAGAGTAGATATATAATAAAGCAATGTACAGAGATATATCAGATATCCAATAATATAACATAAATGTATCAGAGATTCAACCATAAACATAGAGATACAGTAGTACAAAATTTTCTATTAATGAGCGAAAATGTACAAAGACTGTAAAAATACAGAGTGAAAGACTCGCTAGAATGGTGATAGCTTATCTCTAAGAAGAGATGTGTCTGTTACTCGCATTCACAAGAATATGATTTTACAATGAGGCTCCAAAGGCCTTTTTATCATAAATAAAATCCAAAACCCTAACCCCAGAAGATGAAAAGCCAACAGTTTTGTGGACCCTGTTTTGGGTAGTTTGGTGTATCAACTTCTCAGGGGCCTAACTTTTCCATACGATCTCTATTTGGGGAGAACGATAAATCGTTGGAAACTTATCATCGAGGAGATTCATTTAGGGGGATCAATTAGAGCCTTTCACTACAATTGAGAATATATATCCTAACAAACCTTCATTTAGGCCCTCAGAATGGCCCTAGAAGTTAAAAACAACTAAAAATAGTAAATTACCAAAATTGCTAGAAAACTATTTTGACCTAGTTGAAAAAGGTGGGTGGCCACTGATATCCACCTGGATAAATCCTCCCTACTTAGGAAGCAATGGTATCCATTTAATTGATTTACCCCATCATATGAGGAAATTTATACTGAATTTTGCCCCGAGTGAGCCACTTGCCTTAGTGTACGAGCTTCCCTACTTTGATGTCTCAATAAAGTTGGATCCTTTGTTGTCAAGTTCACTTGATCTATATGTCCATGATCTGATCACTGGATTCATTTTGTATGTAGTCAAGGTTGAGCTCTGTTGGTTTCAACTACTCTGCTATCTCTGAGGTGTCCAATAATGGTGGGAAATATGGTCGATGGAGAGCCATGTTGAAGATTGGGTGCAGGGCAACGAAAGAGGGAATGTTGACCTTAAAATCATTGTCACCCACATCCTTGGTGATGGTGTATGATCCATAACGGAGTGGGAGAATATTTTGATGGGTCCCTGTAAGGAGTTATTTCTACAAGTGCAACAAAACTTTGTCTCCCACCTGAAACTTATGTGGCACCCAATGTTGATCATGGCGCTACTTTTACTTGGCATTAGACTTCTGTAGAATATCCTAAACCTCTTGGTGGATGTGTTGGATCTTCTCAATGAACTAGGTGGATTTTTCAGCTTTTGGTGGAGGAGGGGACGAGTCAACTGAGGTGGTTACTAGAGGTAGTGAAACCCCCATGGGGCCCAATGGTTGGAATCCAAACCCTACCTGAAAGGGGATGTGGTCATTGAGCTATGCAAGGATTAGTTGTAGTTATGTTGGAATTAGGGAAAACTCTCATCCCATGTGAAGGGGTGTTTTGAATTATACATGCACAGGATATGTACGATCATCTGATTGATGACCTCAGTTTGGCCATTTGTCTTAGGGTGGAAGGAAGTGGATTTGGCGATCTTGGTATCCAAAAGTGACCAAAGGCTTGACCATAATGTGATGCAGAACTGAATGTCATGGTATAAGATAATGATTTTTGGGATCCCAAAATGTACCCATACTCATTTAAAGAAGATATTTACAGTGGATTCTGCTGTGATGTTCTTCTTACAGGTGACTAGAATCTCCATCTTGGAAAAGCGATCAACATTAAAAAAAACACAGTTATTTTCCCTCTTGGTGGATGGGAGGCCTGACATGTAGTCCATTGAGATGGATTCACATGACCCATCGAGAGTAGGAAGAGGGTTGTACAGGCCCTATTTCTTTGTGGTGGTTTTGGAAATAGCACAGGCAGTGCAGGACTTGATATACTTGATGAAATCCTGTCAAATTTTTGGCCAATAGGAATGTTTCTGCAACAATTCCACTATATTTTTGAAACCAAAGTGTCCTACCACTAGACTGTAGTGATCTTCCCAAATCATCTTCATGCACTCTCTTTATGGAACGCAGAGATTGCCCAAATGACACACCAACCCATCCTGAATATGGGAATTAGTGACCACTAAGTTGGTGCCCAACATTTCGTAGGTGGTGGATAAGTTAGGGTCTATCTCATAGAGGTGGGGCCATATAGAGGTCTCATCACCATAAGAGTCTAACACCATGGTGAGTGTCGCGACTGGAGGTTGGTTGAGGAAATCAACAACTCGGTTGGTACTTCTTGTTTTATACCTGATGTTGAGGTGGAATTTTTGTAATCATGTGGACCACTTATGATGGCGGTCATTCTATAATTTCCCTTGGGTCGACATGCACTGTAGTGGCTTATGATGAGTCTGGATGATTGTATCCTTCCAAAGAATGTAATGTATCTACTTGTGGCGGGCTTGCACAATGGAGTACATTTCTTTGTCATAATTAGGGTAATTATGGACAACATCTAATAGTGTCTCACTATAATATGCCACAAGGTGGTCATGTTGAGTGATAACGAAACCCATAGCATAGTCTGAAGCATATTTCTTGATCTCAAAGTGATGTTGCAGGTCCGGTAATGAAAGTATTGTGGATGAGCACAAATGATTCTTCAAGTCCTCAAAGTCTTGTTGTTGGGATAGGTCTCACCCAATTTTTTCCTTACCTCCACCCCTGGTTAATTGTCTGAGGGCCCATACGATATGAGAGAATCCCAGCACAAACCTACGATAGAAATTGGTGAGGCCCAAGAAACTCCGAAGTTTAGTGAGTGTGGTTGGGGATGGTCAGTCATGGATGACCTGGATCTTGGCTAGATCCACATGCACACCATGTTGATCAATGATGTATCCTATGTAATGGACCTTGTCCATGCCGAAGGAGAATTTTTCTAAGTTTTCATATAGTTTTTGTTTCCGTAGAGTGTGCAGAAGTTGTTGAATATGTTGCAAGTGTTCTGCCCAAGTCTTGTTGTAGATGGGGATTTCATCGAGATACACCACTACAAAAATATTGGTGAAAGGTCATAGGATATCATCCATCATTCTCATAAAATTTGTTGGAGCATTTGTCAAACCTAAGGGCATGACTAGCCATTCCGAAAGACCTTCTTTTGACTTGAAGGCAGTCGTCCATACATTTGTTTTTCCTATTGGGACTTGGTGGTAGCCAGAATTCATATCCATCTTACTAAATTATTTGACCCCCATGAGATGATCAAGGAGGTCGTCAATTCGGGCAATTGGGTACTAGTTTCAGACTATGATTTTATTCAAGGCTAGGTAATCAATGAAGAGTCGCCAGGTCCCATATTTCTTCTACACCAACACGATTTGGCTCCGAGAAGGAGATCAGATGGGCCATATATGCCTCTTGTTAAGAATTTATTGGATCTGCCTCTTGACCTCCTCGTTTTATAACAAAGAGCAGTGGTAGACTAGACCATTGGGTGGAGGTGTGCCTAGGGTCAGATCAATGGGATGCTTAACCTGACAGTGAAGAGGTACCCTAGTAGGAGAAGAGAATATATCTGAGTATTCTTCCATGACCTTATCCACTTTCTTCTGTTGTGTGGAGATATTGGTTGCAGAGGCCCTGGATGTGGATGCGATATTTCATTCACTCTGAGAGAGAATCACAAAGAAGACAATTTTATCAGTCTGAGAGATGACCTTCCTGCATTGCTTGGAAGAGATCAAGGAAATATCACTAGGAGGGACTTCCTTGGGTATCCTATACAATTTCCTATTCAAAGTAATAATAACACTACGAGGCCTAGAATCATATATATCATGATGTTTCCATAAATAAGGTTGACCCAAAAGAACATTACAAACTTCAAGAGGAGAAATGTCACATAATACTTCATCTTTGAAGGTCTTGATGTTGTACGAAATTCAACACTGTTGGTTAACATGGATATTGCTTCCTTGGTGGATCCATCCAATGGTGTAGGATTGTGGGTGCGGTGTAGTTGGCAGGGCCAACTGCTTGACAACCTCTGCGAAGATGAGGTTCTTCTAGCAAGTTCTATCAACGATGAAGTGCAACGGGGCACTATTCACCCACATCTATGAATGGAAGAGGCGCTCACCTTCTTATGGCTCATTTGGTTTAGCAGCCTGGAGCTTGGTGGTAGAAACAATGGCACTAGGTTCCATGTCAATGATCTGTCTTCCCCTTTCTAGTTCTGACTCAGAGTCAAAACGTGCATCTGATTCAGATGCTTTCACTTCAGCCAAGGTCTCTTATGGAAGTTGCACCACTTCCTGGTATATTTCTTTGTCTTTCTGGTGTCCTTCTTTTCTTGCATATTGGAATTGTTGTCATGATAATTTCCATATTTTCTTTTTCCTTTGTTATTTGGGTTGGGGCCACCCTTTCCTCACTTTTGCTGTGAGGGGTTCCCAGGCCCAAATTTCCACATCTTTTGTTTGAGATTCTACTTGATTTTGACGACATATTGGTAGGTCATTCCCAAGGATGAGATGTCCAGAAATTCTATTTCGGTTTATATGTATCTATGCAGAGCACCGCAGTACTTGAGAACTAGATGTTGCTATGAATATTTGATACCCATCTTGGTGCGCAAGGTATGGAAGATATTTGTGAACTTTGGCACAACTCGGTCTCTTTCTTACCCCAATGTGGTCCATTTCGTATATAGGTCATCATAACTTCTGATGGGGTAGTATTGTTCCTTAATAACATCCCTGAAGGATTCCCAGGTGGTCGTGATTATAAATAATGAGGGTTCCTCTATTTCCTTTTTCTCACAGAAAGTTTCTCATCAATATTTGACATGGGGAACATCTTTGAGGAGTGCAAAAGTAATCTTTTCTCTATTCGAAAAGTTATGGACAAAAAAATACCCTTCTAGTAGATTCAACCACTTGTCTACAAAATTTGCATCTATCTGACCTTCAAATATAGGAATATCGAATTTTATTTTTACCTTTAAGGGGGTGGCGCCTCCGCTCAAGGAAGATGCATTACCTGTTGGTAGCCACTGAAGGATTTGGGCAAAAGTATCCATCATCTCCTTCCTCTGTTGTGTGAGGGATTTCTCAAGCAACCTTTTGAAAGGATCTCTTGTCCCATCATCTTTCGTTTCTCTTGCCATGAGAGGTCACTTGAGATTACGAGAGCTTTTGTACTCAAGAGAAACAATCTTGAGACCCAATTCTTTGTACCGTAACCTCGTTGGGGACATGCATTAAGATGACAAGGATAAGACCGCTCTGATACCACTGATCTAGATTATTTTCGACATTAAATGAGAGTGAAGATATAATAAAGAAATGTACAAAGATATCTTAGATATCTAGGAATATAACAAAAATTTATAAGAGATGCAACCATAAACACAGATATATAGTAATACACAATTTTCTATTAATGAGCGAAAATGTACAAAGACTATAAAAACATAGAGTGAAAGACTCACTAGAATGGTGACAACTTATCTCTAAGAAGAGATGTGTCTTCTACTCGCATTCACAAGAAGATGGTTTTACAATGAGGCTCCAAATTCCTTTTTATCATAAATAAAATCCAAAACCTTAACCCCAGAAGATGAAAAGACAACAGTTTTGTGGACCCCATTTGGGTAGTTTGGTGTGTCAACTTCCTAGGGGCGTAAATTTGGCATACGATCTCTGTTTGGGGTACACGATAGCTTGTTAGAAAGGCATCGTTGGGGAGATTCATTTAGGGGGATCTACAAGAGTCCTCAAATATCATTGAGAATATCGATCCCAAAAAACCTTCATTTAGGCCCTCAAAATGGCCTCAAAAGTTAAAAACTACTAAAAATAGTAAATTACCCAAATTGCCAGAAAACTATTTTGAGCTAGTTGGAAAAGGTGGGTGGCCACTGATATCCACCTAGATCAATGTTACTTTATGGTCATGTATGCATTTTCTATTTATGTATTGGTTCCTACTACTACACTATTGTTTCCCTCCATCCCTCTTACTATCATTGAAGTCACACTTGAATTCTCACCACTTGCATTATTTTTCATCTGTTTTGTGATCATTAACCATGGATAGAAGCACTTATATGAGTCGAATTTTCATATATTGTGACATATATCAACTTTTAATAGATGGACTTTCCACTGTTTACTTTTCATATTAGTAGAATATATATTGTGACATAGATCCACATTGTATTTTCCACTATGTACCTTTTCATTACCATGGTCTTGTATCCCATTTCATCAATATGCATTGTATTGTGTTGGAGAACATGATTTATTTCTTTTCCAATCATGGGTATCACTACTAAATATGGTTTTGAATTTTGATGGAGTGTTCCAACATTATAGAAAACATTGACCTTACCATCGGACATTACTCACTAATTCTCAAAATTTAATTATATTTTTTTCTTGGTTCCCCAACATTTTTTGGACTTATGACATGTTATATTATTCGTCAGACTTTTGAATCATATTCAAGGATTTGTACAAAAAAAATTCTATGACCCACTATACTGGCTAAAAAAACCTGTAATCAAGAAATCCCAATGATTATGCAATGATAACATCACCATCCTGACCCACCATCACCTCATGGCATGTCATTATGGCACTTATGTGGAACTTACATGTCATCATATTCATCTCATGGGTGTGTTTGTCAACTTGGGCCTTAATTATGACAACTATGGGGCTAAAAATGTTCATTGCAGGATTATTATACCTGCATACTTTTCTTGAGATGTCAGTTATGCTAGTTAGGGTGGATAAAAATGTCCATCATGGTCTTATTATTCCTGTGTTGTATCGATACATCAATTAAACATGAGTAGATGAGAGATTTGATTAGAGAGTACAAGGATTAATGGATGAACATATGGTATATTAAAATATTTCATGATGTGGGTAGGATGAACAATACCCGACTTAGATTAGTTGTGCCACTAGATAGGATATGAGTGAATTTCAAGTTAGATGTTAGTTAATATGAATAGTGAATTAATGTGATGGATCGTATTGATTGGTACTACATGTCTGAGAGTGACCCCTTTATATAATGAAGGGACACTAGTCCATGGAATTATAATTATCCCATTCAGTGGTTAAGTCTGTATAATTTGAGTGTCCCAATGGTGTTTTAGAATGTGGAATCCATTTATGCGTTCAAAATGCAAGTTAAACAACATAAAATTGTGTTTTTTCATAGATTTAGATCACCAGATTCAGGTGGAAATGCCAATTAAAAATAGAATGTTTGGACTACGATACCATGGGGGAAATTTGGGAGGCATTCATGTGGCCATATTAGAGGTCACAATACTACAACTATGTATATGGTTCCACCATTCAAGAATAACCATGTCACATCAACATCGACAGTCCATGGGCCCCTAAGATAGAGAAATATAAGTCTCCAACAATAATGGGAGGACCAAAGGAAAATAATCACATCTTGGTGGGAGGAATAACATAGTGATTCGATGATTGTGGTGGTTTATGTATATGAGATAATCATCACAGTAGTGATATCAATACAATTCAAAAGGTATAATCTGATTTGTGTTCAACTTTTGATGTTACTGATTTAGGCCTATGTTAATCCTTAGGTATAGAATTTTAGACAACTAATGGTTGTGTATTCGTGTAATAAATCAAGTATGCCAAGATTTTCTTGGTGAAATTTAGGATGGATTATTGGAACTCAACAACTACTCTGTGGAGGTTGGGTCTAAATTATCAACTAGATCTGACTCTGAATTGGAATAGTCAATAAATAGATAGTTGGCATGAAACTTTATCTATCTCACAACCACTAGGCCAAATTTGAGCTTTGTAGTCAGCCACATTTTTAGATTTATGATAGCCCCTAAGGCTAATCATTGGATGATAGCCAAGATAATTTTAAGTTATCTAGCCTCTAAGGATGATCATTGGATGGAAGTCAAGAGAATTTTAAGTTATCTGAAAGGTACTTTGGAGTATGGTATTGTGTATGGCAGAGGAGAGGATTTTTGACTTATAGGTTATACATATTTAGATTGGGTAGGCTCATTTGATGACTAGATATACACAACATGGTATGTTTTTAGCTTTTGCACAAGTGTAGTTTCATGGTTGAGTAAGACGTAGCATGTGATATCACTTTCATCCATTGAGCAAAGTATAGGGGGCATCAATGATTGCAACTTGTAAGGTAGTTTGGTTGAGGAGGATACTAGCAGATTTCCAAGTTATACAAACTAATCCTACTATACTTTACTATGATAATCAAAAGTGTTTTAAATTTGGCAAAGCATATTGCTTTCCATGAGCAAACAAAGTGTGTGTTACAGGCTTGTCCTTGTACATGGACATGGCCCTGTTTGACCTTATCCATGTATAGGGACAGGTCCGAATTCGGGCATATCCATGTACATGGATAGGGTTGAATAAAGCCATGTCAACAATCTATACATACATTTAAAAAATTAATTGTAACAAACAATTTTAAAACATAAAAAATAAATTTTAACTAGCAATTTAGTTAACTAACAGTTTTAACTAACAATTTCAAATTAAACTTACTACTCTAATTGTACTTAGATTGAACGCTCGCAGCACTAATGTCCTCCCAACCACCCAAAGAAACAATGTGCAACACTATCGCCAACACCAAACACTATCATAGAGCGATATTGTCAACACCAAACACTATCACAGAGTGTTATTAACTAACAAACAATTCGGGAAAACTGTGAGAGGCACGACGTGTGGGTAATACATAAACATTTTTTTGCCTAAAAGGTTCTTTCGGCCAAAATGTTATTTCGACCGAAAATATGCTACCAAATAAAAACAAATTCATTCGGCTAAAATTGTACATGACAATTGAGGGCATTGTCACGGTACCCTTCGATCTGACGTTCAAAGTTTTGAGCAAAACGTATTTTAGCCCTAGATTTCCTGAAGCCCTCTGTAGATAAACCTATCAGCCGTCGGACTGCTATAGTGTCACCGAGAACAACACTCGGGAAGATACTCTCTAGTCCCTAGGTAGTCGGGTAGTACAGCTAAGGGTACGGTCTATCCTCCTTAGTTAGTGCCCTGAGATATTGGGCCGAGTACTACTGTTGGACCCCGCACGTATATCAGAGAGCTATAGCACAGGGAAAACCCTTGTCTGTAGAACCCTTGA
>ML786431.1:424405-435054 GCA_009831015.1 Picea engelmannii
GTGCCACTCGCCAACTGGACTGATTGGTAGACCTCTATAACCCCTGGAGTCAACACTCCGCCAGGTGAACTTGTAGGAGACTAAGGGTTCTAAGGAATAAGGCCCCCGCCTTATTGTGCGCCCCTTAGAATCATCGTGAGCGATTGTCGCAGTCGGCCCTCACGGCATCGTGGGTCCTCTCGAACTAGGTAATCGTTAACCTACAGTTCGAGCCACGGCGGGAGTGATAGCAGGCGGTGGCAGGGATGCTATCCACCCCTCTCCCTCACCCTCTCTGCAATCGTGTGTGGCCCCTTTACTCCATATGTGAGTCAGGTCGGCAAGCTATCGTCAGCCTACATCACCAATAATCATGTCAGAAATGTCAACATCAAATCATCAATCAAATGAAACATCATAATAAACATATCAACCCAAAAGCACACTCCCTGACTCAGTTCGGAGTCCAAGGGGGATCTACCGATGCCTCTGCATCCTCAAGGTCAAAAACCTTGCACACTCAATCAAACTGAGTCAATAGCACCCGTCTACATCAAATAGTAACACATCATGTCATCTGTCAATCACATCGTAATCAAATATAATAGGTCTAACATCAAAAAGGGTCCAGATCACTTGCGAGCAAGTGCCCTCAAATAATAAGTGTTCTCAGTGCGCCAGAGCAGGATGTTACAAACGAGTACACCTGAACTGAAGGAATTACAAATGTAGCTTGAAGAGATTTTGAAGGAGTATATACACCCAAGTGTGTCACCTTGGGGTGCCCTAGTATTATTTGTGAAGAAAATGGATGGAACCTTGATACTTTGTATTGACTTTAGATAGTTGAACAAAGTAACTGTGAAGAACAAGTATCATTTTCCAAGGTTAAATGATCTCTTTGATCAATAGAAAGATGAGAAAATATTCTCTAAGATTGATCTCATGTGAGGCTATCATCGGGTAAGAATTAAAGAAGAAGGAATTAACAAGATTGATTTCAGAATAAGATATGGCCATTATGTGTGCGCAGTGGTTCCATTTGGATTAACAAATGCACCAACTGTCTTGATGTGTCCCATGAATGGTGTATTCAGAAATTACTTCGATAAATTTGTTATTGTCTTCTAGGATGACATTTCGATATATTCTAAGTCTGAAGAAGAGAATGAACAACATTTGAGAATGGTGTTACAGATATTGAGGGAGCATTAGTTGTATGGCAAGTTGAGAAAGTGCTCATTTTACCATAAGAAAATCCATTATTTGGCTCATATCATTTCAGAGAAAGGAATTGCAGTAGATCTAGAAAATATGAAGGCCATAGAAAGTTGTCCAAAACCAAGAAATGTCTCGGAGGTGAGATCATTGATGGGTCTTGTAGGTTACTACAAGAGATTTATTGAAGGATTCTCAAACATTTCACATCCAATCACTTATTTGCGTAAGAAATATATGAAGTTTGAGTGGTCATAAGATTGTGAAACATGTTTCCAACATTTGAAGCATTTATTAACAAGTGATACATCTGAAAAATTTGTTGTATGTATTGATGCATGCAAACAAGGACTGGGTGGAGTCCTTAGTAAGAATGGGTATGTGGTATGCTATGAATCTAGGAAGTTGAAGGAGCATGAAAGAATCTATGCAACTCATGCTTTGGATTTGGAATCCATTGCGCATGCTTTGAATATGTGGAGGAAATACCTTATGGGAAAAATATTTGAGTTGAGAACAGATCATTGTGGTCTGAAATACTTGTTTGGACAACCAACTTTAAATTCCAAGAAAAGAAATTGGTTAAATTTCCTCAGTGAATATGATTTTGATATAAATCATATCAAGGGTAAAGAGAATAAAGTGTCTGATGCACTCAATAGGAGAGTGCATGAGATTCATGCTACATCCATTATAATGTGTCAATCAGAATTAAAAGACAAAATTCTAGAAGATGAAGTATATGGACTTAAGGGAAAAACTTCAGCAAGGTAATTTACAACAGAAAGTTGAAGACTATACACTGGAAAGTGATGAAATTCTCATATAAAAAGGGAGAATTTATATCCCAAATTATGAGGAATTGAAGAATCTGATATTTGTAGAAATGCATAATGTACCTTATGCTAGAAACCTAGGTTACCAAAAAACTATTGTAGCTGTCAAGAGTCAATATTATTGGTCAGGAATGAAGAAATAAATTGTTGATTTATTTTCCAAGTGTTTGGCATCCCAAGAGGTCAAGGTTGAGCATAGAAATACAACTAGTTTGCTGCAGTCATTGCCCATTCTTGAATGGAAGTGGGAAGTGGTAACAATGGATTTTATTACTAAGATAACAAGAACTAGTAAGCAACATGATTCCATCATTATAGTGGTGAATAAGCTTACCAAAGCTACCCATTTTATTTCAGTAAAGATTACTCATAAGGAAACTAACTTAGATGATATTTATTTGAAAGAAATAGCTCGATTACATGAAACTACCAAGACAATTGTCTGATAGAGATCCAAAATTTACCTCAAATTTTTGGAAAGGATTGTTTAAGGGATTTGGAAAAAATCTACATTTTAGCACAACTTATCATCCACAATCACATGGGAAGACAAAAAGGGTGAATCTAGTAATAAAATATATTCTAAGGATGTATGTCATGGATAAACCAACCAAATGGAAGGATTATCTACACTTGCTAGAGTTTGGTTAAAACAATGGATACCGAGAATCCTTGAACATGAACCCATTTGAGGCACTTTACGACATAAATTGCAACACACCAATAAGTTGGGACAACCCAGTGGACCGCGCAATAGTTAGGCTAGAACTACTCAGGAAAATGGAAGAGAAAATGATAAAAATAAAGAAGAATTTAAAGGTTGCACTAGACATGAATACAAGCTATGTTGATAAGGTAAAAATTCACAGGGAATTTAAAGTGGGTGATCATGTGTTTCTGAATGTAAAGGATAACAAAATTTCCCTGAGATTAATAAATTTCTCAAAGTTTCTAGCTTATTTTTGTCGTTCATTTGAAATTATGGAAAGGATTGGTCCTATGGCATACATGCTTTCCTTTCCTGCATCAATGCATATTCATAATGTATTCCATGTATCATTAATTAAAAATAATTTACCTGATACTAATTATGTCATTAATTGGAATGTGATTCAAGTGGAGCAAGAAGGTGGTCTTCGAATGCATCTGGTGTGAATATTGGATAATAATATCAAGCAGCTTTGGATTCAAGCCATAGAGCTAGTAAAGGTCCAATGGACCTGGTATGACCCTGAGGAAGAAACTTGGGAGCATGAAGATGCTATATGGGCATAGTACCCACATATTTTTTAGAACTGTTGAAATTTTGATTGTGATGTGTATATACTAAATTGAGGGCATTGCATAAATAATGGGGGGAGGGGGGATTGTAATACTCCTAGGTTGATCCCCAAGTGTACATATAAATGTAATTGTACTTTACTTATAAGCGTGTGAGTTGAAGTAACAAAACCATTGGTTTGGTGAATCACACATTAGGTTAGTGCGTGCAGTTCGTAAAATAATATAGCACGTAGTTCAATACATATAGTGCACACATGTGGAAGTGCATAAGAATGACACACTAAAATATCTAAAACAAATGAAGTTTACATCATGCACTAGTATAAGCACTCAAGGAGAAATGCACTAATAGAAGATCCAGACAGGATGATGCAAAATTTAGGATTCAGTGAGCACCAACTTAGTGCACAGACTTTGGAAACCATTGAAATTTTGTAAATATATGTCATGATGTAATGCACACCTGTAAAAGGGAACGAGGGTGGCACACTGAATAAAGAGTGCACGCATCCCAGAAGATATGTGTGCATTGGTTTTAGTGTGCAATCTATATATTTTGAGTCCTGTGAGCCTAGATGCAAGAGATCAATACTTTTGTACTGAGACATAAATTTAATCACATGTAATTATAATGTAAATATATCACTCTCGAAGGGATATCACATAAAAGAGAATGGGGGGCATTAAACTCCACTAGTTGAGGTTAAGGGGGTTAGGCTAAAGGGGCTTAAACCCAAAAGGAAATATTATATTAATATTTATTTAAAACCATAAAGTAAGGATATATTATTTTATCCTAATTTAAAGAGAGAGTGATGTGTAGACAAAAGGAAGTTATAAACATAATAAGTGTCAAGTTGGGGACATGTTGTGGACTGAAGGAAGTTATGTACATGGAAAGTTTCAAGTTGGGAACATGCATCCAAATAGTTTGTAATTAGTCCATTATGGTCATTCGATCAGGGGAAGGTAATAAGGGAACAATTTGTGAACATGACCGATGGTTCTATCATTGAACCTGACTTTTATTGTGACCAATATTCGGATATTAATTTCGTATATACATGTACATTTATTATCTTGGAGAGATAGATTGAAGATACGGGTTGTCAGTCCCATGAGATATTTCATACTCTCCAAGTAGAGAATTGTTGGGAATTAATTCTCAAGGTTCCAAAGTAAAATGACCGGGATCTGAAACTTCTTGTCTGGCCTGTTGTTGAATCCATGGAAGGGAAGTGGGGCAATTGAAGGAATGTTGATCAGAGAAGGGTCACACTTCCTAGGGTGGGATAGGCATGTCAGGAATGAGAGATTGTAGGATGCGAGTGTGAATTGGAAATTGTGACAGAATTGATTATATTTGAGTCAACTGTGATTGAGTTACCTATGAATGAGTTCTTGTTGAGTGAGATAATTTATCATGGATGGGAACCCTTAACTAAGTGGAGTTCATCCCCATCTCAGGGGTGACCCATTGTTGAGATTTATGAATCGTGTGTTCTAAGGATGGGAGGAACGTGGAAGGTATGCATGCAGTTCATGTCATTTATTCAAAGATAAGTGCCAATTTGTGTGTTAAATAATGTTTTGTAGTAATTACTATGCATTGGATTTCGTGGGTTTATGTTGTTTATGTTGCATGTATATTTCTATTATGAATATGTATGTACCTATGTATTGTAGATTGTAGTTTTATGTTTTATGTTTTTTAATTGTATCAGAGTTAGTTTCAAAGAAACATAGGTTGAATTGTTGGAAATATGGTATGACAGCATGGACGTTTTAAGTGACATTTCCCAATAGGTGGTTGGGGGTGTTACATTAAGGATGATATATATAGATTTAGAATGTTATCATCTTCATCAAAAAACATAGATAACTAAATTTTTAGCTATATAGAATCATGGGAGTGCATTTCCATTAGGTCACTTTCTACTTTTTTGGTCTCTCAATTTACAAGGTATATTTTCCCTCTTTTACACAACAATCACTTTTAGTTTACAAATGAAAATATAGATATGTATACAGGTGTACAGTTATCTATGTTTCCCATAGAAGAATCAATAAATCATATATTAGGTGTCTTAAGACCTAGGCATGCATTTTTGTGAAGCCTGGCCTACATTTTTGTACAAGGGATGAAATTAAACTTTAAAAGAAAAAACATGTATTTTGTAACAATGACTATGCATTTTTAGATGCAGTGGCTGTAAAAATATTGAATTAGGGTTTTATGAAAAAATAGGAAGCCTAATCCTAACTGTCTATATCATCATATGTCAAGAACATTTTCATCTACATCTAGCTCAACCTCTTTGATTTCTTAATCTAATGCATCTATCTACTCCCTATATCCAATGCATCATAAGCATGCTTTTCGGTGTTCAACATCAATTTAATTTTTTTTTTGTCTTTATTATAATGAAATCGGACCTTTGACACCCCGGTTCATTGTCTAATTCATGACAATATTTGAGATATTGTTTCCACCCATCCCTCTCAAAATTGATGGAATGGGATCTCTCATGCATTGCCACCTCGAAAAATGTGTCCCTCTTTCACGTCGTTAATATGATATATTTACTATTTCATATCATTGGACTGCTCCTTCTAGAGGATCGCCACTATGATGTAGGTGTCCAGTCATAAGGTTGTAATTTCAGTAGTTCCTGCATTGAATTATCCATGGTCCTTACGCATGCCAATCTTGAACTAATGACCAACATCATTGGCAAAACGAAAATGACTTGGATGATGATGATTTATTGGAAAATTCTTTATTGTATCCCAATACATCAAATTAATGATAGCTCTATGATCTTTGCAATTGAAATGATCAAGTGCTACAAAACATTTCTTGGTAAATTATGTCCACGATTGCGACGTCAATTTGTTTTACATTCGACCTTCGACAGATAGTCAATGCCGTTTAGAGTGCAATGAAAGTTTGACGAATGGATGTAATTTGGTTTGTTGGAATATAGATGTGAATTCTTCATAAGGGAATCAAAATATCATCGAAAAATGTGCCAAATGTACTAGTGTATTCCCACCTCATGGATGATCTATATATACTTGATGTATGATAGCATGTACTCCTTGGATTCTGAATATCTTGGACCCCTCCTTGTGCTACCTCATGATATTGAACATTATCATAATGCATTTACGATACCAATTTCTCTTCTAACCTCACACATTAGGGGGAATTTGTTGCAACACTATTTTCCACCCTAGAGACTCATGGAGGACCCATTGATGTCTCATTTCTTAGAGACACTCTTATTCCCTAGATTGATAGTGACTTTCAGGGAGGTTACACTCTGACATGTTACAGGATCATAGAAGGTTGGATGAGGAATAATTTTCGCACATAACTAGTCATTGGTTGTACCACTGAAATCCCATAACCGCCCTTGTAGCCTTCTATATTTGGTTATTTT
Organism: Picea engelmannii; assembly: GCA_009831015.1. NCBI lineage: Eukaryota > Viridiplantae > Streptophyta > Pinopsida > Pinales > Pinaceae > Picea > Picea engelmannii. The sequence continues at coordinate 431,169 of ML786431.1, forward strand.
CGAGGAGATAAATGTCGAGTGAGTTCTTTCTCTCATGGTATGAGCTTGGGAACTCTCAATTCAATCAAGGTTCAAAAATTTCTTGGGATCTATAATGATCCCCTATCCTCCTCCATCAATCTATATAAATAAGGAATTCCATGGACAAGAAGAGGATGAATCATTGACAAGTACATGCTATAGAAATTTAAGAGGATCTCTTCTACAAAGATCAGTCATCATATCAGGTTACCCTTACTTATGAGGGGGATAGGGAAGAGATAGAATAAGGATTTGGGAGGACTTCATCATGACTAAAGGTATGATGACACTGATGTACTTGTCCTTCATTTGATTTATATATATAGTTATGTGTTTTTTCCTTCCAAAATTTGTTGTATTCAATGGTGTATGGTAGATATGATATTTCATTTGGTAGATTAGATTAGATATAGAATAGATTTGGATTTATTAATGCTTGAAAGGGTTTGTATATTGGTATTTTTTTGTCACTTATGTGCAAGAAGAATATTGTGGGAGTTGGAGTTGGATCTTTGGAACTATATCATTCGAGATAAGTAGGGACAACCACTATCTATCTTGGATTAAGGAAACATCCAATGGATAACTCACCTATCCGTAGGAGGAAAATATTCAATAATAGGTACCATTGAAAGTAAGAGCATTTTATTTACTTAATTCATATCCCAATTTGTGACACTTAAGGGATAAATTGGACTAAGTTTATAAAATGTCATAAGCATGTAAAATACTAGGACTTCTCGAATGGTCATGCATCCCAGTACAAATCTAGCTTGAGTGTGCTTAACTGCAGAGTTCTAATGGGATCCGATGCATTAACGATATGTTGTAGGAATGTACATAAGACTATTACATGATGTCTGTAATTAACAAATGAAGATGAAATTACATTCCCTTCCCCATCAAAAGGGTGCATGTCATGGTTTATAAAAATCACAGGCTCAAAATGGTGATTCAATGAAAAAGGTGGATGGCCATCGAGATGCATCAATAAATGGTCCCCATTGCATCAAGTTCCCTTGGGAGACAGGGAGACTTCTCCTAAATCTGAACCTTGTTTCGTTGCTTTCCTTGTTGAATAAGTTGGCATTCTTAGCTTGTTGAAGGATGTGATCATGAGCCTGTTTTTGGAGTGGTTGAATCCGTTCAAGAAATGTATCTACATTATCTACTTGAGTGTGGGAGAAATCTACTGGTGAATATGCAACATGAATAGTATGAAGGGTTTTATTATAACCTTGCTTGATTGGGCAGTGTGGAGGCACCCCTGTAGGTGCAACAAGAACATCTTAGTACTCTTACACAATCTTGTCGATCTTCTTCTACTGGATAGAAAGGTCTTGGGCTGAGGCTGTAGTGGTTGCAATGTACTTTTTTCACCTTCTTATTGGATTGTGAAGAAGATAAAATTTGAAGTATGAGAGATTGCTTTCTGGCATTGTTTTGGTGGGACAATAGTTGAAACTACCTCGGGTATCCTATATAGTTGACCCCCTAGAGTAACAATGATTCTATGGGGTGGAGACTCATAAATAGCATGATGCCTCCACATATATGGTTGGCCTAATAGAACATCACATACTTCCAGTGGGGAAACATCACATAATAGCTCATCCTTCAAGGGCTTGATGCTATAGTACATGCAACATTTTTGGATGACACAGAGATCTTGACCCTGGAGAAGACACCCGATGTTGTATGGTTGCAGGTGTGGTGTTGTTGGAAAACCCAACTTCTTGACAACCACTTCTAAGATGATGTTCTTTTGTCTTTCTCTATCAACAATAAAATGTAGGGGTCCCCTTCACCAACATCTATGAATGGAAGAGTCTCTCCCCCTCCTTAGGATCCTCTTCTGGTTGGATTGTTGTAGTTGCAATAGTAACAATGGTTTCTTCATCAACGATTTGTCTCCTTTTATCATTTTCGGAATCATGGTGCAATTTGGGGTTTGGATATTTATCTTTGAGCTCGGCCACCAATGACTGTATTGAGTGACATTCATCAGTGTTGTACCAAGGGCTATTGTGGAACTCACAGCACTTTCAGGTGTCTTTCTTGGACTTCCCGTTACCTTTCTCTGCCTGCATCTAGGACTGGCTCTCTTGAGGTTGTCCTTCCTTTCTCTATCCATGCTTCTCCCACTTACTCTATTTCTTGAATTTCTTCTCAATTTTGACTGCATATCGATAAGATGATCCCAGTGAGGATATGTCCAAGAAATCCATATTATTTTGCATGTACCTGTGTAGACCACTATGGTACTTCAAAACTAGGTGTCTCTCATAGTCTTTGATACCCAACTTTGAGTGCAAGGTACGAAATATGTTGGTGTACTCTGCCACCGTCTGGTCTCTTTTCAGATCCAAAGTTGGCCATCTCATATATTGGTCATCATAGTTTCCAACAGGGTAGAACACCTCCTTTAGGGAATCTACCAAGGCCGTTCAAGTGGGTTATCTACCAAATAGTATAGATCCATCTGTGGTGTACCTCTCCCAATAACCTTCCCACCAAGATCTTACATGGGGAAGGGATTTAGGGAGATCAAAGGTGATATTTTCACTGTCAGAATTTTTTTGGACAGAGTAATAACCTTCTATAAGATTCAACCATTTTTCTAGAGCATATGCATCTATATGGACTTCAAATAAAGAGATATCAAAATTGACTTGTCCCTTGAAGGGCGTCACACTTGAAAAATTGTTTCTTGTTGAATATGCCTCAGCTGCCGCCATCAGTAGTCTTCAAAGGATCTGAGTGAAGTTGTCCATTATCTTGTTCCTTTGTCACACAAGGGATTCCTCGAGCAACATCTTGAAAGGATCTCCTTCTTTGTGATCTCTCTTTTCTTTCTCCATGGGAGGTCGCTTGGGATAGTGAGAGTGGTTTTCCTTAATGAAACTAGATCGAGACCCAAATCTCTATACCCTGACCTCGTCGGGGACCTTCTCTACGAAATGACAAGGAGAATACCGATATGATACCACTAATCCAGATTATTTTTAGAACGACATGAAGGAAAAAATATAATGGAGATATACCAATGAAATACAAAAAAATGTAGAAGAGAACACATAAATACAGTGAAACCCAACTTCTGTTATTGAATAAGTTAGAAAAACATTGTAGAACACAAACTGGAAAAATGGGGTATCTTATCTCTAAGAAGAAAGAGACGTTGTCTATGCTTCATTCACAAGAATATTTAAATCACACTCCATTCCATCCTTAAAGGGCCTCCTTCACCTCAATTATATATGAGAGAATGAGAGGAGAAGAATTTGTTGGAAATGTGTAACAGTTAGCATATGCTTGTCATTGATGGCAAGTACAACAGTGAAGATGACAGGCAAACAGAAGACAAAGTAAATTAAGCTCAGGAGGAATAGCAGTCTTATATGCGCAAGAAGCATAGGAAAGAGACCGAGAACCGTCGGATCTCACTCGGAAATCTCGACAGCTGTTGGATCTGGAGAAGCTGCGCAGATGTTAAGCGTAGGAGTTAAGCGCAGAAAAGAAGTGATATAAGCTGTCAGATTGGAAGAAAACCCCGACAACTGTCAGATATGTAGAATCTGCGAGGGAGATAAGGCATCGGAGAATCAGGGATCGCGATTTCAAAATGAAAATAACTCATGACAACAGAAACTACGATTTCGCGATGTGCGAGTTCGCGATGTGATTGCAACCGTTAAAACATGCATGAGATATGAACCATTGATCCAACACACGTCAACAGATCACGTCAGCAAAGTGACATGTGGCACAACCAGGGAGTGACAAGTGTCAGACTGATTCAAGCAATTGAGGCACATGTGGGTAACGAATCAGGGTGACACGTGGCAGAAGTTAACACGTGTCA
>ML786431.1:448180-483049 GCA_009831015.1 Picea engelmannii
CAATTACTTGACATCAACCAATGACATCAATCAAACCAAACCATTTACATCAATGACATATGATCCAACAATCTCCCAAGTAATCAAACCATTGGCATCAATGACAAACCATTGGCATCAATGACAACATGATCCAACACCATTATCCAACTCCTAAATATATTGATTCCTTACGGAACCACTAGAACCTTGTGCATGAACCTCACACTCAAATCGAAATAAAAAATACCCTAAAAAATATTTCATGTATGTTGTACATATGAGTTGGTGTAACAAAAATGAGAAGAAATTAGTTATTATTATATATATATATATATATATATATATATATATATATATATATATATAATTTTCTTTCTTTTAAATAAAATATCTTACACTTCTTAAAATTGATAATTTAAAAGACTTTGCATCACACTAAAAGGAATTTTAATTTTGACAGAAAAAATAAAATTTTGGAAGAATGAATGTGTTATTAGTCACTGTCGAAGGTTTAGAGGGACTATAGCAATCGATAATTCATTGAATTCATATTAATATTTCCTTTGACTATAAATTTTCGCATCATCTATATTGTTCGAACTATAGAAGTAAACAAAATATTTTTTATATAATAAAAAAATATAATAAGTCATCATCTCATTAAAGAATATATTGGAGGTCTTATTGCCAATTTCATTGTTCCCAATGTTGTAAATGTTTAGATATCCAAAGTTTTGAGCTTAGACACTCTTTTTTAATTTTTATTACATTTTTACTGAAATTTTTACATATCGAAAGTTCTGAGCATCGACATTGTTTCTTAATGTTTTTATTATTTCAATTTGTATTGAAATGTTTACATACCAAAGTTTTAGAGCATTGACACTCTTTTTTATGTACTTGAATAGGCCTAGCAAATTAAATGTATACATAGCGTGAGGTCCTTAAACATGCCTGGAAAATTAAATGTTTTCATAACGCGAGGCCCTTAAAAAACCTAATAACCGTAAATGTTTACCTAACTAGGCTTTTCACAGTACATTTTTCCTCAATTTTTTCCATACAATGTTGTAGTAAATTTGGACAATATTGTTGTCCACCACCAGTTGCATAGCCATTGTATGTTTCATACTTCTTCTATGCTTGGAATGTAATTTGGTCATCGTTCAAGATACATACATTATTTACTGGTTTGGTGGGTGCTTATTGTTCGTTGGTTCGTCAGTTGTTGCTTGTTGTTGTTTAGTTAAACTTTGAAAGGTTGAGGATCTGCACTTGCAGTTGGAACTATTTGTGCTTTTTTCTTTCTTTTGATTGCTTCAACTTTGCAAGTTTGGGGTCCTGCATCCACAATTGGAGGTTTTATTTTTACTTTGCGATGTCCAAGTCTTGCACCCACAATTGGACTGTGCTTCTATCGTTCATCGTTGCGAAGTAAGTTTTGATGCTATAATTTCATTTGTATTTAGTATCTAAGGTTTATTGTTTGGATTTTGAAAGTAAGAGTGTTTCATTATTTCTACTCGCATGCTTGTCATATGTTTCGGGTTCCTTCTATGCTTGGGATGGAATTTTGTAATCATTGGATATACATGTGTTGTTTACTAGTTCATTGGTTGTTGCTTGTTCGTTGGTTGTTGCTTGTTGTTTTTTGGTTCAAGTTTGTGAGTTTGAGGTCCTATGGCTGCAGTTGGGCTTGTTCCTGCTTCCTCACTGCTTTTTTTCTTGTTATTTTATTTTTTTCTCTTCGGATTTACAAGGTTGGGGTCCTAGGATGACAGATGGAGTTGTTTTTTTTTCAATTTGCAGTATCCAGGTTCTGCACCCAGAAGTGGACCTATGGTTCTATCATTTTTCGTGTGTGGAGAATTCAATATATAATGCCTATCCCGTTCTCGCCTACCCTGCTCTTAAATGTTTCTCCAATTTTTTATCCTAACTATGAACCATACCTACATGCCTTTGCAAACTATTCTTGTATAACAAAAGGATATTGAGATGGTGCTAACAAGAGTGGTGTTCTGTGGATTGCAAATTGCAATATTCATTTTCTATGTTTCTTGGCATGCACCATTGTTAACATAATGAATATGTTCTCAAATGCATCAAACCATTCATATTTGGATGAAACCATTATCATTATAGGATACTTCAATGTTGACATGCTACAAAATAATGGCATAACAAATAATTGGACAACTACATGTGCAATTAGAATGCCCATTGTCTTTTTTGTTAAGATAAAACTTGTGAAAAATGCACTAATTAACCATATATGGTGAAATGTTCCCATATCAAAATACAACATCTTTATCCTGTACATAGACTGGTCTGACCACGATACAATTTGTCTTGTACTTGAAATGTAAGATGTACATCAAAGATATTTCAAAATTGTATTTCCATGTCTCAAAGCATATCTTGATACTTTGCTGCACAAAACCAAAATCATTCATCTATGGCCATGCAATTTCTTAATATTTTTTGGCTTGTAATATATTTTGGGCAGGAAAAACTCTATATAATTATATCCATGGATCAAGAAAAGAAAATTTTCATGTTTCTAACTATATTTTATTCTATTCCTTTAATTCTCATTTACTGTGTGTAAATATTACTTATTCTCCCTTGCACACCAACTTCCATTCATGTTCATTGTATTTTGTGCCTTCCCACATTGAAACAAACATAATAACTAGACAAAAGTTACCAACTTAATGAGAACTGTGACCTCAAAACGAGAACTCTGGCCCAAAAAACCCATATTTTTTCATAAAAAACATCAAAATCAACCCCCAAATAAAAAAGTGGTGCTACTGGTAGCACCATGTTTTAAAACAGGGTCAAAATTACAACATTTTCAAAACATGGCCTTCAAAACTTAGACAGTAGCTGAGAAAAACCTTAAAATCAACACCTAAAAACAAAAAAGATGTTTTTGATTTTTTTTTTCTTTTCAAAACGTTAAATTTTGAGAACATTTGAAATTGTACTTTTATCACTTGGTACCATTAAGACCAAAACCTCAAAATCAACCATCAAATTGAAAATTACTACTACAGGTAGCACCCATTCTAAAATTGGGGTATTAAAATGACACATTTTTATAATGTGGTAAAAGAACTTATAATTACTGTAAACAAAATCATAAAATCAACCCTTAAATGTTTACTTTTTAAATGTTATTATCATGCAAAGCACAAGGTAATACATAATTCCATGAAAATATCACAATATACTTTAAAAATTCATTGACACTTTTAAATATTTTTTTCCTTTCAATAATAAAAAAGTAAATACAAGTTACATTGAATGAAACATGAATAATTTCTTAAAAGTATTTTTATAATGACCATATTCAAAACATATGAGCTAACAAATTTTATTATATCATCCATAATAAAATAACATATCATTCATAAAACATAACAAAAGATTCATAACTTCATGTAAGATCATAGGCAAGTTCAATGCTCTTTTTTAGTTACCATACAAACATCATATGAATAAAAAATTCTTAAAATGTTCCATACACTTATTCAGATTGACTCATGGTTTATGAAATACCATCAGAGTCTAAATTCTCTTCAGATGAATGTTTTGATGAAGATGTAGATGAGTCATACTCTTCTCTATTGTCGATGAATGAACCATCTGAGTCTACATGCATGCCCAACATTTCAGATGTCAAATGCCTTTTTGATCTATGACTAGGTTCAACAAACTCCCATCTTGCATTTATTTCTTGTGGCAGCAACCTCTTGATAATATTTGTTGTCTTGGAGCGAAGAGTTCCTCTCTTTGTTAACATAAAGAATTATGTCAACATCATCTAATTTTAAGAGGTCAGTGCGATGAAGAGTTGTATTTTGACCCTTTCATTTTCTCTTTCTATTGACATGTTTCTCAACCACCATCTCTGGCTTGTACACACCATTAAATGGGTGTGTATTTGTTGCATACCAATGCACTTCAATTGCAACAATATCATCATTTTATTTCTCATTCTTTATAACCTTTCCTATCCAGAATGGATAACCATGTGGATCCTCAGTTGCTAAGACTGCAATCATGCTACCCTCTTTAATATCTTGTACTGAAGTGCTGTAAAGGTCTTCCATGGCTTCACATTGTGCATGCGACCTTCATGAAGCAATATACATTTCTCTTTCCTATACTTGTGTAATCTCAATAGCACCTTGAGATTATTGAACTTCAACAATGTTTGTTTCTTTGGATTCATTTGGCATATTTTGTGGCCAATGAAATGGAGTCCTCAACATTGTATCTTCATTTGTTGAGCTTGAAATTATGTCACTTTGACTATTGAAAAAAGACTCCCACCAAACAAAATAAGCAACATCAAAGTAATCATATGTATCCTTAATGGACTTGTAAATTTCTTCCAAACATTCAGAATAATATACATCTCTATTACACATTTGTGCATTATGGATTTCAGCAACTGATTGTAAAAATAATAAATTTCATGCAAAAATTGGACAATCTGGAATGAACTTCAAAAATGATAAACCTGATGAAGGCCCCCATTTTGTAGTAGTTGAATACTTTTTTCCCCATATAAGTGTTTACCCATCAATATTTTTGAAACAAAATTGATGTTGGAAGCTAATTTCATTAAGCTACTCAATACATTTTTCTTCACAATGTGATCCCTGAAAAGATCTTTGCATGTCAACAATTTCTTTTAATATATGAAAAGAAGGCTCTGGAATGTATGTTTTCTTGATACATTCAATCAATTATGGTAGACTTCCAACATTTTTCCTCTTCAATGTTATGGAAAAAATATTGAACATTTGATCAATATGATCATGAGTGTGTCCAACAAGAAGGAAACCAACATTCACCTTTTGAAAGATTCCCATTTCAGCAAGCATGCTTAGATATCCAAACACAATTTGATTTTTTATTTTCATGACTAGTGTTGTCCAACTGTAGATAGAGAACTTGAGGAATAATTCCAGACCAATGAGTGAGCACATGATGAATTATGGTGATGGTCATATTTTCATCATTATGAATATTTGGAGCTGTGAAGTAAACTCTTGGACACATTTTTCCATTGCAAACCATACAACCAACTAAGTGAATCTGAATGAAATTCTCTTCCTGTAAATTTTTGGGGGTACAAAAAAAATGTGGTAGAAGTGTTTTCTTCTAGTCCATGCCATTAATTACCATACCTAAATATTTGTTTGGAGCATCATAACACTTCTTCCGATGTTTGTACAACTTTTCTCTTTGACTTGATTGTTGATTCTGATGTTCTTAAAGTGCTTTGATTATGGAATCTGCACATGACATAAAATGGAAATATTGATTGTATGTTTTCATAGTTGATAACTATTCAACTTAAAAAATAAAAAAAATAGTAAATACATACCTCTTTCGGCCCCTTCAGATTTATCTCTTCTTGATTTAAGAGTAGCACATATACTACAAATCCCCATCCTTGACTTCTTAGGAATATAGACATTGTTTAATTATTTCTTCCATATTCTTGTAAAATATGCATATGTAATAAAATTACCCTTTCCTTCAACATATTCAACATATCCTTTGTACAAGTTCTAAATTTCCCTCCTTGAAAAATTATTTGGAATATGTATTGTGTCTATATATGGCATACACTCTCCATGTTTGGAAAAGAAATCACGCATACATGACAATGAAGTGTTTTTTAATGGCCCACTCTCTCGTCCATGATGTACCTTTGAATAAAATGATGGATATTTTTCCAACCTTATCTAGATTCTTGATAGACGAAGATTACCAATTGAGTGAAGTTTTTTGAAATCCTTTCTGCAAAGTAAAATATTCCTAATGCGATAATCATATAATTTATTGGTGGATATCATCCACCCCATCAAATATGAATTTTGCATGCTATTATTCATTGAAAAATATGTCTTCCTTTTATTCAAGGTATACATATAGTCCATTATTTTCAAACAATTCTTTTGACAACATTCACTTGAAATCAATTATTTTATGGAAATTGATTTAGTGACAAATTCTTTCCTAGACCTTGTATAGTTAGAATGCTTTGGATCAATATTAAAAGGTCTAATATTAGACCTAGACACAATGTTTATTTGCAATGTCTCCACTATTTCATCATCCTCAATAGAAGGTTTTTCCTTATCACCAAAAGGAGTATCAAGAAAAACATTGTCAGGAGACTAAACTAGAGAATGTTGATCACCTTCATTTGTTGCAACTGGATGTTTGAGAACATCATCATCAACATAATCATTTGGTGAAAAATAATCATTGACATTATGTCCAATATTGACATAATCATCTTCATTGCTTTCAAAATCCCCACTTGAGTGAAAATTTCCACCATATTGCTTAGTGCCTTGAAAACCTTCATCAGTATCTTGCAAATACTCACTTGGAGGAAAATCAACATCAATATTGTTTCTTTTTAATTTATCACTCGAGAAAGAGTGACCCCCAATGGCATAATCATTTTCACTACTTTGAAACTCGCCACTTGAAAGATATTCTTCATCATCCTCATTACTAGCTTCAAAATCCTCACTTGGAGGAAAATATTCATTATCCTCATCGGTACGCTCAAAATCCTCACTTTCGGGGAAATCATCAACACCAACATTGTTTCTTTTAAATTCCTCATTTGAGAAAGACTGTCCAGCATTGTCATGATCGTCATCATTTATTTTAAAGTCCCCACTTGGGGGAAATTCTTCTCCATCTTAATTCGTGCCTTGGAAATCCTCACTTGGAGGAAACTCTTCATCAGTGCCTTCAAAGTCCTCTGATTTAGGACTTTCACGAGGAACATTTTGAATAAAATTTATTGCACCATGATCAAAATTATGACTAGCTGAAAAATATGAAACCTCATTTGCATTACAAACATTCCTAGTCCCAACAAAAGAGGTATGCGAAAAATTTGTTGATGTCTTAGAAATACAATTTTCTTTATTTGATGAAGTCATCTCTTCTCTCTGAGAACATAGAATGATATAAATGCTCACCGTCCCTATGACATTATAATAACATGCATAATGAACTTTTCCCTCTAAATCCCCCCCCCTGGAATATATATATATATATATATATATATATATATATATATATATATAATTTCCCTCCAAAATTTCCCCCTCCAAATTTCCTCCCTAATACTTTTCAATTATTTTCCCTTAAAAATTAAAAACATTTTTTACTCTTTTATTTTGTTATTTACCCGTTAAATACAATATTTATCATGTTTATCTATTTATCCCACATTTATTAAACATATTGATCATCCATATAATTTTAGGTATATATGTAGATAATATCCCTAATTTTTTTTATCCCACATTGGTTATACTAACAATAATTTATATTCTTCTGTGTTATGTATACACAGCCTTATTTTATCTTTTTATATTGTGTTATATCTTGGGAAATATTTGTTTTATTATTTGGATAATGCTAAAACATCGAGAAGACATCTGATGAGAATCTAGCAAGCAAAGAAGATAATTTAGCATTTCAGAGGTTAGTTTTTTTGTTAAATTCTTACATGTTTTCTACTTTTTTCTAAAAATCATAGATGTTTTCTACTTTTTTCTAAAAATCATAGATGTTTTCTACTTTTTTCTAAAAAATACCCAACTTTTTAAAACATTAGAGACTTTTTTCAGAAAATCTTAACAAAATCCTTAATATTTTTTGAAAAAAAAAATTAAATTTAGATATAATTTTTCAACTTTTGTCTAGTTTTTTATGGTTTTTTAGGTTATATGTTATAACATATAACATAGGTTATAGGTTATATAACATATAACATTTGTTATATAACATATAACATATTTTATATGTTATATAACAATATAACATATGTTATATGTTATATGTTATAGAACATATGTTATATGTTATTATAACATATAATTACAAGTAACGCCCCAGCCCCCACATCCAAGCCCTTGACAAGCCCAAGGCTTGGCCGTGGGGGATAGGGTGATTCCCTACATTGCCCCAGCCCCCTCACGACTAAGGCACGATCCTGGGATGGTGCCTTAGCCGCCGGGGGGGCGGCTGGTGGTTGGAGTGATACCAAGCATCACCCCAGCCCCCAACCAAGCATCGGGTGCGGCCAGGGCTTGGTCATGGGATCTAGGGCGTCCTTGGTAAGAACATATAACATATAACCATATGTTATATGTTTTAACATATAAAATTTGGTTATATGTTATAACATATAACCATGTGTTATATGTTATAACATATAACCATGGGTTATATGTTAAAACATATAACATATCGTTATATGTTATAACATATAACATATCATTATCTCTTATAACATATAACGGTATGTTATAATATATAACCATATGTTATATGTTAAAACATATAACATATGGTTATATGCTATAGCATATAACAATATGTTATATGTTATATGTTATATTTAATTTTTGTTACATAGGTTATATTTAATTTTTGTTACATATAGGGTAAAAATTAATCCTTTTTTAAATTAGTTTTTATAATCAATGTTATGTTTTTTAGTTGATTATAATGTGAATGGCCTAATTTATTTTTTTATTTTAATATAGGAAAATGCCAGGAAAGATATTATCTATCAATATATCTGGATCACGACCTGCAATAATGGCATCAAAAAATGCAACTGGAACCTCCATCAATGTTAGGCAACAAAATGATAGCTTAACACCTGATCTATTAAAGGAAATGAAGAATGTTAGAGAGTGGAAATTTGTGGAAGATGAAAAAAAACAATAATATTCTTCGTTTGTTAAAGACAATCAAGGAAACTATGGAGAACATATATATTTGTATTGTGCCGAATCAGAACATGTGGAAGGAAATTATCAAACACTTGGCTTGTTATGATATATATGTTTGGTGCTAGCCACATATATTGTTTATGCACTTGTCAAACAAGGGAGAACTTATATCAAGTTTAGATATTGTTTCAAATTGAGAAATTATAACAAGAATGAATGTTTTTCAGAATTATGTGCATCCATCATTGATGACATTGATAAAGGCAATGTAAGTTTTTGATTTCTATTTTTTTGTCGTTTATTATTTTTAGTATCATGTTAATGTTTTAATTTTATTTAACATGAAAATGTTATATTTTATTTTTATAGGATTTTATTGAACGACTTTCAAATATGTTAGTGGGGATTTACTCTACAGATAATGATATCATGGATGTCATCAACACTTTTCATATTGCAAATACACAAGAAGGAAGGAAAAAGAAACATAAAGTAGTGGATTTTGAACCTGCAAGAGTAGACATAGAAGAACATGAAAGAAGAAAGAAACACCCTCATTGTAGAAATCCTAAAAGGGTTATATTTGAAAATGAGGAAACTCCAAATGAAGGTTTTGTTGAGATTGATCCCAATTAGGTTATCACTCCTACTCGCAAAAAGAACAAAAAAGATAAACGTAAAAACATTATGGTTGATGATGAGTATATTCCTATTGATTATGAAGAAATCATTGATTTACATGAAACACATTTAAATCATAAGAGGAAGAAAAAAAATGTTGATAATGTTCAAAAAGCCATCGTTAGCTCGGAGTATTATAGTGAAAGTTCTAAAGGTAGCAGAGAAATAATAACACCAAGTGTTGATCTAGAGGATGGTATTATGAAAAAAACACAAAATGTTATTCGAAATAGAATGAGGAAGACAAACTTAGTTGATGATGGCCACACATTTCAGTTGAATGTGAAACAACTTTATAAACCCACAGAAGGGAAGGAAAAATATCAAATTAGAAAACCACATCACTAGCATATTCACAATTTGAAAGCATTGATTAGATACAATCCATATGAACATTTGGTTGACTACCTAGTCCTTGTTGAACCAATGGAAGTTCCTACGAGGGTAGAATTTGATAGATCAAAATGTTTTGACTATAAATATTATGCGATTGGAGGAAATCATTCTGTAGAGGCTAGAAGAGAATTGATGCAAGAATATATCAATAATCCTCTTTTTGAGACAGTCAAATGCATAGTTTATTTTGGTTTAATAGATTCAAAAGAAACGTTATTGGCATGGGAACATAACAAAGAAAATGAGTACAAAATTTCTATGACCTTCATTCAAAGGGTGAGATTTATCCACAATGAGTTTTGTGAAATATGCCATGGGGAGAGATCAAATGTTGATGTTAAGTTTTGGAAGAAATGTTGCATGGAAATAGGATTCCCACTTTATGGTGAAAATACAAAAGAAAAATATCACAAAGGAGATGATATATTTAGATCTGTGGATAACTATTTTAAATTGGGATTTAGAACTGGACAGGTATGGGATTTGATATATGACATCTTCACCCTATGGGAAAATGTTGGTATAAAGAATCATAGAGTTAAGAAGGCTAAACCATTGATATGTGGCACAAGTAAGACAAGTCCTGACATAAGAAATATTCCTGATGATATGACTATAACACCTTGGAGATCAATACAAGGAGTGAAGGATGATAAAATTATCATAATTATATTATCACATGTTAGGTCTGGAGAATTCTCAATGGAAGAAATGAGTGATGAATTTAAAAACTAAGTCTGTTGAGTTATTTTTACTTATGTTAGGACAAGATAATTATTTTTTTCATTTTAATATTAGTTTAACATTATTTTTGTTTTATTTAGTCACAAGGTGTATATGAAAACAAAAGAGGAAATGGTCAATATGTTGAATGAAGAAATTTGGGATGATGCTAAACTCAACTATCCCGATTCATGCTCTTCAGCAGTATTGAAACAATTTTGTGTTGAATTCAAAAAGGTGTGTTGATTTATTACATTCATATTATTCATTTGTAAGTTAATTTACTTATATTTTAATAGTTATAGATATATAACTATAGGTTTTATTGTTTCATTAAAGATGCCAAAGAAGAATGCAGATGGAGTACTTGAAACTTTCAAATTTTTTATTCAAAAAGCCATGTTTGAAAGAGAAAGAAGGAGACGTGTTCAAAATGTTCAACTTTATGATAGCCTTGATCACTACATTTGGAATGGGCTCGAAATTGTTCAATATAAAGTGATATTAGGTGAAAGTGAAAACATTGCAAGTATTGTTCCTAAAAAAGAATACTCCCTAGTTATTGTGGATATTCCTCATGGTTATAATATCCTAAACATTGAATATGATACTGCACCTTATACTTAGAAAGATTTCAGTAAAGTGGTTATGGGATTTATAGAAGTTACAACATCACCATTTTGGAGAGTTCTAGTATTTCATTCAGACACACAACAAGGATTAGTACAATCAAGTTTTAAGGGGAAAGAAAAGACAACGAGGGAGCTTATTTGGTAAGATATTGAAAGTGTATGTTTAGCAATTAATATTATAAAACAATTTTATTAATTCACAAGTTAATTGAATTTTCACTTATTTATGTTACATGAACAAGCCAAATATCCAAAGCTCCAAGAAAGAATCATTTAAACAAGATTTTGAGAGTATACATCTTGCAACCTAGACAAAAGATGATTTTTATAATTCTATTCTTGTCCATGAAAATGATGGAGAGACTCCTAGTAGTATATTGGTATACAATGTTGTGGTTAGAAAGCTAACATATGAGGAAAAATATTTCAAAGGAGAGATGGTTAACATTTATCAAAAGTAACAAGCATTAATTAATTACCTTATAGATAAATTTTCAAATGAAGGAGATTGTGTTTTGGATTTCTTCTCGAGTTGAGGTAAGAATTATGATCTAATATTTATGAAATCATACTTCAATCTTAGATTATTTGTAATTTATCCGTTTACAGTGTCTAACTTCATTATTTATTTTGTATGTTGTGATTAGGTACAACATTAGTGTGTTTCCCACAGAAAGGAAGGAATTGCATAGCCATTGAAAGTGACCCATTGTAGTGCAGTTTTATTCAACAAAGAATTAATGTTATTCCATCTCTTCCAGATGAAATGCAATAAGTTGGCTTGAGGAAAGGATATTTTAGTAAATCAAAGGTGGAAAATTTGTCAAAGGAACCTCAAGTACCATTAGGAGGAATGATTGGAAAGGATCACTTTGGAGAACTTGCAAATATCAAAGAACCAATGGAAGAACAAAATGACACAATGGAAGCATAAAATGACATCGAAGAACATGATGATGTGTCTGTTGAGCATGATGAATTTGGGATATAAGATATTTTTTATTAGTTTAAATATGGCTTTGAAGACAATGCTCAATTTTGCCAATTTTTGATGAGTTATAACTGTAATGATTTGACTTTCATATTTGAAAATAAGAATAAAGATATATCTCTTTTTGTTTTGTGATGAATCTTTTTATTGTTTTTTTTTTGTATGTGAATCACTATACATTGGAAACTTTTATTAAATGTTGTCATTTGTTTACTTCAAATGTATAAAAATATGAAAGAAAATGATAATTTTTTTATAAAATTTAGACTTTTTTTGTTCAATTATGTCCATAAAAATGCTTTATTTGACATGTTATTTCAAGGAATATGAACCAAAATGTATAGGTTTTTTATGATATATGGCTATAAAATGTGTATTTCTTTGATAAATATTCAAAAGTAGTGTTATTTAACTACATTGTTTTTCAGTTTATTGAAGTAAAGGTAAACAATGTGTTAAAAATGATGTTTTTCACTACGTTTAAAAAGTATGGAACAATAAATTAATTAAGGAGAGAAAGTTCTATGAAAAATCGTATCTTCAAAAAAGTAAATGGTAAAAAAAAATTTAAGATTGGAAGAAGCATGGAAAAAAGACTAAAAACGGAGTTGAATAAAAACAATATATATATATATATATATAGAAAAAAATTAAAATAGATGAAAAATGAGCATTTAAAAAAAATAACGTGGAAACATTGTGGATCGAAAAAAATAAAATATCAAAAATAAGCTAAAAACGGAGAGGGGGGTGCTACTGGTAGCACCATTTTTAAAAACGAGGTAAAAAATCGGACCCCCCAAAAAATGAGAATTCTGGAGAGTTCTCGTTAAGTTGGTAACTATGTTAGAAGGCGAAGGAGTCTTTACTGCAAATGTAGAATAGGAGATACAAAGGTGCATGCTTGTACTATTATTTCATATTCCATTGTTTTATATTTCATTTATTGTCTGTATATGTGTTCACCTAATTTATTGTATGTAGATATTGTATATCTTTGTACATAATAACTTATCTTCATGTCCTTTTTATTCTCTGTGCCGCTACATTGAAATAAATCAAGCTCTATTTATTTTTTTACATGTCTTCTTGCATACCAACTTACCTTCATGTCCATTGTGTTTTTCTTCATTTCTACATTTAAACAAACTAAAAAACTGGAGAAGATGATGGACTCTTTGCAACAAATGTAGAAGAGGAGATACAAAGGTTCATGCATCTACTCTTATTTCTATTCCATTGTTTAGTATTTCATTTATTGTCTGTATATTTCTTCTACTTGTTCTACTGCTTTGCACCTAATTTATTGTATGTAGATACTATGCATCTTTCTACATAGTAACTTATCCTCATTTGAACTGTATTCTCTTTGATTCTACATTGAAATAAATTGAATTGTATTTCTTTTTTTTACATGTCTTTCTACATACTAACTTACCTTCATGTCCATTGTATTTTCGATGTTGCTACATTGAAAGAAACATATTAGTTGGACATGAATATGAATTCTTATATGCCACAACAGAGGGGAATGAAGTACAATCTTCGAAAAGGTATACCAACTATGATAGTAAATCAAACACACAAAATAGGTGGGTGCATATAATATTGGACTAGAAAATGATGATTTGGAAACAATGGGTCTTTGTTGATACTTCCCACTTCCAAACATTTCCCTCCCCATTTTTTTTTCCATTTTCTTTTATCCCTATCTTTTCCCTCTTATATACTTACCTAAATTCCCATTTGTTTTTCTCCTCTACTTTCACTTTCTGGTTACTTTTCTTAGTCGTCTTTCCGAAAATGTCTAGGTGCTCAGGTTGGAAGACTCACGGGTTCACATTTATACTCATTCTTCTATATCACGACTCTGACTGATGGTTTCCTCATTCCATACTTAGCCACATTTTTTATCATGGGTTAATGGTCTGGCAAGTTCAGGATTGCACCTATAGCTTTGGAGGTTCCATGATATAAAGATTAGCCACTATACCCCCCCATCATGCCCTATTCATTGTTACACATTTTTGTATTCAAAAAATCCGATGCATACAATTTGATTGTCAGGTCCTCATGTTTCTTGAGTATCCCTTAACACCCTATTTTGTATTCCATCTCCTTCGAACTTGTATGTGACATTAAAAACAATTATGGACAATATACAATGAATATCCTTATTTAGACCTTCTGATATTCATCTACACATTCTTGTATCAGAAAATGTTGGACTATTGACATGTCCATGAGCAGTCAATCATCTTAAACATCAACAAACCGACAAGGCCAAAGGTAAATATTCATACATTGTGTTCCTCATATGTTTACCAAACAAACATCCTAGGCTATTTATTCATCTATTCCATGATAAATATGTTGATTTCATTTGCAACACATACGTTTTAGTTCACAAGAAGTATCAATGAGCGCAAGTGAGATGTCAAACATAGCGCAAGTTTTGCAGACCAAGAGGTTTGGTTGCAAAACTCAGGATCCATACATCATCCAAGTTGTGCATCTACTTGTACATTTATGACCGGAAAAAATAAAACAAAAACATAATGTAGACTACCATTCAAATTACTTTTCCTGTTCAAAAAATGGCACCAGGTCTAAACTTATAACACCCAAAATACTATCAATAGAGGGCTTGAACAATCATTGAATTGGAGAAGTTTTTGTCGGGGACATAATGGTCGTCTATAACACCTACTTGGACAAGGAAAACAAAACTAAATCGATTATGCATGCTGACATGATATAAAACGAAGCCTTGATGATATTCACAGTGACTATTCCCAAACAACTTGTTCATAAACATGTAGAAAAGATATTTCTAGGTAATGGGATATCCATTACAAATTTTAATATATTTCCCAAAAAGGTATATGAATGTGATGATTGTGATCGAATTAAATCGCTCAACAAAAAAAGTATTGTGGAAAAAATTCCTGCAATTTATTCAAAATATCGTTTTGTCCTAGACACAACAATTATCCAACTTGCATAGAGCAATGACACTTACCCAATTAGAACCATTGGGGCAGTTGTCACACTCCTGACAAAACTTAGATTGCAACACATTCTCCATATAAAATATGGAGAGTCAGACAATGACAAGGAAATGGTACCATTATCCATATCAAGTTTTTTCCTTTACTTTCACATGTCCATGTATGTTATAACCCTAATTTGCACCAAACATGCATACCTAGTAGCAGGTCATCTTACTTACTATTGTTTCCAAGCCAATATTGAATAGTTCTTCTTAAAAACCAATTTTTTGAAGATGTACGCACCCTGCACCACTACTGCCCGCATATGTATGATAGTTGCATCACTACTGTCCATGTACGTATGCTAGATGCACCATTATAGCCCTTGTATACTCACAAAAGTTGAAAAAAATAAAAAGTTGCAAGGGATTCGTTGAGATTACGAGCTAATGGGTGATTTCCTAACCAATTGACTTCCTATAGACCATCACCCAACCGAATAACCATCTTTTTGGAATATAAAAAGAGGTGTTGGGGTCTCATTCCAAGGAGAAACATACCAATAGTGAAACTGTGCCCATTTTTCTTTCCCCCCTTGCCCCAAGAATTTGCAACCACACTCTGAGTTTTGAGACCGAATTCCTTATTCTTGACCTTTTTTCCTCATCCATAAGCCTATGTCCATTCTCTAGAGATAAATATGAGAGAACAAGGATACATGTAATCAGTTGCATATTGGTGAAGAGGAGCCCGGGACTGGGTTTGAGAAGCAGTCGTCAATCTCGTTTTGTAAGTGACTTTGTGAGATTAATATAAAGAATTACTTTTGTCGTCCCGCCATATGATGTGTTTAATATTTATGTGTGATTTACATTTTGTTATGACAACTAACCCACTAATTCATATATAGAATGCATGTTCATAGTTTCTTGTTTGTCTTTTGGTGAATGCAGTTCAGTCTTGGGAGGATATTTGCAGTCAAGAAACTACTGTGCATAAAGGGATAGACACCAGATGAGAAGTCTAAGGTAGGACTATCGGATCCCTATACTTTGT
Organism: Picea engelmannii; assembly: GCA_009831015.1. Classification (NCBI taxonomy): domain Eukaryota; kingdom Viridiplantae; phylum Streptophyta; class Pinopsida; order Pinales; family Pinaceae; genus Picea; species Picea engelmannii. Next base: position 464,436 of record ML786431.1, read on the forward strand.
ATTTTATGCATGAATGTGTGGTGTTGTTAGGATAGTTATTAAAAGTATGAGACTTTATACGGTTAGCTCTGCCTGCACTTTATAACCCTAGTGTAGTTCGTAGGGGGGGTTTTCCCACTATAGCAGAATTGGCGACCATACTGGGGAGCCTCTAGGGTTTTTAGGGGATTTTTTAGGCGCTTTAATTGGTTTGATTACCTCTTTGAGTTCTCTGTAAGTTATTGAGTCTTCAAGGGATTCTGGTCTTCCATACTAGTACTCACTGCCTTGTCATCTTAATTGTTAGTTTTCTTTTTCTTGAGAATTTACAGAGGTGTACATGTCCTGCAATGGGTCTTCACGTGTATATATGTGCCCTACCTTTGGACAACCCACATACATATGCAGTCTTCTTAACTGTCAGTAGTGTGCCTGTGTCAGGAAGCATTTTTCTCAATAAGTGCCAGTCATCCTCTTCCCTGATTGAATTCCGACTTCTCAGCGGTTTCTTGATTTAGTAATGGTCTCCGTAGTTACAGTATTTAAGCCTAGGTTTGACATGAGTTTTCTTGTATTTTTTAAAAAAGATTTCTTGTCTTTCCTAGCCTTTTAAACTTATTTTTCGCTTGAAATTTTAAGAAAAATGAGTTGCATTAGAATCTTTTGTTATTTCTTAATTGATTGGAAAAAAAAAAAAATAGTTTTTTAGATCTCTTTCTTTCTTGGCATTTTATTTTCATTTTTATCTGAAAAAGAAAAAGAAATTAACACAGTGTTGTGTTTTCTTCTCATCTTAAAATCATTTCAAAAGAAAAATTAGAAAGATAATCGTTCTTTGCTAGTGTTCTTATAAGTTTATTTTTCTGCAAGAGTCTTAACAACATCAATCGCACTACCACAAACCTTTTTAGTAAATCAAGCTACTAAAACGAACGCATAATCTAAAAGTAAGTAGACTTTTTGTTTGTAGGGTCAACCAACTAGTTTAGGGTTAGGGCCTTGAATTAGGTTTGAGCGGAAACTCTTCAAGGCCATTAAATCAAACATTGGAGTCTAAGTTAGGGGCTGTTAAAGTACAGTAAATGTGAAAGTTATTTGTGACCCTCCTCTAACACAGGGGATAAACACGAGGTCGTGTGTGGAAAGGTAGCAGAGATAACCAATCCAAATCCGAACCAATCGTAGTGGAGGAATGCATATTGAGGACTTGTCATGGGATTTTGTTGGTTGCATTTTCCTACAGAGCTTCATGGACCCTGAATCCATTCAGGATCCTCAGTTGTCTTCTTGACCACTTTCTTCCAATACGCTTAGTAGGTTTCAGGCTTAGTTACCCTGCTCATTGAGGTCCACCTGACTATTGACTGTACCCACATGGTCACTATTCGCGAGTTGGCAACCTAGTTCCATTTGTTTTAGGGAATTACACAGGTGACTTTGGGGGTATATTGTAGTACCTAGGGTTGACATCGGGACACTCTTTGTAGAGTATACTCTTAGGTTGCTTCTGTTTTTAAGTTTCACTTGCATCAATAAGTTTCTCTAGTGTTGGTTGGTGTAATTGTTCTTCCTACTAGATAGTGGTCTTCTTGATTTTCCTGCAGGAAATTTTAGTGTGTGCTCTATGCTCACTAGTTTTCCATAGTGAGTTAGTTAGTTGTTTCTTTAGGTCTCTAAGCTAAGGTGGTAGACTTCCCACTCCGTCGGTTGTGAGGAATTTTTGGTCTTCTGCTTAGAAACGTGGAGCCACCTCTTTATAGGCTTTGTTTTGATAACACTGGTTTGCCAGAGTCAGTGTGTGAGACTTTTACAGACTTGAACGATCCTGAAAGGTGAGAACCTGTGCATAAGAGATTCATGACTAAAGTTTCGGATGATACCAACCAAGGAACCCATTCACAAGGGGATTCTTGTGCTCTTCCTTTCTTTGGAAACATTGGTGTCCCTTTGATGGCCACTTTGTACATTCCTAATTTGAATGTGGGACGACTGGTTTGGCTTGGTACCATTCCAAATGTACCGAATTCTCTTGACACTTCTTATTTAAGAACTTTATGTCATGGGCATCATGTTGATGTTCCTTCATCAATGAAGTCTTATCATCCTCCTTCTCCCACCTCTGGTGAAAGTACAGTTACTAGTAACCAAAAGTCTAAATGAAATAGAAAGAGGAAGAATAGGAAGAAGAAATCACCAACTTCAACGAGCCATGTTGGAGATAGGTCCTCATCCTCTGCAAGTCATGTTGAAGACCATAAGACAACCTCTACAAGTCATGCTGGGGGAACACCCACCCTCTGCAAGTCATGTTGTGGGAAAAATTCTAGTCACTACTAGTCATACTGGTAATAGGTTTGTAGCCTCTACAAGTCATGTTATCAACCCATCACCAACCTCTGCAAGTCATGTTGGAGATGAGCAACCAACCACTGCTAGTAATGTTGGGGGCATTGATTCTATTGATAAACCTAGATGGATAGGATGTAATCCTAAGTTCCCTTGTAATCTTTTCAAGGGAGATCAACTTACTCTTTTATGCCCTGGCCTTTTAGAGGTATGAATATTGTGGTCCCTATATGCAAGCTCTTATGATTCTGAGTCTTTTGAGGTTTCCTCAATATATATTCAACCATTGGTTGAGAAAGTGGTCATTTAGATGTAGGCATTGACTGATACCACTCCTCTTTTGGGGGGTGAGGTGCCTTTAGACCATGTTGTCTTGCATCCTAGTCAGCCATTGGTTGAGAAAGTGGTCACACCAATGCAGTCTTCAGATCATCCCACTCTTCTTTTGGAGAGTGTCGAGTCTACCAAAGTGGTCATGTTGATGCAATCTTCGGCTGATCCCACTCTTCTCTTGGGGAGTGATGTGTCTACAAACTATGTTTTTAGCATTTCCATTTCAGTACTTTTAGAACAAGGGGGTATTCTGCTCACTTTGAGCACACCCTCTCCAATCCCTAGGATGGTTTCCTTTGATTGGAATGACCTTGATGAGCCTCATCTTCCTTCTTCTGCACCTTTTCAAATAAGACTTGAAGTTAATTCAACAAAAAATTATCGATGTATTGTCGATGAAGGCCTCTCCAAGTGTTTTATCCTCCTCGGTTTGGAAAGCCTTGGGATCTCCTGATCTTGTTTCTACTTCACATGAGTTGTTAGATTTTGACAAACATCCTAGTGAATATTTGGGGGTTCTTCCTCAGTTTCCTATCTCGTTAGGTGGGAAGACTGTCCTTGTTGATGTTATAGTGGTGCAAGGCCCATTAGATTTCAATATGATTCTCAGTTGTTATTATGTATATGATATGAACGTTGTGGTGTCTACGCTCTTTTCGTTGATGCGTTTCCCTCACAATTGAAATATTTTCATGATTGACCAGCTGGCATATGATAATCACCATCCTAATTTGACACTATTTCAATATGCCCCTTTATATGTTCCTAGTGTTCGTGTAGACTCTACCCTGCAATGGGTTAATTATGTGGCATCTTATCCTCGATGTTCAATTTCTTCTGAGAAAGAATCTATGCAATCATGTTTTCCTTCTTGAGACTTGACCTCGAAAATTGATCCATTGGTTTATACAATGGGTGCATGTGAGCCCTTGATCCCCCCTCTTGGTCCAAGTGATCTTGAGTCTCCTTCTAAGTCTAATCTCGTTGTTTGTAGATCCTCAATCTCTCGTGCTTCTTATTTTCCACTGATAGACTGTATGAGTCCTGGGCAGTGACTCCATCATCATATGGAATATTGTTAGTTTACTTCAACCTTTGGGACTATCGACCCTCGTTTGTGTGATTTCTTAGATTTTGAATTACCTTCAGATGAGGCTATCCTTGAAGCCATGAATACGATTTCTATTCCATGGGAGGACTTACACCATGGTTTGTGTTTTCTTCCCTTTTGGGAGAAATTCTAGGTTGAATATTGAAGAGACTCTTGCTCTGAGCCTAGCAATGGGCTCTACCTCAACCAGTTTCATACATGATTCGTAGCCCCCTCGAGTCTTATTTTAAGCCCTTTTCAGACCCTCTAAACATGAAAAGATTGTCGATCAATCTTGTTTCCCTTCATGCTCACCAAACTAAAATTTGAAGGCACATCTATCTAGTGGTTGTTTACCCCTTTTTCGGTCTAGACGGTCAATTGTACGAACAAAGGTATACTCTAGGAACTTTGATTTGCTAGAAGAGAATTATTAGGTATAAGTTTAACCCTTTTTTAGGCATGAGGGACTAAATTTATGAAAAGGGAACCCCCACGGAGTCCATAGTTAAGCTCCTTTCAGACTCCCTAAAAGTGAAAAGATCACCGAGTGAGCTTGTTTCTTCACACTCATTAAACCGGTCTAGAAGAACATCCATTACGGAGTCCATAGTCAAAGCTCTTTTCAGAATCCTTAAAATTGAAAAGATCTTTGAGTGACCTTGTTCGTTTACACTCGTTAATTGGTTCATAAAAACATCTACTGACATGATTTTACCCATTTTTTTGGCCTATAGATTAAGGAGGACAAAGTTACACCACGGGATATTAGTCTCGCCAGGAGAGTTCTCCTCAATAAATTTCACCTTTTTAAGGCTAAAGAGACTAAATCTAGAAAAAGGAAGTGAGTCCATAGTTATTCTCTTTTCAGACTCCTTAAAATTGAAAATATTGCCGAGTGATATTGTATGTTTCCTAGTCGTTAAAATGGTTTTGAATAGACATCTTTTTCGGTGCTAATTTATCCCTTTTTTGAGTCGACTAGACTATCCCAGAAAAAGGTACCCCAATGGAGTCTTCTTTTGCATTTTTTCAGACTCTCTAAAAATGAAAAACCACCAAGCTTACCTTCTCTGGGATTGTTTAAAATTACATTGAAGGGTGTTATCATTGTGTCCTATCAATTTCATTTTGATTACTATGTCTTTGGCCTAATGCTGGCTCTATTTTTCTCTCAATTGAACCTATGAAGCATGCCTTATATGCAATCCTTGTAGCACTTTGCCTTTGCATCTTGATACCTTAACCCATGGAGGAATTTTCCCAACTGTCCTTTCCCTGCAAATGTCTCCTTGCTATGAGCATTAGTGTGTCCCTTGTGCTTGGAACTAGTATGCTTGTGACACTCGTTCCTCCTTTGTAACGTAGCATTATTTTATTCTTTTTCAAGATTTTAAAATATTGAAAAAGACAAAAAAATCAAATATACCCCAAAAAGAGAATGAGAAACGTATTTTCTTTTTATGGAAACACAATGAGTCTCCCTTGGAAAAAGTACATCCTTCTGTTTATTCGTCAAGCTTTGGGATTTAATATGACCTTAGGAAGTTGTTCTCGTAACATAGAGTTGTGTCCTCCTCCATTTGGTTATTCTTCCAAATATATGGAGAGTTTATGTTGCCTCTTGCATCGTGAAATTATATCATCATCATGTTGCTTGATTCTGATCATCAGTCATTCTATTGTCTAAGAGAAGTTTTACCCGACTTGAGTTGGCCTTTCTGCAGTTTGTCTCTTGACCTCATACCCCACCATCCCTAAAGTCTAATCAAGTCCTTGTTCGAAACCAATGAAGTTCTCTGCCTGATCACTGAGATCCTCTTGTCTGTTCCATGACGAGTCGTCGAAGATATCTGGGTAGTGAAGTTGTAAATTCACATTGCACTCCTACCCAAGTTTTGAAGATCTTGAAGTTCTGGCTCAAGCTCTGAAAACCTCATCTCCATCCATCAGACATCGTTGGCTTCTTGAAGATGGATACTATACATGTATATCTTTTATTTTGAGATGTTGATCTATTGTGTATTTCTTGTGGCTACACTTTATATAGTTATATGACATGGATATGCAGTGTATTTTATTGGAATCCATGATTTATTTCATCCTGGGCATGGGTATGCCCGCCTCGGTGAGAGAATTGTTATTTTGCAGATGGCACTTCCCGACCTCTAGTCCCGGTCTCACTCTCTTTGTACATTGGTAAAAATTTGTAATGTATTTTGGCCATCAGATGCTCTTCTGACCTCACACATTATGGGGCATCTGTTATAACCCTAATTTTCACCAGACATGCATACCTAGCAACATGACATCTTACTTACTATTTTTGACAATCCAATACTGAATAGCTCTTCCTAAAAACCAATTTTTTGAAGATGTATCGTCCATGCACCACTACTTCTTTCTTATGTATGCTAGATGCATCACAACTACCTCCGTACGTATGCTACTTGCACCATTACATCATACGTATACTCACAAAAGTTGCAAGGGATTCATTGAGATTATGGGATATTGGGTGGTTTCCTAACCAATTGACTGTCTATAGCTCGTCACCCAACTGAATAACCATATTTTTGACATATAAAAGAGGTTTTGGGGTCTCATTCTAAGGAAAAACATAGGAACAATGAAACTCTGCCCATTTTTCTTTCCCCCCTTGCCCCAAAAATTTGCAGCCACATTGTGAGTTTTGATCCAGAATTCCTTATTCTTGCCCTTTTTTCCTCATCCATAATCCTATGCTCATTCTCTAGAGATAAGTATGAGAGAACAAGGATACATAGAAGCAGTTGGAGCTTGGTGAAGAGGAGCCCAGGACCGGGTTTGAGGAGCAGTCATCGATCTCATTTTGTAAGTGACTTTGTGAGATTAATATAAAGAAGTACTTTTTTCATCCCTCCATATGATGTGTTTAATATTTATGTTTGATTTACATTTTGTTATGACATATAACCCACTAATTCATATATAGAATGCATGTTCATAGTTTCTTATTTGTATTTTGGTGAATGCAGGTCAGCCTTGGGAGGATATTTGTAGTCGAAAAATGATGGGGCGCAAAGGGATCGACACCGGACGTTGAGTTTAAGGTAGGACTACCGGATCCCTATACTTTGTATTTTATGCATGAATGTGGGTTGTTGTCGGGATAGTTGTTAAAAGTAGGAGACTTTAGACAATTATCTTTGATAGAAATGTATCTCGGTTATGTTACACAACTATTTCATTGTTCCATGTTGTAGCTACAATTGTTCAACACCTATTCAAATTTGTTTTCCTCAATGGAACAACAATTGCATAAAGGGAAATTTCCACTTAGGATCTTCACAAATATAAAAAAATAAAAGAGATGTTAAAGAAAGGATCTTTCACACAACCCAAGCAACATTTGTAACAGAATTGCGAACAAACATAGTACAGGATGTCAAGAAACTAACTAGCTCGACAATTGTTGTGCATATACATATATAGTTTCATCCTCACTTTGCTCATACAAATTGCCTTCATCAATTTTCTGCAGTTTTTTTTGGTTGTGCAATTTTATATTATATTGTTCAATATATTAACTGTTATGCTCACTTGCCCAGGTTGAGGGTGTTTTGGTTGCAGTGAATGCGTACTCGACCCCCTTTGAGCCTGTATGTGCCAAATGTAGCTCTCCTGCTTCTGCCTCTACTTTCATAAATGATGGTACAATTGATTTTCTACGATACAATAAAAAATGTATTTACATATGTAGACATTGCCTCAATGCTACCATTCGAACTGTGGGAAACACAATCATACATTCTACAATTAGAAAACATTTGTTACAAGATGTGATTTCTGGGCTAGCAGAAATTCCATATGAAGTATACCTACAAGAAAAGGAAAACAATGTCTACATACTGCACAACTTTCAGGTCCATATCAAATTTACCTTAAATGAGGACAATGCAATACTACATATCGGCTGGAAAAAAAATAAAATTATATCAAGCGTTGGCAGGAAACGAAAAAATCTCATGTCTATCTATATTTTTTCTTCAATACCCAAATGAATGTTCGTGGGACTCAAATTCTTTGGAGTTTACATAAATGGCTATACAATTTTCTTTCCATAGATTTGGTCTCTTTTGTACACTTGAAAAAACAAGGAGAAACTAACTACAAATCAAGTTGTTGTTTTTGTTATTTTGATGCTTTTTTCCATCTCCTAGAAAGAATTTTGCATATTTCTTGGGGTGTCCAAATGAAAAAAATGATGGCTAGCTATAGATTTGTTGGAGGAGTCTGCACTTTTTGGGTGCTCAAATTGGAAAAATGTTTTGCAACTATATAGCCATGGCAAGATTTCTGCATTTTTTGGGTACCCAAATAAAAAAAAAGATGATCTCCAACTATACTTTTATGGTAGGATATATGCATTTTATCAGTGCCCCAATTGAAAAAAAGGGCTCAACATGGGTTGAAGCATGATCTTAAGATCTTCAACACTCCCTATAACGATATGGGAGTTTGGGAATTGTAATTCATGTAGGCAGGTGCATTTATTGCTGATGTATATAGCCATAATATTGCTCAGCCTAGAAATTGGAAGTGTTAACACCATAATTTGCAACCTATTTCATAGGAATCAAGCATAATTGAGGTTTACTCTCACAATCATTTTGGTATAAATCATGTGGAATTTTCCACATGATTTTCATAGGAAAAATAAAATGTTTGGGGTCTGAAAATCTCCAGCACCTCTGCTTCTTTCCACTTGACAATCGCTCACTCATTGTGCCATGCAAGTTTTCACCAAGAATTTTTCTCAACGTCACCACTGCACATACGCTATTTTCCCACCACCTGCTATGCCTGTATTGGTCACATAATAAGATCTGCATAACCTCGAGGTGTCAAAATTGACTTGTAGAAGTCATTGGCACCGTTTAAGAATAGTTATGCGTGTCAGGCCTTGTCCTGATCCTGATGAAGGCAGTTAATAAAAATGAGAGCAATGGTTGAGACCTCGTCTCAACACATAAATGGAAATCCATAAAGGATCAGAAAGTTTGAGCTCGGGTATGATAGAGAGATGCATGCGCAGTCTAAAAGAGAGGGTCCAGACGAAAGAGATCGTGTCTGAAAACCGAATATTATCTACAGAGTCTGACAGAGAAGATGTTGACTCGAAAAATTGAATGCAACAATCTGATCACACTCCTGATGGTTGCAACAATTCTACTTATATATATGCAGTTTTGATATTTTGTAAGGGTCGATGGTTGAGCTAGGCTCCCTTATTGTAATATATTGATGAAGAACTTTGGTTCTCTGGTTATGTAACTTGATTTGAGAATTCTTGATTAATCTATGTCAACTTTCTTCTTCCATCTTATTTTCCTCTAATATTGAGAGAGTTCATGATTAACTGATTCACATGGATTTTTGTAACTGTATTATGATGAATGTTTGATTATAGTGTTCCTATAATGTCTTTCAGTTTCCTTGAAAATTTGAATTCAAGAGGATAACTGATGGGTATTGGAATTATCCTCATTACAATCTGAGGGTGATTCGTAGTGCTAGCATAAATGTCATCATTGTCGAGGACAAATTTGAGCATATTGAAGAACTCTCTAGGAAGAATGACATAGATCCAACTCTTGATGGTAGAAAAGAGAGGGATACAAAACTTGACTGTAATCATCTACCTGGCGATTCAACATCAGAGACTCCACTGGGGAGGATCATATTTACAGAAAGATGAAGGGAATCACTAGGTATCATCTTATGAGATTTCTTCATGAACTTTTGTTTTTCTTTATCAACTCATTTTTGTTTTTCCCTTCACATATAAAGAGGATAATATTTTGATTTGTTTATTCGATTGATCACTAGACTCCCTTTATATATCCATCCTTGGAACAAGTAGACATGATTTATACCTATTTTGTAGATGTTGATATTATATCCTCACCTCAACCTACTCATAAAAATGAGCTTCATATTGAAACCCCTCCTGAACTCAATCACCCTTGCAGACCTGGGGAGGTTGAAACTCATCCACATCGTCCTCAAATCTCATCGCATCCTGTTGTTACTGTTGAGCCTTGCCACTAGTGTGTTAAGCCTCATATTCAGCCCACTAGTTTTCAAACTAGAATCAAAGACAAGTTTTTTAAACCTTTAAAGCTTCCATATCATCTTCATCTTTATCCTCTTTATTTCTTTAAGTAATTTCCTCATTTTTCGAGAGAGGATCATGTTACAACTGAGAGGCATGTGGAGGCTTTCCAGAATTTTATTGATCAGTTTGAGATAGTTCATGAGTATGTTACCATGAGGTTGTTGTATGGTTTAAGGGTAAAATCATGAATATGGGTAACACTTCTATTGCAATCGGGTCTCAAAAATTCCTAGCGACAATTTTTCGGTCGAAAAAATGTTGATAGGATTTTTTTTCGACTGAAACAACTTTTGGCCTAAAATTCGCACGTCAAATTGAACGGCGTCCTGACGGTGTCCTCAAAATTCATGTACAATGTGTTTAGAATGAATTATTTTCCTATGGTAAGAATATTTCGGTTGAAACGTTTATTTTTAACGGATTCCGTTAAATTCTAGGTTTCGACCGAAACATGATTTCGGCTGAAAACATGAAATTGGGACTGAAAAAGAAAACCAGAGAATTGCACCAAGCTGACCTGAACTTCAGAGGTTGCGGACTCCTGCAAATATTGAGAATTTGATTTCTAAAATGACACCAACATTTCCAAAATTGAATCTTCTTTCAATTCCTATAATTTGTTTTCATTTTATTTATTTTTATCTAATTTTATTTAATTTTTAAAAAAAATCATTACATAATATTTTCAGCCGACATTATGATTTGGTGAAATGAAATATTGGTATCTCTAAAAATATACAGTGAAAAATTTAGAAAAAAATATATTCATAATCCTTAAACTATTCTTTTCAAAAGGGTATATTTAGATTTTAGTTTTAAATAAAAATTAAGATAGATATAAGGTGTAGAAAATCATGTGTTTAAAAGATGCAACGTTTTCACCTTGGTCAACTTAAAAAAATTCTAGAAATTATAATATTCATCCGTTAGATTCAAAATTATAGTCATAATAAAATAGAGTCTCTGTAGATTGTTGCAGTGTATTTCGTTTCTTAAAAACATAAGTTTAATAATAGATACATTGTTGTAGAAAAAAGTTACTCATTATCATTCCTTTCATGTTTAAGGAACATACTGTTAAACAATTGTCAAATTGACATATCAAATCATGAAAAAAAAAAGTCATTGGAAAGATAACAAAATTCTTCACAAGTTTTGTTTTTACTGTAAAGTGAAATTCTAAATAAACAAAATACTTTTCTATGTCAAAAGTTGAAGAACTTGTGAAAATATAGTTTGTTTTCTCATAAAACAAGCAAAAGTGTAACCCATCTTCATGATTTTACCCTTACGGGTTTGGGAGATGATTCCATTGGTTCTTGGGTTGACCTATACAATAACTTTTTAAAGTGGTGGGGTGAGAACAAGTCCCGTGATCAGTACTGAGATTCTTTTAATTCCTTGAGGAGAGGGGAAGAGGAAGCCTTGGCTATCTTCAACAAGAGGTTTTACAGTGTTTATCATAGTATTCATGTAGAGATTAGACCCACAGACACTGTTGCCATGGTGTATTATGTCATGGATTAACATTCAGAGCTTGTCCTTCTCTCGAGAGAAAGGAAATCTACATATTTATCACAGTTATTCATGGATGTTGAGGAAGTAGAGGAGAACCTCTGAGCTTGTGGAAGTATTCAAAGTTAGCATCATCTCAACTCTAAATGTAAGGCAGTTTTTACTTGTTGTCCCTATGAAGAAAAGTCTATGCATAATTTTGTCTTCAACGCACGTATCCATGAGTAGCCCTGTCTTGATGAAAATCATGTGTATGAATAGATAGAAGCATTAGTTAATATTGTTCCTAAAATGGATATTTTTAACTGTTATATTCTTGATGAAATTACTATTTTAAAGGTTGATCATAGACATGAAATGAAACCCATTTTTTATGGATATTCTAGTGATGATGAGCAACAAGCTTACCTTATATTTGATCACTTCGAAGATGGTAAGGATGACGTTGTTAAGCCCTAATATTGGTTCATTACACCTTAATTGGGGCATATTATATTAATAATGTTATTTTATTTATGTCGTCTTTAGGCCATTAGTTGTAATTATACATCCTTGTCTCCTATATATACCAAGGAGATATTTTCATTTTGAATCATTTTGTACTTGAACATTTAAGTGGGGTAAAAGGAGGTTTCCCCCTCGAAGAGGCTTATTATTTGAAATTATCTCTTTTTCAAGGCGTTGAGTAATTTTTTTGAGGCTTTTCTATGCTATATTGATATTTGGTTCTTAACATATGGTATCAGAGCCCAAGGTCTTGGGGTTTCTCTATTACATCTGAGACACATTGGAATTTTTTCTATAATTTTTTTTCTACAATGTTGTAGAAGGAATGGCATGGAGGATATTTAGTAGATGGATCAAGGTACATTGGTTTAAAATTTCATCTCCTGAGGCCTTATACTTTCGAACATACAGCCTAAACAATATAGCATTCTGGAATCATCCTGAAATGAGTCATTGCATAATTTTTTCTATAAACAAATTTTTGTAACGTTTTAGACCCTAAAATCTAGAGGCTATTCACATAAATTAGTAATGTATATTTGGTAAAAATTCCATCTTCTGGGTCATCTTAAATTTGTAGATACACCCTGTGTAAGATTGGGTATCTGACTAGTCCTATTAACTAGTATCAAGAAGGGGTTCCAGGTAAAAAATTCATAACTTCTTCATAGAGTATCTGAATTGAGTGGGACTGGTTTCATTGGATCATGGATAGTCTATAGTATTTATGGTATGAGTTTCAGAATTTTATATCAATTATTTTGTGTGGGGTACACTATACAAGTGAGATCTCCTAGAAAGGCCAAAAATCTGCAGGTTGTGGGGAAGTTACCATAAATTCCACTTGGCACATCCAATTTTGATCATACCTATGGCATTGTAGAGAAGAAATATCAGAGAACTACATAAAATAAATTTTCATACCCAGAAGGGCCAAAACTTGGGATATACAATAGAAGAGATATTGTCTAGCAGAACCACCTCAAAATCAAGGTTCAAAAGTGATACTTGGCCAACATGCCACCCAAAAAGGGAACTTATACACCAAATAAGCCTCCATACAATCCTACTTGGACTCTTTATGAAGGTGAAGAAATGCGTAGGGACATAAACGATTTAGAAAAGAAGATAGTAACAAAAGATGAACTACAAGAGATGATGAAGGGTTTAAAAGGGGAGATCATGGAAGTATTGAAAAATTGCGTACGAGAGAAGACACCTGAAAGTGAAAATGCATCCCATGAAATTCATGATGAGGACACAAGGAAGGTGAATCAAGAATGGAGAAACTCCAACTTTCTTTTGAATACCAACCACGTTCCTAAGATAGATATGAGGAAGTTTGATGGCAAGGACCCAATCACATGGATACTTCAAATAAAACAATTCTTTGATCTCCATAATGCGCCACATACACAAAAGGTACGAATTGATTCTTTATATTTAGAACCTAATATATTTGTATGGTATCGATGGATTTGTTCTCTCAAATCACTCGTCACTTGGACAATTTTCACGGAAGAAATGATAACACACTATGAGGATATAAGGAGAAATACCTTCTTTAGCCAATTGATAAATCTCAAGCAAAAGGGTTCAGTCACCGAGCACATTGAGAACTTCCAAAGATTGAATATAAAGGTAACCAATGTTCCAGATGAGTACTTGATTGATGTATTCATAGGAACTTTAAAGGATAACATTCAACATGAGGTTCACCTTTGGGAACCCAAATCATTGGAGAATGCATTTAAGGTGGCAAGAAATGTTGAAAGTAAAAATATGGCTATGGCTACTAGAAGGACCAATCCTAACATATATAGAGAGAACACTGTTCCTTCTTCTAAAACACCTCAACCTACAAGATTGACACCTCAAAAATTGGAGGAAAGAAAAGAAAAAGGTTTATTCTTTAATTGTGACAGCAAGCACAGTAAGGGACATAAGTGTGGTGAGAAGAAATTATTCTACATAGATTGTGAAGAGGAAGAAGAACAAGAACAAGAACCATCTCAAGATAAAAACGTAGAAGAAATTTCGTCTAAAGAGTTGACTCCCATGATATCGTGTAATGCATTGGCTGGAATTAGCAATCCTCAAACACTCAAGATCGAAGGATACATCAAAATGAAGAAGGTAATAGTCCTAATTGATTCTAGCAGTACTCATAATTTCATTCACTATAAATTAGCCAAAGCTCTCAATTTTTTTGTATATCCAGCACCAGAGTTTCAAGTAATGATTGCAGATGGAGGAACTATCAATTGCTTAGGAAAATGCAATAAGATCAATCTTACGATGGGGGAATATGTAATGAATAGTCCAATGATTTCTATACCCATGGGTGGTGCAGATGTTGTAATAGGAATCCAATGGTTACACTCATTAGGAACAATGGCTTTTAATTTTCAAGAACTTTTCATGAAATTTTCATTGAAAGGAAAAGAAATTGAGTTAATAAGTATCACAGGGAAAATTGGTAAGGTGATAAGCTCTAATGGCATGACAAAATTATTGAAAAAGGGGCATCAAGGCGTTATTGCACAACTATGCTCACTAGATGTTCAAACATCTAAGCCATCTATTCCTCAATATCTCCAAAGGATCATTGATAAGCATTCCAAAGTATTTGAAGATATTCCCAAAGGTCTATCTTACTGCAAGGTAAGTGAGGTAAATGTATTGAAGTTATTCAATCATGGCATGTTTTTGTAATAATTATGGTTGTTGATAAACATATATCATGAAATGTCCTTGAATCTAAGTACTTTAATGTATCAAGATTTAGTAAATGGGAACTTGCAAATTAATTATATGTACTCCTTTTTAAAGTTGGGTCGGTAACCCATCTACTAATGGAAATTAGACAAGTAAGTGATTTGTACTTGTTTCCTTGAGTCATAGGCAATGTTGAGTCTTAACTAATGGTTGATTATTGTCGGTGCCCCTGAATAGCGCCTTCCGTAAAGGATAGGGATGTCGGTTAACTTTTGTTGTACTTGGCTGTAATCATTTTTATTGTTGGGTCTGTTCGTGTCGGGCAGGATGTAGACACCTCCCTGTAGCCTTACTATATGAGTCTGTGTGTGTGATTATTTTATGTGTAAAGAATCCAGTGTCGTATCAAGAGTCTCGGGCCCTTTAAAGGCAGGGTTTCCACTCTTGCGACACACCTGAAGGAGATTACTAGTTTCTGCCTGAGCAGTCGGTCATGAGCCTATCTGACCTTCTCTCTCTCTGGAGCAGAGAACTAAGATTAAACGCCCTGCTTTCCTATACAGAAATAGTAAAATCTACTACTATGGATTCTTCCTTTTGTGTTCGTACCATGCATAACCCAGTATGGTCGTTAATGCATGCAGTTACTTGTTGTGCGCTTTCTGTCTTCTTGTTGTGATCCTCGTGGTTACGTATTGTTAGTCATCGGGTGGCGACGTAGAGTCAAGTGTGTCTGGTTCCTCATTACATGCATGCACACACCTTAAACAAAAAAAAAAACAAAAAAAAATTGCACCTGTTATCAGAGTTGTTGTCGTAATGGGGAGGTTGTTACATATGGTATCAGAGCTGCTTCGACCCGCGGCTTGGGATTCGCTACAACTTTCATTGACATGATTAGATTTGATTATACTATTGTTGATCGAGTTGATTTTGTGCGTGCAGGTAATCATGGTTAGAGGACGTCGCAGAGGCAGACGATGGGGTGCTAGAGGAGGAGGCGTGACGCCTCCAGTAGCATCCACGCCTGAGGGGTCTAACCCCCAGGGAGGCAAGGAGGTTCTCGGATAGGAGAAGATAGTAGTTGGAGACTTTGTTGGGATGATGAGATCTTTTAAGCACATGTCCGAGGCATTGATCAGCCGATTGGACAGAGACGAGGCCAGGGCACCAACACCCGCTGAGGTTCCACCGCACGCACCGGCCATTACAGGTAGCATTCACCGTGAACTCGAGAAGGTTAAATTTCTCGAGTTCTTTGGTGCTCCGGATGGCGCCGCCGCTGAGGCATGGTTGGATAATATGGTTTTGTGCTTTTATCTTCACGATTATACCTCCAACATGAAGGTCCGCATGGTGGTATTTCAACTGAAGGGGAGCGCTCTTCTATGGTGGAAGACGCTCCTGCCGCAGCTGAACATGGCCGTTGAAGACATGTCATGGGAACTGTTCGAGTAATGGTTCCGAGAGAGGTACCTTTCATAGGAATTCATTGAGCATCATCTCAATGAGTTCAATGCATTACGATAGGGAGGTCGTACAGTGCCCGAGTACGAGGCACGTTTTATGGAGCTGCTCCGATATGCTCCGCACCTTAACACTGAGAAGATCAAGGTCAACAGGTTCGTGTTTGGCCTTAACGACAGCCTGCGTGCAAAGGATAGGATCTTGATGCCTTGAACCTTGCACGATGCTGTCCAAAAGGCCCTCATAGCTGAGGAGGAGCTTATCAGTGGGGGTCAGACCATGACTCCAGCGAGACCAGCAGGGCAGGGTTCATCTGGAACATCGCAGTACCAGACACCAGCGAGACATACGTCGGGATATCATGGATTCCATAGGGGATCCACTTTCACTGCACCTCGATGACTACCGCCTCAGTAGAGGACACCTTATCGGGGACCACAACACCAGTAGCAACGTTGCCTGCAGCAGTAGCAGTTTAGGCCTGTTCAGCAGAACAAACCGGGGTTCTAGGCCAGTGGGCCGTCGTCTTCTACTTCGGGTACCAGGACTACTGGGCCGAAGAAGGGGTGTTGGATGTGTGGGGAGCCACACTACCAGCGTGAATGTCCTATGGAGAGGACCAGGGCATTCGGATCAGCGGACCCACTACAATGGGAGATATGGGCACGGCCCATCGGATTCATGTAGCGGTGAATAATCGCCAGGAAGAGCACCAGTTGATTGTGCTCGAGACGATAGGTATTGTCGCTGACCAGACCCTTAGTATTTTGATACACCCAGGTGCTACTCAGAGTTTCATTTCTAGTGCAGCGCTAAAAAGGATTAAGGTAAAGGCAGTCGAACAGGACGAGTTTAACTTCATAGAGATGGATTCTGGAGCCAAACAGAAGCTTGGAGGAAAGGTTACGGGTTGTGCCCTTAACCTGGGAGAGTTTGTCATGAGGGTCAACTTGTACGTCAAGATCTTAGGATCTTATGACATCGTGATTGGTATGGATTGGTTGGAATCGCATGAGGTGATACTCAACTGTAAGATGAAACGGTTGAGCTTGGTCGATGATGAAGGACAAAGACATGTGATAGTAGGATGGAACCAAGGAGTATCCGTGAGGTTCGTCTCTTCCTTACAGTTACAGAAGAGTATGCTCAAGGGGTGCAAGCTTTATGCGATCCTCTCACTGAACGAAAAGGGAGTAGCGAAAGGTCTAGAACACCTTCTGGTGGTGAAGGAGTTTGCAGACGTATTTCCAGAGGAGTTTCCTGGGATGCCACTGGAAAGGGAACTGGAGTTTACCATAGACCTGAAACCGGGGACCGAACCGATAGCAAGAATGCCTTATCGGATGTCGACCCCGGAGTTGAAAGAGTTGAAAATGCAACTGAAGGAGTTGTTGGACCTGGGACTGATACGTCCTAGTGTGTCACCGTGGGGTGCACCTGTTATTTTCATACGAAAGAAGGATGGATCATGGAGGCTTTGCATTGACTATCATCAACTAAACAAGGCTACGATCAAGAATCAATATCCCTTATCAAGAATTGATGATCTGTTCGATCAAATGAAGGGTGCGACGGTGTTTTCCAAGATCGATTTGCGATCAGGGTATCACCAGTTACGGATCAAGGAGGATGACGTCCCTAAGACCGCCTTTAAGACGAGATTTGGACATTACGAGTTTACTGTTTTACCGTTTGGACTGACAAACGCACCAGGGGTATTCATGAGTTTAATGAATGGGGTGTTCCGCGAGTACTTGGACAAGTTCTTCCAAGTATTCATTGACGATATCTTGATCTACTCTCGGACAACGGAGGAGCATGATGAGCACTTGCGCTTGGTACTACAGTGTCTACGAGAGCACAAGTTGTATGGGAAGTTGTCCAAATGCTCTTTTTATCAATAGAGGATTCACTACTTAGGGCATGTCATCTCCGGCGAAGGTATCGCCGTAGATCCAACCAAGGTTGAGGCTATTATGGAATGGCCTGTGTCGACGAATGTCACAGAAGTGCATAGTTTTATGGGTTTAGCAGGATACTATCGTTGGTTTGTCGAGGGATTTTCGAAGATAGCAAATCCGATCACGGAATTGCAGAAGAAAAACAAGAAGTTTGTTTGGACCGAGAAATGCGCAGAATCATTTCGAAGGCTTAAAAATTTGTTGACCACAACGCCTATACTAAAGGTCCCTAACATGAACGCATATTTCTTGGTATGCACTGATGCATCCAAGGAAGGTTTAGGCGGAGTCTTGATGCAAGACGGACGAGTGATTGCTTACATTTCGAGGAAGCTGAGTGTTAGGACCACATATTGTACCCTTTTTGCCCATACTTTTTTCTATTATTTTACCCCTCATCACCTGCATTTTGACTTATACTATCATTTCATCTGATCATTCCAAGGTATACAACGTCCTTTCTCATTACTTTATGCTTAATCCGTTTTGCATAACACTTTACATTACTTTTGAACCTAACCATTGATTAGAAGTGCAG
>ML786431.1:496155-507834 GCA_009831015.1 Picea engelmannii
ATTTCTTTACTACAACACTAAGTGCTTTTGGAATTGAGCATATATAGTGCGCGGCTATCTTTGAAACAAAAGACTTCCCTGGGTTGATAATTTATGTTTCACTTGGTTGTTTGAAATTAATTAAGCAATTATAGTGACCAACACTGAGAAGGCATGAGGAGAACTACGCGACGCATGATTTGGAGTTATTAGCCATCATTTATGCCTTGAAGGTTTGGAGACACTACCTGGTTGGACAAAAATTTGAATTAAAGACTGATCATTGTGGGTTGCAACACATTTTCACGTAAAGAGACCTGAACGCGCGACAATGGCGTTGGTCAGAACTACTTAGCAAGTATGACTTCGAGATTACTTACATAAAGGGAATAGTGGACCGAGTGGCTGATGCTTTGAGTCAGAGACCATGCATCTTTTCAGTGTTTCCTCTTCAGATGAATCTACGTGATAAGATTCTCACTTTACAGCGTGACGATGACTGGGACAAAGAAGTCGAGGATTTTATCGGACAAAACACAATTATGGTACCATGATATGAGGGATTTTAATTTGATAGCGATGGTTTATTCAGGTTTAGAGGTCAGATTTACGTACCGCCAAACGACGAGTTGAGGATGTTGATCCTGAGTGAGGCTCTTAGAGTAGTTTACATGGCTCACCCGGGAGTTATGAAGATGAGGGAAGACCTTAAACCCTTATTCTTCTAGAAGGGAATGAAGGCCAACATAGTCAACTATGTGGCCAGATGTCTAGAGTGTCAGCAGGTAAAGGCTGAACATAGACACCCGACAGGATTACTTCAACCACATGCCATTCTAGAATCAAAATGGGAAGTTATTTCGATGGATTTTATTGTTGGATTGCCACTGACGGCAAGGAGACACGACTTGATTTTTGTAGTAGTAGACACTCTGATGAAGAGTTCTCACTTTATCCCTGTGTGTACGACGTATCAGGCACCTGACATAGCGAGAGTTTTCATCAGTGATATTGTGAAGCTGCATGGCATGCCTAAGAAGATTATATCCGATCGAGGATCGATGTTTACTGGACGATTTTGGACGAGTTTTCAAGAGGCCTTGGGAACCCAACTCAATTTTAGTACTTCATATCCCTGAAAGACTGATGGACAGACCGAATGAATGAACCAAACCTTGGAAGACATGTTGCGCATGTATGTGATGGACCAACAAAAGTGTTGGGAGGAATTCTTGCCTCTAGTAGAGTTCACTTACAACAACAGTTACCAGAGCACCATTAAGATGGCGCCTTTTGAGTTTCTTTATGGAAGACTGTGTCGGACGCCCTTGAGTTGGGATCGGCTTGAGAATAGGTTCCTGGTGGGACCAAAAACGATCCAAGAAATGGAAGAGAAAATGAAAACCATAAGACAAAGTATAAAAGAAGCGCAGGATCGACAGAAGAGTTATGTCGATGCACACCGAGTCGACCATAGTTACGAGGTCGGCGATCGAGTCTTCTTGTGGGTTAAACTGCATAAGAGTTTGATCAAGTTTGGAAAGGGGGATAAAATCTCTCCTAGGTTCATGGGGCCTTTCGAGATTGTGGAGAGAAAGGGGCCCGTGGCCTATCGACTAGTCGTGCCTGATTCTTTGAGGTGTATGCACGACGTATTTCATGTATTTGTTTTGAGACATTATATTAGTGATCCTACACACGTGATTGACATGAGTTCCTTGCAGGTATCGAATGAGGGAGTGCTTACGGCTGAGCCGGTCCGCATCTTAGATCATCGCGTTCGACAGTTACGATGTCGAACGATAGATCAAGTCAAGGTCGAGTGGGATAGTTATAGTCCGCACTCGGCGACCTGGGAGGACACATATGATATGCGCCAACAGTTTCCATTTTTGTTTGATAGATAGACTTATGATACTGTGGTACTTATGATACTGTGTTACTTTTATTTCGGAATTTATACTGAGAAAATTTGGGATGAAGTTTAGACCAAGAGGGGGTGTATGTAACATCCCGCTCTGGCACACTGAGAAAACTTATTCTTTGAGGACACTTTCTCACAAGTGATCTGGACTTTTATAATGTTAAACCATTTATCCTTGATTATGATGCATTATGATAGATGACATGATGTTTTTACTACTTTGATGTAGACAGGTGTTGTTGACTCAGTTTCATTGAGTGTGCAGGGTTTCAGACCTTGAGGATGCATAGGCATTGGTGGAATCCCTTGGACTCTGGATTGAGTCAGGGAGTGTGCTATTTGGGTTGATTTATTTACTATGATATTTCATTGATTTGATGATATGATGTTGACATGTTCTGAAATGATTGTTGATGATGCAGGCTGACAATAACTTGTCGAAGAGACTCACATATGGAGTAAAGGGGCCACACACAATTTTCAGAGAGGTTGAGGGAGAGGGGTGGACAACATCCCTGCCACAGCCTACTAACACTCTCGTCGTGGCTCGAACTATAGGTTAACGATTACCTAGTTCAAGAGGATCCATGATGCCATGAGAGAAGACTACGATAGTCGCTCACGATGATTCTAAGGGGCACGCAATAAGGTGGGGGCCTGATTCCTTAGAGCCCTTAGTCTCCCACAAGTTCACCTAGCAGAGTGTTGACTCCAGGGGTTATAGATGTCTACCAATCAGTCAAGTTGGCGAGTGGCACCCTTGGAGCACGCGGTGCATCCTAAAGGGCACGTTGTGCGAAAGAAACACAAGTTGGCGAGTGGCACCCTTGGAGCACGTGGTGCATCCTAAAGGGAACGTTGCGCAAATGAAACGAACGAGGCGAGTGGCACCCTTGGAGCACGTTGTGCGTCCTGAAGGGCACGTCACGTTGATGAGGTTGAAGAAACAAACCTAGATGGCCCTAAGACTTTAACGCCTTAAGAAATCCTTAAATAACTTCCCTAACCAAGTGTCGCCCAGTTCAGAATCTAAGTCCTAAGTCTAAAACTTTTCTAGGGTAAAAATTTAGTCTAACCTTAAGAAAAAGACCCTAGAATAAAAATTAACAATTTAAACAAAAACCCACTTAAGTAATAGTTGGGTCTTCATGAAATTCTTGGGGTAAATGATGAGAGTAAGAATTAAATTAAAACTGATGGTTTTAAAATTTTGCAAAGAAGAAATTATTTCCTAACTTCTGTAAGTACAAAACATATTAAATAAATAATAAAAGGGAAAGATTTAATAACGCAACTGCCATTTTGGGATTTAATAAAAAGGGGAAAGAAGGGAATAATAAGAATTAGGAAACTAAGTAATGGAGGAAACTTAATAAAGGAAAGATAGGAACTTATGGTAAAAGGAAGGGTCAACATAGTAAGGAATCTGCAATTAAGAACCTACTAATCTGAGCTAATTTAGTAACATATTTTTTTGGAAAGTATTTAAAACATGTAAGGGGATCTAGGAACACCTAGGAGTGAATTTAGGAGCGACTCTAGGTGGGTGAGGGATTTGAGGCAATTAATAAATGTAAAGAAAATATTTTTGGAGAAAAGAGGGGGATGGACGACACTTGTGCGATGGAGAATATTTAGAATATTTTATTGAAACTTAATTTAAAATGTGAATTAGGAAAGTTTGAGGGTCTCAAAACTCTATAAAAGAAAAGGGAGATGAGGAAGAAAGGGATCGGTTGTTAGTGTAACGTTACGTTGTCGGATTTGTGACTTGACTGATTGCTTGTGAGGAGTTGGGATTTTCCATCTCAGATAGGAGTGGTAGCTCAGCCTTGCGAGGCGAGATGGGAAGCTAGATCTACCATCGAGACTGTGTGTGGCCCCTTTGCGGCTTGGGGGGATAAGGGGGAAGCAGAGTACCCCTAGTGATTGGTTGGGAGGTACCGGTGTAGTCTCTACGGTCGACGAGCGGGAGCAGCACGGAGCAGGAGCGACACAGAGCGCGGGGTCATCATTCAAGGTGGGATAAAAGGCCACGGTATGTTCTCTAATTAATAGAATAGATTGCAGTATGACTTATGTTGGGATCGGAATTTTGACGGTAAATGTATTGTATGTACAGATTGATAGCAACCCACTTTATTTTTCTCTATCCTAGCTGATTGTTTGACTGGTGTCCTCCTCACTTAATGGTGAAATGGAACGATGTGGCTGTCTTGTAAAGGTGGACTTGGTTTTGCCTTCCCTGCTATAGAAAAAAAAAAATACCCTGAAATTTCTTATATGTTTTACCACTTTAGTATTTCTGAAATTTTGGCCTAGGTAGAAATTATCAGAACCAGCGAGATAACTTAAATCAGGTCTGGTTGCACTTAGAGTTCCTCAAACCTCTTTCAATTTCTTAAACCTCAATTAATTGGTTCACACAACCTTTACTGTAGCATGATTTTTGGAGGGCCATGGGAGAACTTCTCATCCCTATTGATCATCCAGATGTTCACCTTTAACTCTGCGTTTTTCCTTATTTTATTTAGTGCTAGCGTCTTCCTTATTGATTGTGGGGGCGATCGATTCTGTGGGATTTTTTATTTCTCTAGGGGTGTTTTTATTTCTCTGTGGGCGTTCAATTTCACGTTGGGCGTTTAACCTTTCAGCCATGGCATTTTTACTTTCTGTTGGTGCATTTACATTCTGTGGGAGTTGTATCTTACTGTGGGCATTGTATTGTTGTCAGCGTTGTTTTAATCTGGGCATTATATGTGACTGTGGGAGTTCTAACCTCTCTGTGGGCGATTTGTTTCTACTGGGCGTTTCCATCTCTTTGTGGGCGTTTATTTCCTCTATGGGCACATTCATCCTCTGTGGGAGAATTCATTCCCGTGGGTGTTTTTCCTTTGCCTGTGGGCATTTTTAATTAGTGCTGGCGTTCTGTATATCACCGTGAGCATTTCGTTTTTATCCCTGAGTTTTGTTGTTGCTGTAATTTCATTGAGTGTGTTGGAATTCTGTTCTTATAAAATTGTTCTGGCGATTCCCATGAGGATTCCTGCATTTTTTTTGGGTCTGCGTTCTAGGATAACCATTCCTGCATTGAATTTCAGTTTCTGCGTCCTCATTGATGGCGTGTTGTTATAACCTCTACGCCTTATTACCTCTTGCCTTAATTGCCTACGTTTTGTCTTTAATGTAATGGTGGCTGGTAATGAAAGACAACCATGAGTCTTTTTCTTATATAATTGTTTATTCACAATCATCAGGTTTATAATTTTTAGGGGTTCAGCCTTAAGTAAAGTAAATACTAAATTAAATGACGGTTCAAAATGGCGGTGGAATGGCAGGAAATCTTTAACGCCAGTTTTGGAGTGGTCGTAATTTAGAAATTGGCTTTTTCCCTGCAACAACAGTAACTACATATATGAATCCTAATCTTGAAAACCGTACCCCCGTGCGTTGCTGTTGGACAGAGTTTTAATTACACCTCTACATTTGTTGTTGGACAGAGTTTTAATTTCACCTGTGCGTTGGTTGTTTGGACAAAATATTAATTACACCTGTGTGCATATTTAAATAGGTATTGAAGTGGTTTGTTTTCCCTATGCTTAAATAGATAGGGTGTAATGTTGAAAAGGTGATGCCGAATGCTGAATTTAAGGGTTTTTTTATTTATCATTTAGAATGGAAAGTTTAGTTATGAAATTCCTCGGCTATCCATTTTATAATATGTTCCCATTTGAATTTAAGTTACTATGCTATCATCGAGTAATTTACTTATGGTGTCTTGTAATGAAAGCCTTTATTAGTTTAAATCACATGCTAATATGTTTCCCATGGAATTAACTTATTATGCAAATCAACGATTATTTTATTGACAATAATGAAATCCATTTAGTTAAATTACACTGCTATTCTATTATAAAGGCAAACACTGGTTGTTTGTGGACAGGTTCTTGGTAGTTCCAATGTTATTAAGAACAAACAAAAGATAAAGTCATCATTATTTAATTGCCATGATATTGTGGTATAGAAGGCGATGATATGGTTGCACTATGGTGATGTCATTATAGTTTTATTATGAAATTAGTTAGTTGATATGCAAAGTCTTTATATTATAATGTAATGATGCTAGATTTTATGGTGATGCCATTGTAGTTTTATTATGAAAATAGTTAGCTAAATTGCGAAGTCTTTATATTACAAATGTAATGATGCTAGCCTTTATGGTGAGGTCATTGTAGTTTTATTATTGATACTAACCTATAAGATGTAATGTGGATGCTATCTTAATGCAAGGTAAGTGAGGTAAATGTACTGAAGTTATTCAATCATGGTATGTTGTTGTAATAATTATGGTTGTTGATAAACATATACCATGAAATGTCCTTGAATCTAAGTACTTTAATGTATCAAGATTTAGTAAATGGGAACTTGCAAATTAATTATATGTACTCCTTTTTAAAGTTGGGTCGGTAACCCATCTACTAATGGAAATTAGACAAGTAAGTGATTTTTACTTGTTTCCCTGAGTCGTAGGTAATGTTGAGTCTTAACTAATGGTTGATTATTGCCGGTGCCCCTGAATAGCGCCTTCCGTAAAGGACGAGGATGTCGGTTAACTTTTGTTGTACATGGTTGTAATCATTTTTATTGCTGGGTTTGTTCGTGTTGGGTGGGATGTAGACACCTCCCTGTAGCCTTAGTATATGAGTCTGTGTGTGCGATTATTTTCTTTGTAAAGAATTCAGTGTCGTATCAAGGGTCTCGATCCCTTTAAAGGCAGGGTTTCCACTCTTGCGACACACCTGATGGAGATTACTAGTTTATGCTTGAGAAGTCGGTTAGGAGCATATCTGACCTTCTCTCTCTTTGGAGCACAGAACTAATATTAAACGCCCTGCTTTCTTGTGCAGAAATAGTAAAATCTACTACTATGGATTCTTCCTTTTGTGTTTGTACCGTGCATAACCCAGTATGGTCGTTAATGCTTGCAGTTACTTGTTGTACGCTTTCTGTCTTCTTGTTGTGATCCTCATGGTTTCGTCTTGTTAGTCGTCGGGTGGTGATGTAGAGTCAAGTGTGTTTGGTTCCTTATTACACATGCACACACACCTTATAAAAAAAAAAAAAAAATTGCACTTGTTATCAGAGTTGTTGTCGTAACGGGGAGGTTGTTATGCAAAGGATCATTCATAAGCATTCCAAAGTATTTGAAGATATTCCCAAAGGTCTTCCACCCACTTGAAATCATGATCATGATATTCACCTAATTCCTGGGAGTGTTCCTCCTAACATCAGGCCATACATATACCCTTATTCCCAGAAGAGTGAAATTGAGTGCATGGTTGAAGAAATGTTAGAGGTTGGCATTATTATACCTAGCCAAAGTTCTTACTCTGCACCAGTGGTAATGGTATTGATGAAATATAGCTCATGGTGTATGTGTCTAGATTAGAGAGAGCTCAACAAGATCACTATTAAAGATAAGTTTCCCATTCCCGTCATTGATGAATTGTTATATGAACTACATGGACCAATCTATTTCACAAAATTGGATCTTCATTCAGGGTATCATCAGATCAAAATGAAGGAAGAATATATCCTAAAAACAACATTTTGAACTCATGAAGGCCATTATGAATTCTTGGTCGTGCCTTTTGGCCTTACAAATACACCTTCCACATTCCAAGGGTTGATAAATTCCATTTTCAATCCCTTCCTTTGAAAATTTGTGTGAGTATTTTTTGATGATCTACTAATATATAGCAAGTCTTGGGAGGATCATGTGCGACATGTTGACAAGGTGCTACAACTACTAAAGGAGAAACAACTATATGCCAAACGATCCAAATTTGTCTTTGGAGGAAAGGAGGTAGATTATTTGGGTCATATTGTATCTCATGAAGGTGTCAAGGTAGAACCTAACAAGATTAAGGCCATGATGGACTGGCTGATTCCCAAAACATTGAAGAATCTTAGAGGATTTTTGGGTTTGACAGGTTACTACCGCAAGTTTGTTCGGAACTATGGAAGAATAGCAACACCTTTAACGGAACTAACTAAGAAGGATGGATTTTCATGGAGTCCAGAGGAAACTAAATATTTTGAACAACTTAAAGAGGTGATGTGTAAAGCTCATGTCTTGACCACTCCAGACTTCACAAAAACCTTTATTATAGAATGTGATGCCTCGAACAATGGAATTGGTGCTGTCCTATTGCAAGAAAGAAGGCCCCTGGCTTTTGAAAGTCGACCACTCAAGGGAAAGAACTTACACAAACCCATTTATGAGAAGGAAATGATGGTAATACTACATGCATTGAAGAAATGGTGTCCTTACCTAATAGGTAGGAACTTCAAGGTCAAAACAGATCATGATAGTCTTAAATACTTCTTGGAACAAAGACTATCTTTAGAAGAACAACAAAAATGGGTAACCAAGATATTGGGTTATGATTTTGAAATAGTCTATATAAAGTGGAAGAAAAATGTTGTGGCAGATGCACTCTCAAGAAAGGATGAAGATGTTGAGGCCTTTCTCTGTGCCATCTTGATCATCCAACCCGATTGGATAATAGAAGCAAGGGATGAATGGAAGAATGATGAAAAAGTGTGGACTCTCATTCAAAGGTTGCAGTAGGATTCCAGTGCAACATATACATTTACATGGGAAAATGATTCACTATGATACAAAGATCACTTATATTTATGTAATAACTCCCAAATCAAACAAAAGGTATTATTAGAATTGCACACCTCTTCAGTAGGAGGGCACTCGGGATTTTTGAAAACCTACCATAGAGTCAAGAAGGATTTTTTTTGGGATGGCCTTAAAAATGATGTTCAAAGGTTTGTGGTAGAATGTTTGGTTTTCCAACAAAATAAGGTGGAAACAATTAAGACCCCAGTTCTTTTACAACCATTATCCATCCCAAGTCAGAAATGGGAGGAGGTTTCCATGGATTTCATCACAGGGTTACCAAAGTCTAAAGGAAAGAGTGTCATCATGGTGATTGTTGATAGAATGACCAAGTACACACACTTTTGTGCACTCTCTCATCCCTTCAAATCTAGTACAATTTACATCGCATTCATGGAGACAGTTCAAAAGCTACATGGCAGCCCAAAGATTATTGTAAGTGACAAAGAGCCCATCTTCACTAGACATTTTTGGATAGAATTATTTTCTTGTTTGGGTACTCAATTAGCTCATAGCTCATCCTATCATCCTCAATCTGATTGACAAAGCGAGATAGTGAAAAAATGTTTGGAAGGCTACCTTCATTGCTTTGTCTGTGATAAACAAATACAATGGTTCAAATGGTCACCCTTGGAAAAATGGTGGTATAACACTTCCTTTCATACTGCAACAAAATGACACCATTTATGGAACTTTATGGATACCACCCTCCTTCCATCACTTCTTCTCTAAAATAAAAATCTAAGGTTCAAGTAGTGGAAGATCACATCGAGAATCAAAAACAAGTTCTCCAAATCTTAAAGGACAACTTGACCATGGCACAAAATCGCATGAAACGACAAGAAAATCAACATCGTAGTGAAAGAAGTTTTGAAGTAGGGGATTGGATGTTTTTAAGACTACAACCATACAAACAAATGTCCCTCAAGCAAGCCAATAAGGATAATAAATTATCACCAAAGTACTATGGCCCTTATAAGGTGTTGCAAAAGATTGGTACTATGGCATACAAATTGGAGTTTCTTGCATCTTCACGAGTACACCCGGTTTTCCATGTTTCATGCTTAAAGAAGGTTATAGGTGACAAGATCGCAGTTCAAACTATATTTTCAAAACTTGACGAGGAAGGAAAAATCATATTGGAGCCTGAAGCCATCATTGACACAAGAATTTACCAGCAGAGGAATAGATCCATTTCAGAGTATCTCATTAAATGGAGGAAACTATTGGCTAAAGATTCCACTTGGGAAGATGATTCTTTTATACAGAAGCATTCAGAGTTACTCAAGCATTGCGGACAACACTTGTCTCAAGGGGAGGGGCATGTTAAGCCCTAATATTGGCTCATTACCCCTTAATTGGGGCATATTATATTAGTAATGTTATTTTATTTATGACGTCTTTAAGCCATTAGTTGTAATTATACCTCCTCATGTCCTATATATACCAAGGAGACATTTTCATTTTGAATCATCTTGTACTTGAACATTTAAGTGGGGTAAAAGGAGGTTTCCCCCTCAAAGAGGATTATTATCTAAAATTATCTCTTTTTCAAGGCGTTGGGTGCTTTTTCTGATGTTTTTCTATGCTATATTGTTATTTGGTTTTTAACAAATGTAGAAGTTGGCCTTGTCACAGAAGACACAACCCAAGAGTTTGACCAGGAGCAACCCTTAGTTGAGGCACGTGAAGAGATCATTTATAAACATCCATAAGTAAATCAATAGTCATTAGTGGATGAACAACCTCCTATGTCCAACCTTCTTCCACTTGTACTTAGAGTTCACATCAAGAAAAATTTTGATCCATAGATGCATGTGGTTGTCACTCAATCAATTGTGCATGTAGAGGACATCAAGCTACTTGTCAACAACTTTGAAACAATGAAGGTAACCTTTCATAAGTTAATCATGAATTTCCTTCAGTTTCATGACCTTGTCGATGAGTACATAAAGTTAAACTTTTCAAATGCTTTGGAGCATGCAAGATTTATCTTTTTATCATAATTTGAAGGTAATATGGGAAATCATAAGAATGAAATTAGTCAGTTGTCACGCTTTCCTTGTCTTTAATGGAACATTTGCAATGAAGCGAAAGATTCAGTTGTCAAATAGTTGAATGACTATGGTGGAAGTTTTCTTTCACCTACCATTTTGTAAAAGTCAGTTAAGTTAGGTTTTGTACATAAATAAGCTCCCTCAGGAGAAGGTTTGATTGATTTTATTTTTAGAATAGTGTGATTGTCAGCCTATTTTCTTCAGTATGATGTTTCAGAGCATGAATCCATATCCCAACAACTAAGACATTGGAACTACTTGTTATTGGCAGCTCACAGGGTGTTGATACTGAGAGGGGGGTGAATCAATATCAAGTACAATTTAAAAACCTTTTTCAACTTATAATTAAACCATTCAGTTATATACAATGAGCAATGAACAATAGTAAAAGAGTTACACCAATACACCACAATACACCATGCACAATATATGAGAAATAATCAATAGTTTTTTTTCAAGGGAAGTAATGACTTCCAAAGGTAGTTACAGCTTCCAAATGTAAAGGGCTGGATAAACCTCCAAGAGGAATATACAATCCTCCAATATCAAGAGAGATTTGAACTCTCTATCCTTGCCCCTTCCTTCCACCCAAGAATATATGAGAGATAATAAAACTTTATTCAATTCTGGTCTGTTCAGAAGACCCAACTTGTACAACATGCCTCGTGCTCAATATTTAACATCTGATTCGGAAACTCACACAAAAGAAACTACAGTCCGTACTCTTTCCAATGGAAGTGGTCCCACTGCATTTGGAGTCTGTATGAAAAAGTTATGACTGTTTTACCCTGAACACCTGTTTTTTGACTAGTTTCAGGATTGGTCACAAACCCTATATTCCACAGAGTGTATCTCCATAATTATAGCGAATCAAAAGCTGAAATTTTTACTAGAGGTACCTTGATATGTATTCGCAATACCATAGAGATTTCACCATCTGAATCGTTCTATAAAAAAAATTATAGCAAAAATGGTAAGATGACCTGAAAATAACATACCTTAGAACACATCACCAAAAGACTTCA
>ML786431.1:511482-546294 GCA_009831015.1 Picea engelmannii
TACAATTCACTTTGTCATCTTCAAAAATTCATTTCTCCTCAACCATGAGGATCCACGTGACGTGCCACATACCACTGGAAACAACATGATGTATACTATCCATCCATGGGTGTTGTATATGCATGTGCATTTTCCTTCATGTCTGAATACCTTCATCAATCTTGCGGTCCAAAACCCATGACTAGGGTTGACATCAATGACAACAACCAATCTTCCAATACAGGGAGCATGCCATCCCTTGTGGAGCCAAACGTTACTACCAAAATTTGCAACCTATTTCATAGGAATCAAGCATAATTGAGGTTTACCCTCAGGATAATTTTGGTATAAATCATGTGGAATTCTGCCCATGATTTTCACAAGAAAAATGAAATGTTTGGGGTTTGAAAAGATCCAACATCCTGTGCTTCCTTCCATGTGACCATTGCTTACTCATCATGCCATGCAATTTTGCACCAATAATTTCTCTCCACATCACCCCTACACATATGATATCAGGCCACCACCTATTGCACTTATATTGCTCACAGAAGAAGATCTGCATAACCTTGAGGTGTCAAAATTGACTCACAGAAGTCGTTGGCACCGTCTAAGAACAATTATGGGTGTCAGGCCTCATCTGATCCCGATGAAGGGAGTTACTGAGAATGAGAGCGGTGGTTGAGACCTCGTCTCATCACATAAATGGAAAGACATAAAGTATTGGTAGATATGATCTCCTGTCTAACAAATATCTTCATGTGCATTCTAAGAGAGAATGTCATGATGGAAGAGCTCGTGTCTGACAACAGAAGATTGTTTGCACATTCTGACAGAGAAGACGTCGACTAAAAACTTTGAATGCAACAATATGATCACACTCTTGATGGTTACAACAATTCTTCTTATATATAGGCAATTCTGATATTTTGTAACGGTGTATGGTTGATCTAGGCTCCCTGATTGTAATATTTTGATGAATAACTTTGGTTCTCTGGTTATGTAACTTGATTTGAGACTTCTTGATTAATATAATTCAGCTTTCTTCTTCCATCTTATTTGACTCTGATACTGAGAGAGTTCATGATTGACTAATTCACATGGATTTCTCTAACTGTATTATGATGAATATTTGATTATAGTGTTGTTATAATGTCTTTTAGTTTCCTTTAAAATTTGAATTCAAGAGGATCTTGTGTTTCAGTGTTTTCCTCCTTTGGTTGTTGGAAGACCTGATGTCCATATCAAACCTCTACATTTTCTCACCAAAGTATTCCTCCTATTCACCTTTACTCCAACTTAATGAATGAAGTTGATACAAGACCTCAATTGCTTGTGCATGCCAGCCCAGATTTTGACTTAGAATGTGATTATCTCAAGTATTATCCATTTGACCCCCTTAAAACTAATTTACATTTACTGTATAACTGATGGGTACTTGGATTATCCTCATTATAGTCAGAGGGTGATTCCTAGTGCTAACATAAATGGTGTCATTGTCGGGGACGGATTTGAGTAGATTGAATAGCTCCCTAAGAAGAATGACATAGATCGAAATCTTGATGGTAGACAAGAGAGGGATACAAAAATTGATGGTAATCATCTATGCGGTGAATCCACATCAGAGACTCCATTGGGTAGGATCTTATGAAGGGAATGACTAGGTATCATCTTATGAGCTTTCTTCATGAGCTTTTATTGTTCTTTATGAGATCATGTTTGTTTTTCCCTTCACATATAAAGAGGATCATATTTTTCTTTGTTTATTCGGTTGATCACCACCCTTCCTTTATATATCCATCCTTGGAAAAAGTAGACCTTATTTCTGCCTGTGTTGTACATGTTGATATTATATCCTCAACTCGGCCTACTGATAAAGATGAGCTTCATATTGAAACCCCTCCTGAACTCAATCACCCTTGCAACCCTAGGGAGGTTCAAATTGATCCACATCCTCCTCAAATCTCATCACATCCTATTGTTACTATTGATCCTTGACATCAATGTGTTAAGACTCATATTCAGCCCACTAGTTTTCAAACTAGAATCATAGACACGATTTTTAAACCTTTAAATCTTCCATATCATATTCATCCTTATCCTCTTGATTTCTTTAATTACTTTCCTCATTTTTCTGGAGATGATCATGTTACAGCTGAGAGGCATGTGGAGGATTTCGAGGATTTTATTGATCATTTTGAGATTGTTCATGAGGATGTTACCATGAGGTTGTTTTCCAAATCCTTGTTAGGAGATGTTGTTGTATGCTTCAAGGGTTTGGGAGATGACTCCATTGGTTCTTGGGTTGAGCTATACGATATTTTTTTAAGGTGGTGGGGTGAGAACAAGCCCCTTGATTAGTACTAGGATGATTTTAATGCCCTAAGGAGAGGGGAAGAGGAATCCTTGGCTATATTCAATAGGAGGTTTTACAGTTTTTATCATAGTGTGCCTATAGAGATCAGACCCACAAAGACTACTACCATGGTGTACTATGTCATGGCTCAACATTCAGAGCTTGTCCTTATCCTCAGAGAAATGAAATATACATCTTTATCAAAATTATTCATGTATGTTGAGGAAGTAGAGGAGAACCTCTGAGCTTATGGCAGGATTCAAAGTCAGTATCATATCAACTCTGAACGTAAGGGAGTTTTTACCTGTCGTCTCTATGAAGAAAAGATTGTGGATAATTTTTTCTTTGATGCAGGTATCCATGAGAATCCATGTATTTATCTAAATCATGTGTACGAACAACTACAAGAAGCAGTTACTACTATTCTCAAAAATGTTTAATAGTTATATTCTTGATGAAATTACTATTTTAAAGGTTAATCATTGACATGAAAGGAAACCCATTTTTTATGGATATCTTAGTGATTATGAGCAACAAGCCTATCTTATATTTGTTCACTATGAAGATAGTAAGGATGATGTAGAAGTTGGACTTGTCACAGAAGACACCACCCGAGAGTTTGACCAAGAGCAGCCTTTTGTTGAGGCATGTGAAGAGATCGTTTCTGCACAACCAAAAGTAAATCAACAGTCATCAGTGGATCAACACCCTCCTACACCCAACCTTCTTCCACTTTTAACTACAGTTCATAGCAAGCATCGTTTTGACGCACAGATGCCTGTGGCTGTCATTCAATCAAGTGTGCCTGTAGAGGACATCAAGCCAGTTGTCAGCAACTTTGAAACAATGAAGGTAACCTTTCATAATTTAATCATGGGTTGCCTTTAGTTTCATGACCCTGTCGATGAGTACATAAAGTTACACTTTTCAAATGCTTTGGATCATGTAGGATTGATCTTTCTATCAACATTTGAAGGTAATATGGGTGATCATAACCATGAAACAAGTCAATTTTCATGCTTTCCTTGTATTTTATGGATCATTTGCAGTGAAACGAAAGATTCAGTTATCAAACAGCTTGAATGGATATTGTGGAAGTTTTCTTTCACCTAGAATTTTGTAAAAGTTAGTTAACTTAGGTTTTGTACATAAATAAGCTGCCTCAAGAGCAGGTATGTTTTCTTTCATTTTTAGAATAGTGTACTTATCGGCCTGTTTTCTTCAGTATGATGTTTCAGAGCATGACTCCATAGCCCAACAGCTAAGGTGCTTAAACTACTTGTTCTTGGAAGCTCTTAGGGAGCATGCCATCCCTTGTGGAGCCAAATGTTAACACCAAAATTTGAAACCTCTTTCATAGGAATCAAGAATAATTGAGTTTCACCCTCATGATCATTTTTTTATAAATCATGTGGCATTTTTCCCATGATCTTTGCAGGAAAAATGAAATTTTTGGGGTCTGGAAAGCTCCACTATCCTCCGCTTCCTTCCACGTGAACGTCACTCACTCATTGTGCCATGCAATTTTTCCTGAAGAATTTCACTCCACGTCACCCCTGCATATATGTTATCGACCCACCACCTGTTGTGCCTATATTGGTCATAGAATAAGATCTACATAACCTCGAGGTGTCAAAATTGACTCGCAAAAGTCATTGGCATCATATAAGAACAATTATTGGTGTCAAGCCTCGTCCTGATCCTGATGAAGGAAGTTACTGAGAATGAGAGTGGTGGTTGACACCTAGTATCAACACATAAATGGAAATCTACAAAGGATTGGTATATTTGAGCTCGCGTCTGACAGAGAGATTCATGCACAGTCTGATAGAGAAGGTCTAGACAAAAGAGAATGCGTCTGACAATAAAAGATTGTATGAACATTCTGACAGAGAAGACGCCGACTAAAAACTTTGAATGCAACAATCCAATCAAAATCTTGACGGTTGCAACAATTATACTTATATATAGGCAGTTTTGATATTTTGTAAGGGTCAATGGTTGAGATAGGCTCCCTTATTGTAATATTTTGATGAAGAACTCTATTTCTCTAGTTATGTAACATGATTTGAGACTTTTTGATTAATCTAAGTCATCTTTATTCTTGTATCTTATTTGGCTCTGATAATGAGAGACTTCATGATTGACTGATTCACATGGATTTTTGTAACTGTATTATGATGAATGTGTTGATTAAGGTTAGTTGTCATTGATGTCAACCCTTGAAGAAAGCCCAGTATCACAAAGGCTTGGGTCATGGACCCAAGTTTGTTTGATGTAAAGATGACTCATTATTGTCTTTTCAAGGTTGATAAGAAGTACATATGGATGAACTCCAAAGTGGTTCCCTTATGGTGAAATTCCTCATGGGAAGACGCTTTGCGGATTGAGTTATCCTAGAAGTATGGTTAGACAAACCATGCTTATTTGTGGAATAATGAGATGAAGGTTAGTGAACTTTTCACTGAAACTATCCTATATGGATATTTCTTGTCATTCCATTTCAGGTGGTATGTGTAACGTCACATAACTCCTCACGGTTAGAGAGTTATAGCCATGAGAAGTTGGAGAACCTAGGTTTGGGTAATGGACCCAAGTTTGTTTGATGGATAATGGTATGAGTTTTGATATATTTTTAGGTAATACTATTCTATATGGATGATACATTTCATTCCATTTCTGTTGGTATATGGAACATCACATAACTCCTCACGATTTGAGAGTTATGGCCTTACGAAGTTGGAGGACCCTCTTATGTCATCTAGAGGCCCCAAAAGGTCAAAGTAGTCAAAGTGGTTTAAGAGATTTTAGAAGGTAAATAACAAAATGAAGTGATGAGTGTGCTATAATTCAAAGTTTATAAAAAATAAATTATTTAAATAATAAATTTAATAGAGAAATTAGAAGTGGGTTAACCCTAAAATAAGGAAAGTGAGCAAAATGACCTAGAAGATGTTTTTAAGGAAGCTACTTGGAGAGTATAAATAAGATTCAAGGCTCTCTCATCAAATACACACTTGAGAATATCAAATAAGTATAGGTGTATGAGGTAACCAAAGGACATATAATCCAAATTTCTGTGGAAATTGAAGAAAACAAGGCCGGAATTCAAAGAAGGATAAATTCTTCTAATGGTGCTTTCTAAGGTATGTTTTTCAAGTCATCTCACCATTTTCGCAATAACTTTTTTTCTAGAATTAATCAGACTATGAAATTTTTATTCCATTTAGGAAAAATATCCAAGTATATGTGGTAAAAAATTTGTCTTTTGGGTCATTGTATTTTTGGAGTTACACTACGTAGAAAATAGGGTTTGTGGCTAGTCCTGAAACTAGTCAAAAACAAGTGTTTCCGGTAAAAACATCTTAATTCTTCATAACAGATCAAAATTCAGTAAGAAAAAATGTGTTGGTTATATTATATTATGTATTATTTTCTGTAACAATTTTAGATTGATTCAACAAATATTCCATTCGGGGCACTATTTACAACGTCGCTCTCTAGAATAAGCTAGAATTCTGCAAGGTATGTCATTTTTACTATAAATATTTTTTTGAGAGTTTCCAAGTAGTGACACCTGGAGGAATTGCATAAAAAATAACGAAGAACATTGTGTATAATTTTCATATCTGTATTCATTACAAGTACAAAGTTATGATTATTTCAAGTTAGGGTTGTTGACTAATCCAAAACTAGTCATATGAGACTAAAGAAAAGTTTGATGAATATTCTAGTCTCTTGTTATTTAAAGTTAAGGAAGGTTTGTAGGTATGTGATCATATACACCAGGTCTATTACATACTTACAAATCATATTTGGATGATTAAATTGATGAGGTCTTTTGGTTGAGGTACAAGTTGGGTACATGGTTGAGACAAGTAGTTGATGAGTTTGCACATACATGAGGTGTATAGTTTATGATGTTGGTACATATTGATGAGTCATAGTTGATGAGTACTTGACACATTATTGGTACATACCTGACACATGTTTGGTTGCACTTGTTTATGGTACAGGTTGATTACAGATTGTTTGGTACAGGTTGGTGCATGGTTGATGCACTTGTTTATGGTACATGTTGGTGCATGGTTGATACACTTCTTTATGGTACTGGTTGATTACAGGTTGAGGTACAGGTTGATGCATCGTTGATACATGGTTCAAGTTTATTGGTATAGGTTTACATCGGTATATCTCACAGTGATAGTTTAATAGTGGTTCCATCATTCTACTTCTACTTTAGGGTAGTTGGACGAGGCAAGGACATGTGGTTGTAGCCACCTTACGGTTGTAGCTGGAGAACATAGGGGGTTGTAGCCTCCTTCTGGTTGTAGCCAGAGAATTAGGGAATTGGAGCTTCCTTAGTTTGAATCCTGAGAAAATAGGGGGTTGGAACCTCCTTCGAGTTGCAGCTGGAAAACAAAGGAAGTTGGTGCTTCCAATGAATGTAATTCTTCAAGACATATAAGAAAAAGCATTCCATGGTTTTCTCCCAATTTGGGTTTCCACATAAAACACTGGTGTATTATGTATGTGTGTGATTGTTCATTTCTTATTTCTCTTGGAAAATAATTCTACATTGATATAAAACTTGGATTATTTGGAGAAAAAATATTATAATCATGCTATTACTGATTAACCCCCCCTCTCAGTAATCCAATAAAATGTTTGATTATAATGTTGTTATAATGTCTTTCAATTTCCTTGAAAAATTGAATTCAAGAGGATCTTGTGTTTCAGTTTTTTCCTCCTTAGGCTATTGGAAGACCTGATGTCCATAGCATAACTCTACACTTTCTGAACAAATTATTCCTCCTATTCACCTTTACTCTAACTTATTGACTGAAGTTGATACAAGACCTCAATTGCATGTGCATTCCAGCCAACATTTTCTTAGTTAGAACGTCATTACATCAATTCTTATCCATTTGACCCCCTTGAAACTCATTTACATTTATTATATAACTGATGGGTACTGGGATTATCCTCATTATAGTCTGAGTGTGATTCCTAGTGCTAACATAAATGACATTGTTGTCAAGGAAGAATTTGAGCAGATTGAAGAGCTCCATGGGAAGAATGACATAGATGCAACTCTTGATGGTAGACAAGAGAGGGATACATAAATTGAATGTAATCATCTACATGGAGACTCCACATCCAAGACTCCATTGGGGAAGATCCTATTGACAGAAAGATGAAGGGAATGACTAGGAATCATCTTATGAGATTTCTTCATGAACTTTTGTTGTTCTTTATTAGCTCATTTTTTTTTTCCCTTAACATATAAAGAGTATCATATTTTTCTTTGTTTATTCGATTGATTACCAACCTTTATTTATATATCCATCCTTGGAAGAAGTAGACCTACTTTATGTCTGTGTTGTTGATGCTTATATTATATCCTCAACTCAACCTACTCATAAAGATGAGCTTCATATTGAAACCCCTCCAGAACTCAATCCCCCTTTGATCCTTGGGGAGTTTGAAATTGATCCACATCCTCCTCAAATATCATCACATCCCTCTAATACTGTTGAGCCTTTCCATTAGTGTGTTAAGCCTCATATTCAACCCACTAGTTTTCAAACTAGAATCAGAGACAAGATGTTTAAATGTTTAATATTCCATATCATCTTCATCATTATCCTCTTCATTTGTTTAAGTACTTTCCTCATTTTTATGGAGAGGATCATGTTACAGCTGAGATGCATGTGGAGGATTTCAAGAATTTTATTGATCAGTTTGATATATTTCATGAGGTTGTTTTCCAAATACTTGTTAGGAGATCCTGTTGTATGGTTTAAGGGTTTGGGATCTGACTCCATTGGTTATTGAGTTGACCTATAATTTTTTTTTTTAAAGTGGTGGGGTGAGAAAATGTCCCTTGATCAGTACTGGGATGATTTTAATTTCTTGAGAAGAGGGGAAGAGGAAGCCTTAGCTGTCTTCAACAAGAGGTTTTACAGTGTTTATCATAGTATGCCCATAGATATCAAACCCATAGAGACTTCTTCCATGGTGTACTATGTGATGGATCAACATTCAGAGCTTTTCCTTCTCTTGGGAGAAAGGAAATCTACATCTTTATCATAGTTTTTCATGGATGCTGAGGAAATAGAGGAGAACCTTTGAGCTTGTGGAAACATTGAAAGTTAGTTTCATCTCAACTCTGAGTGTAAGACATTATGTACCTGTTTTCCCTATGAAAAAAGTATTGTGGATAATTTTGTCTTCGACGTAGGTCTCCATGAGTAGCCTTGTATTGATGAGAATCATGTGTATGAAAAACTAGAAGAAGAAGTTACCAGTGTTCCTGAAATGGATATTTTTAACAGTTATATTCTTGATGAAATTATTGTTTTAAAGGTTGATCATAGACATGAAAGGAAACCCATTTTTGATGGATATTCTAGTGATGATGAGAAACAATCTTATCTTATATTTGATCACTATGAAGACAGTAAGGAAGATGCAGAATTTGGCCTTGAAATAGAAGACACAACTTGAGATTTTGACTAGGAACAGCCCTTCGTTGAGTTAGGTGAATAGATTGTTTATACATAGGTAGAGGTAAATCAAAATTCATCACTGGATCAACACCCTCCTATGTACAAACTTCTTCCACTTGTACCTATAGTTCACAACAAGCATCTTTTTGACCCACACATGCTTGTGGCTATCATTCAATCAAGTGTGCCTATAGAGTTCATCAAGCCAGTTGTCAGCATCTTTGAAATAGTGAAGGTAACCTTTCATAAGTTAATCATGTGTTGCCTTCAGTTTCATGACCCTGTCGACGAGTAGATAAAGTTACACTTTTCAAATTCTTTGGAGCATGCAGGCTTGATCTTTTTATCAACATTTGATGGTAATATGGGTGATCATAAGAATGAAATTAGTCAGATGTCACACTTTCCTTGTATTTTATGGATCATTTGTAGTGAAGCAAAGGATTCAGTTATCAAACAGTTTGAATGGCTATGGTGGAAATTTTCTTTCACCTAGCATTTTGTAAAAGTTAGTTAACTCAGGTTTTTTACAAAAATAAGCTCCCTCAGGAGCGGGTGTGTTTTCTTTCATCTTTATAATAATGTACTTGTCGACCTATTTTCTTCAGTATGATGTTTCAGAGCATGACTCCATATCCCAACAACTAAGGAACTGGAACTACTTGTTCTTGGCAGCTCACAGGGAGCATACCATCCCATGTGGAGCCAAATTATAACACCAAAAATTGCAACCTATTTCATAGGAATCAAGAATAATTGAGGTTTACCCTCAAGATCATTTTGGTATAAACCATGTGGCATTCTGCCCATGATTTTCACATGAAAAATGAAATGTTTGGGGTCTAAAAATATCCATCATCCTCTGCTTCCTTCCATGTGACTGTTTCTCACACATCATGCCATGCAAGTTTGCACCAATCATTTTTCTCCATGTCACCCCTGTGCATACGTTATTGGCCCGCCACCTGTTGTGCATGTATTGGTCATAGAAGAAGATTTTCATAACCTCGAGGTGTCAAAATTGACTCGCAGAAGTCGTTGGCACTGTCAAAGAACAATTATGGGTCTCAGGCTTCATCCTAATCCCAATGAAGGAAGTTACTAAGAATGAGAGTGGTGGTTGAGACCTCGTCTCAACACATAAATGGAAATACAGAAAGGATTGGAAAATTTGAGCTCAGGTCTCACAAAGAGCTCCATGTGCATTCTGATAGAGAAGACGATGACATAAAACTTTAAATGTAGCAATACAATCACACTCCTAATGGTTGCAACAATTCTTCTTATACATATGCAGTTTTAATATTTTGTAAGGGTCGATGGTTGAGCTAGGCTCCCTTATTGTAATATTTTGATGAAGAACTTTTTTTCTTTGGTTATGTAACTTGATTTGAGACTACTTGATTAATCTAAGTCTGAGTTCTTCTTCGATCTTATTTTCCTCTGCTACTGAGATACTTCATGATTGATTGATTCACATGGATTTTTGTAACTGTATTATGATGAATGTTTGATTATAGTGTTGTTATCATGTCTTTCAACTTCCTTGAAAATTTAAATTCAAGAGGATCTTATGTTTGATTTTTTTCCTCCTTATGTTATTGGAAGACCTAATGTCCATAGCAGACCTCTACACTTTCTAACCAAATTCTTCGTCTGAATTTGATACAATACATGAATTGATTGTGCATGACAACCTAGATTTTTTGAGTTAGAATGTCATTATCTTGAGTCTTATCCATTTGACCCCTTTAAAACACATTTACATTTACTATATAACTGATGGGTACTCAGATTATCCTCATTACAGTCTGAGGGTGATTCCTAGTGATAAAAGGAAGCATGAGTACAAACCTCATACAAAGTATCCAACTATGAATAAATCAGGCCCATCCTTTGAACCGTCGAAATGGCTTGCTCCTATGAGTGGAACCATCATGCATTTCAAATAATATTGTAAATTTAGCATTGTTAAACTGGTTGGCGCAACACCCCCTGCCTCAATAGGTTCTGTGCAACATCCCGGTCTTAGGATCGTTCTTCCCTCACAACACTAAGATGGATTAGCTCCTTCGGTCCCTGCTGGAACCACCAATAAAAAAATCCACAGGTCCTTCCACGAAAACCTCACCTGCACAAACATGCACTAGGTGCAAGTATTCACCCAACGCGACCACGATGTTGCGACCTCAAACCACACCAAGAGGTTCCTTTCACATTTCGCGACTCAAGGATGCAAGAGATTCAATTCTTTTGACTCTTCAAACCCCGAAACCTGAAATCGCTCCCTTAGACAAGATCGACGACTATGAACCTCCCTCGATTCAATGGTCTTGGCTATATCAAGATTTCGGTAATCGAGAGTTTGAAATGCAGTGACCTAAACCGTTGGTCACTCCATTCCCCGAACTCCAAAATATATCCTTTGGCGGGATCGACAACCACGATCATTTTGGTATTTTGCGAGTCAGGACTCCACATCTCACGACTCCTTCACTCTTGAACTCCCAGACGCCAAAATGTAGAAAAGGGATTAACGTCTCTGGCTCATTATATTCCTCCAAATTCTTTCGAGGTTTCACAATTTCGTAAGTCAGGACTCCACATCTCCCGAATCTTGGCCTCTTGAACACCCAGGTCCCGAAATGCCAAAATCTACCCGTGACCATAGCCCACTTTTCAGGATTT
Source organism: Picea engelmannii (assembly GCA_009831015.1). Taxonomy (NCBI): domain Eukaryota; kingdom Viridiplantae; phylum Streptophyta; class Pinopsida; order Pinales; family Pinaceae; genus Picea; species Picea engelmannii. Next base: position 523,018 of record ML786431.1, read on the forward strand.
CATAATTCACGATTTCACGATTCCGGCTGCAGACGATTCTAGGTCCTTCGATCTCCCAGACCCCGAAATTCTGAAATACTGAAATCTACTCGTTACCATGGCCCACTTTTTCAGGATTTCGTAATTCCCAATTTCACGATTCCGACTGCAGACGATTATAGCTCTTTTGATCTCCCAGACCCTGAAATGTTGAAATGTTGAAATGGGCTCAATGACGATTAGCCCCTGACCAAATCTCGATCCATGTGGCTTCTTCCTCCGTGACCATAGCCCTTCTCCAAAGACACGTCGTGTTTCGTGACTTCGGGGTTTTCAATGCAAAGTGCCCCAGCTCCTTGTCATCAGAATTGCCGAAATGCCAAACTCCAAAATGTCGAAATACTAAAATACCACTTCAAAGGGGAATCAATGGCTCCTGCTGCTTCTATCCAAAGGCCACTACCTCTCCTAGGTTTTAGAGTGTTGGATGACACTTGCTTAATTCCCTTGTTTCTCTATGAGATCCAACAGCTCACGGTATTTCACACTTCTCCACGAAGCGTCTCCACCGTCTGTTTCAAATCCTCTCCTGCGTGACCTCCCAGAGGTTAAACTATGTGCACCTTCCTCCGGATCCAATGACTATCGGTCATTTTCACTAGATCTAACGACCCAGATCTAACCTTTTGCGCTCTCTGCTCCTGTTGTCTGGATGTGAAACTTGACAGTCCAGATCTCATCTCTCCAGCTGATCTAACGAAAGTTGTGCTCTACCTTGAGCATGGCATTCTTTCTTTCCCTTTTAATATTTCTTTCTCCAAAAGGCCTTGGCCTTTGTCTCCCTCTACGAGTTCAATTCCTTTGGATATCACCTGCATTCTAGGAATGCTATCCCTCCTGAGCTTTGTTGACTGTGAAACCTCAAAGTGTTTCTCGACCTTCTTCTCACTCTCTTGTTACTCGGTGCGCTAAGGAACTATCCTTCATGAGCTTTATTTATTCGAGCCTCTAGGGGACTCTCCCTTATGTGTCCTCAAAGGGAAATTTGGTGTCCTCCTGATGACCTTCTACTCAAGCCCTCCTTGCTGAGCTTAACATAGTATTCAGTAACTCTGTGAGTGTCTCTCATTGACACTCTCTTCTCTCAGAACTCAAAAGAGTTCCTTCTGTGCACAATTTCACCACCTCAATGCCCACCTAGCAAAGTTATCCAGAGTCCTCCGTGACTCTGTATTCTCACCAAACTCAAAATAGATTTCTCCTCAATGCATCCCATGCATTTTCTCAATGCCCTCCTGGCAGAGCCTTTATAGAATTCTCAACAATTCTGCTTCTCCTCTCTGTGTTGTCCTTTGCATGGTTTCTCCTTCAAGGTGTTCAACAACCTTGAGGATTCCTCCTTGAGTCAATGACTTTAGCTAGTGCACCCTCTTGGCACATCTTTGTCTAAAATTCCATAGAATTTAGAAGTGCACTCATTGCACTACCTTATAGAACCCGCAGTATTCTATCATGCAACCTCTTGCATGAAGCCACAAAGATCCAAACCTGAAAATAGTAAACCCATAGATAGAAAAATATATCTATCTTTGCAAATTCACATCTAACATACATCTACAACATATCATCAACACATAAATACATTCATCAACATACACAGAATAACATGTAGGAAAAATTGCTCTGATTGTATTAATACGAAATGACTATTTACAATGTGTTCAAGCTCGGACTGCAATAGATTCCTAGCTCTCCTCTTCTATATAACCTATTATTTGTTCTTCTCTTCCTTACTGAAAAACAAAAGAATATATTTTTACAAAAGGGAGCTCCTCGAGTGCTTCCCTCCATCCTCACCAACTCTCATTAATTTACATTCAATTACATTGAATGGTTGTCTAGTCCGAATTGGATCTAGATCTCATCCTTACAACCATTTAAGGCAACCTTTATCTAAAGATTGTGCACATGCATGGTTTTTATCTCTACCAGCCTTACAATCATTTAATATAATTTTCAAATCTTGAAAAAAATGAGAGGGCTGCACCTCTCTCCTTCCATTGAGTGTGTGCTTGATGTGTTGGTTGGCTAGCGTGTAGCTAGCTTGGAGCGATGCTCCTGCATCATACTCCTGTGCTGTGAAAAAATCATGAGCTCCTGCTCATGAGCTTCTCAGCATGGCCACCATGATGAAAAATTTATCTTTGTAGTCTTATCCTCTTGACGGACCTATTGTTCAGTCATCTTCTCTGACAGACTTGCTTCTGCGATTTCCCCTTGTGCTGGTTGAATTTTAAGTTCCTCCAGCTGCTCCTCAGACTAGAATTTCCCTTCATCTATTGTTGCATGCCTCGACATTGTATTCATTATCAACTGTTCATCTCCCTGGCTAAAATTTTCGAGTGGTTCCTCGAAATGATCCTCTGCTAACATCTGCATGACTGTCTACTCATGGCAGTCATCTACTGGTTCTAGGTTGTTCAACCAATCCTCCAACATTTCTAGCTCCTTCTCCCAAGGAGTGACATATCAATTGTGTGCTCCTCTTCTTCTCCTTGGGTAGCTTCTGACATCTACTCCATCTCTTTGACAGTCACAGCTGGCTATCCTTCCACTGTTGTTGCATTGGAAACACACACACCAGCCTCAGCTGGGATATATAGCAGGAATACCTTTATCCCTCCAATCATCGGAATTCTCTTCTGATCTTCACCTGTCATCACTCCTTGTTGATATGAACTCTCCTCTGAGTTCATGAGACTCTCACATGGACTCATCTTCTCTCCCTTTCCCTCCTATCAATACGGAGTTTCTCCTCTTCCTCTACCCACCTGGCATTCTATGACATCAACCGATCCCATCTCAGTTCCCTCCTGGCAATTTGAACTTTCAGCACCGCCCTCATAGAAGTATATGATACCTTCACTTGATATCTTTCTACTTCCCACCTGGCAATTTGAAATTCCATCTCTGCCCACTTGGCAATCTATGAGATCTTTGCTCGATCTCTCCTCTTCATCATCACTGAGATTTCTCCCAGCTTTTGGTTCACAGGCATGAACCATATCCTTTTTGGCACTAAGGTTTTTCACATACCTCATCCACCTCCTCAACAACCTTTACTTCCCAACAATTTCTTTACTTCCCACTTCAACTTTCTCTTCATGGGCCATTCATATACCCAATGTGTCTTTGCATCCTGTTGCATTTGCAATGCAAGTTTCTCTGTTCTTTCCCTCACCTTAGCGAGTTCCAAATCCATCTCTGGAATTTTCTTCTTCTTGCGGTCTTCCATGTGACCATGCCCATGGCCTTCAGTAGCCATCTTCCTGTTCCTGTCTGCCCTCCTGGAAAACTTGTTGTTGTCACTCTGCAACCCTGAGTACTTCTAGCATCTCCTACAGTCCTCCTAACTGTCTATTGACTATTGTGCACCTTGCAACAATGATCACAGAGCTTCAACACTCTGTCTTCCTTTTCCCTTGGCTCCCTCTACCTGCAATATACAGACAAAATCAATCTCTTATACCACTACAGTCGCAACACCCCCTGGATCAACAGGTTCTGTGTGACCTCCTGGTCTTAGGATTGTTCTTCCCTCACAACACTAAGATGGATTAGCTCCTTCGATCCCTGTTGGAACCTCTAATAAACCAATCCATGGGTCCTTCCACGAAAACCCCACCTATGCAAACATGCATCATGTGCGAGTCTTCACCCCACGTGACCACAACGTTGCGACCTCAAACCACACCAAGAGGTACCTTTTTCATTTTGTGACTCAATGATGTAAGAGATTTGAGTCTTTTGACTCTTCAAACCCCGAAACCTGAAATCCCTCCCTTAGATGAGATCGACGGCTATGAACCTCCCTCGATTCAATGATCCTGGTTGTATTAGGATTTTGGTAACCGGGAGTTTGAAATGCAGCAACCCAAACCACTAGTCACTCCATTCCCCGAACTCCAAAATTTCTCCTTTGGCGAGATCGATGGCCATGATCGTTTCATGATTTCACGAGTCAGGACTCCACGTCTCATGACTCCTTCACTCTTGAACTCCCGGTCGTCGAAATGCCGAAAAGGGATTAACGGTTATGGCTCGTGCTATTCATCTGAATTCTTTCAGGGTTTCACGATTTCATGAGTCGGGACTCCACATCTCCCGACTCCTGGCCTCTCGAACACCCGGGTCCTGAAATGCCAAAATCTACCCGTGACCACTGTCCACTTTTTGAGATTTCATAATTCACAATTTTACGATTCTAGGTGCAAACTATTCTAGGTCCTTTGATCTCCCAAACCTCGAAATGTTGAAATCTACCCATGACCACGACCCACTTTTCAGGATTTTGTAATTCATGATTTCGTGATTCCGACTGCAAATGATTCTAGGTCCTTCGATCTCCCGGACCCCGAAATGCCAAAATGTCGAAATGGGCTCAATGACGATTATCCCCTAACCAAATCTCATTCCATGTGGCTACTTCCTCCGTGACCACATCCCCACTCCAAAGACATGTCTCATTTCACGACTTCGGGGTTTTCAACGCAAAGTTCCTCGACTCCTTGTCATCGGAATTACCGAAATGCCAAACTCCGAAATGCCGAAATACCAAAATCTCACTCCAAAGGGGAATCAATAGCTCCTTCTGCTTATGTCTAATGGCCACTACCTCTCCTGGGTTTTAGAGTGTTGGAAGACACTTTCTTAATCCCCTCGCTACTCTGCGACATCCAACGACTCATGGTATTTCTCACTTCTCCATGAAGCATCTCCACCGTCTGTTTTAGCTCCTCTCTTGCGCGACCTCCCACAAGTTAAACTTTGTGCGCCTTCCTCTAGATCTGATGGATATCGGTCCTTTTCACTATATCTAACGGCCCAAATCTAATCTTTTGCATTCTCTCATCCTGTTGTCTGGACGTGAAAATCGACGGTCCAGATCTCATCTCTCCAGCTGATCTAATGGAAGTTGTGCTCTACCTTGAGCATGGCCTTCTTCCTTTCCCTTGGAAGATTTATTTCTCCAAAATGCCTTAGCCTTTGTCTCCCTCTGTGAGCTCAATTCCTTCGGATATCGCCTGTGTTATAAGAACTCTATCCCTCTTGAGATTTGTCGACTATGAAACCTCATAGGGTTTCTCGACCTTCTTCCCACTCTATTGTTACTCGGTGTGCTAAGGCAATATCCTTCCTGATCTCTATTTACCCGAGCCTCTAGGGGACTCACCCTGCTGTGTCCAAGAAGGTAAATCTAGTTTCCTCCTAACGACCTTCTACTCAAGCCCTCCTTGTTGAGCTTAACAAAGTATTCAGTAACTCTGTGAGTGTCTCTCCTTGGCACTTCTCTTCTCTCAGAACTCAAAAGAGTTCCTTCTGTGCACACTTTCACCAACTCAATGCCCACCTAGCAGAGCTCTCTAGAGTTCTCAGTGACTTTGTCTTCTCACTGAAATCGAAATAGATTTCTCCTCAATGCATCCTGTGCATTTTCTCAATGCCCTCCTAGAAGAGCCTTTACAGAATTCTCAACAATTATGCTTCTCCTCTCTATGCTCTCCTCTACATAGTTTCTCCTTCAAGGTATTCAACAACCTTGAGGCTTCCTCCTTGACTCAATGAATTCAGCTGGTGTGCCCTCCTAGCACGTCTTTGTCTAAAATTCCAAACAATTCAGAAGTGCACTCCTTGCACTAGCTTACAGAACCCACAGTATTCTGTCATGCAACCTCTTACATGAAGACACAAATATCCAGACCTAAAATTAGTAAAACCGTAGATAGAAAAATCTATCTATCCCTGCAAATGCACATCTAACATACATCTACATCATATCATCAACACATAAATACATTCGTCAACATACACAGAATAATATGCAGGAAAAACTACTCTGATTGTATTAATATGAAATGCCTCTTTACAATGTGTTCGAGCTCGGACTACAACAGAGTCTCGGCTCTCCTCTCCTATATAACCTATTATTTGTTCTTCTCTGCCTTACTGAAAAACAAAAGAAGATATTTTTACAAAAGGGGGCTCCTCGGGCTCTTCCCTCTATCCTCACCAACTCTCATTAATTTACATTCAATTACATTGAATGGTTGTCTAGTCCGAATCAGATCTAGATCTCAACCTTACAACCATTTAAGGAAACCTTTATCTAAATCATGTGCACATGAATGGATTTTGGCTCTACCAAACTTACAATCACTTAATACAATTTTGAAATTTTGAAAAAAACGAGAGGGTTGTGCCTCTCTCCTTCCATTGAATGTGTCCTTGATGTGTTGGTTGGCTAGCACGTAGCTGGCTTGGAGCGATGCTCCTACATCACTGGTAGTTATAGAACATGGAACTATCGAAAGAAAATGTCCATAGTGATCTATCTTCATGGTTAAATAGTAATTAGAAAGTTTCGTGTTACCCATTTGGGGGTTTCGTTATAGCTAGGATACAATGTTGAATCATATTGGTTTTTTGTTGTCTTGTGTTTGGAAGAATTTTTTTCATATCTCATGGGCCCAGTTATTTTCTCATGGGAACATATACCATGTGACCACATGTAAGAGAAAACCAATGCCACATGTGTTTTTTTTATATCAAATTGTTTGATGCATAGGTAGATGTGTACTGCTCTATGGACCCTTGTGGGATCTCACTTGGTGCCTTATCTGTTCATGCGTTGCCTTGTGCCTCAATTTTGAATACATTGGGTGTTAACTTGGTTGTTGGTTGTATGCTTCATTCTGGAAAATTAATGATACATTCAGTATCTTGGCATTTTTTCTATGATCTTAAAGAATATACAGGGTGTGCTTCTCCTTTTAATATAATCTCTCTGACATAAATGTAGTATGTGGCTCGTTTTAGAACTTTTACCTGATCAATGAACTTAGAAAAATTCATCTTCAATAATGTTTTGAAATAAAAGGATATATACTATGTGAAGTCCAATGGAACTATCATATCAACCACAAAAAAATAAAATTAAAATTCATCATTTTTATACTTACGGTGAAGTTGACAATACAATAATTTTACTTGAACATCCAAAAATTGATTTTCGTATGGTTTTTTTATGATTCTCTTATGAAAACACATCTTGGAAACTATAAGCATGGATCACTTTATCTATTCCTTGATTGAAGAGCATGTTCACCTATTTATTGCACTTCATAGTTACTATTAATACCATCAATGGGGCTTCCTTACACCAGTTCTTGCTTCCAAAAAATTCCACCCCCTTTCTTTTTTCCTCCTGCTTTCTCTTTCTGGTTACTTACTCGTTTTTCAAAAAATGTCTAGGTGCGTGGGTTGGCAAATTCACATGTTCAGATTTCCATTGATACTTTTATATCACGAGTCCAACTGACCACTTCCCCATTACATATTCAAAAAAAAATTGGATCGTGGGTTCCTGGGTAGGCGAGCTCAACATTGCGTTTACATTGTTATGCCGCCTGCAAAAAACACCCAGACTTCCGTGATCTACAAATTGACAACCAAATTCCCCTTTATTTTTCTCGTTTACTTTCCCTTTTTGGTTACTTAGTTATTTTTCTAAATGTCTCATGCTTTTATATACAACACCTAAAGTTCCGCAATATACAAATTGATTGTCGAAGTCTGTCATTGTCCCTTTTCTGTGTTACACATTTTGCAGTCAAAAGTTGGAAGACATACAATTTGACCATCGGGCCCTCATATCTCTTGAGTAAAACTTGTGGCCCTATTTTCAATCTTGTCAATATTCCCTGTTCCAAGTATGTCTCATTTTTTTGTATCACGATTCTAACCAATGTCTTATCCATTGCATACTTGGCCACTATTTCCATCATTGGTTCCTAGCCAGGCTTGCCCAACATTGCACTTCCATTATTACACAACCTATAAACAACACCCAAAATTCCACGATATACAAATTGACCCCCAAAATCCATCATTGTGCCCTGTCTCATGTTACACATTTTGTATTCAAAATTTTAGAGATAGAATTTGACCATAGGCCCGTCATGTCTCCTGAGTATAACTTGTGAGCTTATTTTGAAGATCGATCGACCGCTTTCCATACTTGGCCATTTTGTTGGAATCTCTTTCATGGGTTGACGGGTCGACGAAATGTGCAATGCTTAATCACTCTTCACCATCCCCTTCACCTTCTCACTTCTTTCTAGATATGAAATTATTAATATTTAATGCTAATAGCTCATTGTGCAGGAACCAATAAGATTTTCATTAATGTTTGAAAGGATGGAACATATATTTCATTAATAGGAATTAAACTAGGATTTGTGGAGGGTTGTGTTATCCTTTCCAAGTGTTCATTCCAAGCATCATACAAACTCTTTCATGTGTCATCTGGTTGGCATCTTCATGAAATTTCTAATCCTTAATCGCTCTTTGTCATCACTGCCACCTTCGCACTTTTTTCTAAATATGAAATTAGTAAGATTTAATGGTAACAAATCAGTATGCACGAACCCTGAAGATTGTCATTGATCAGCGAAAGGATCGAGGGGATATCCCATTGATATGCATTAAACCATAATTTGCAGAGGGTTATATTATCCATTCTAAATGTTCATTTCAAACATCATCTCGAGCAAAAATACATTCTCGTTAACTTATGGAAGAATTTCGACAACAATTCTGTCTATATACAGTAAACACCTTCGGGCATGATGACCAGAAGTTCCAGTGTTCCGGGGCATATCCTTACTACTCACATCCCTCCACCTAGGAGAAAAAAAGGAAACGGTTCCTTGGTGCACCGAGAAATATATTTCAAGCCAAACAATTCCAGGGAAACCTCACCTGCATTGATGGATGGCGCAGAGGTCGATGCAGTAGATTTTGAGCTGGAAGAAGATGATTTGATGGATGATGACACGATGATGGATGATGGAAATGTAGACATTCTTCCCACTCATGTGCCCAAATTTAAATCAAACATAACAGGGGGCACTTCCCATATCGACGATCGCATCCCTAAGAATACCAAAGGAAGGGGTTTCAGAAAAGAAACCAATGTTGAACGTAATATCCTCTTTGCAACGTGAGAGTAGGAATTACAGAGGCCCAAATTATTCAGTTCTGGGCATAATTATTTAACTATAAGGAAATGGTATCTTGATGTTCGCAGAGATATATTTCAATACAAATAATTATTCAATTGTGGGAACACTCTCCTATTCTCTGGATATACAATTAACATATTTGGGGATGAGGACCAAAACTTCTACTAGTGCAAGGAATATTCCTACTACTCATCTCTTTCCACCTAGAATGGACTAATTTGGGTTTCTCAAATTTCTTATGCAGTATGTGTCCTTGATTTCCTTTCCTGCAGCAAGGGGTCTCTTGGTATGAATGTCTTATGCAGTATGTGTCCTTTCCTTTCCTCATGAGAAGCTTATGAGAACTATAAATTTTACCACGAGGATGGGTTATTATGTCCCTTTGCATTTGAAAAATTCTAGGTTTTTTTCTTGCTCTGGTGGGTCGTTAGAGCAATGCTGCAGGATATCGTTCTCTTGGAAGCGGCGATCGCGGCTTGGAAACTACAATCGCCGGGGAATTTTCCCTATTATTTGTACAATTCAGTGGTGCCTTACAATGTCTCCAGGTCACCAACGTCAGGAACAAGACTATTGTTCAACTTCTTCAAGCCAAAGAATTATTCCACTACGAAACCACTCTCTTGTTTATTTGTTTCCCTAGGCATTCCACAAGATATTGAGATTGTGGAAACAAACATTGTGTAATGCATTGGCTGGAATTAGCACTTCTCAAACCCTCAAGATCGAAGGATACATCAAAAATAAAAAAAGGTAATAGTCCTAATTGATTCTGGCAGTACTCACAATTTCATTCAGTATAAATTAGCTAAAGCTCTTAATTGCTTTGTATATCTAGAGCCAGAGTTTCAAGTAATGATTGCAGATGGAGGAACTATCAATTGCTCAGGAAAATCCAATGATACCAATCTTACTATGGAGCAATATGTAATGAATAGTCCAATGATTTCTATACCCATGGGCGGTGCAGATGTTGTACTAGGAATCCAATGGTTACAATCAATAGGAACATTGGTTTTAAATTTTTAGGAACTTTTCATGAAACTTTCATTGGAAGGAAAGTAAATTGAGTTAAGAGGTATCACAGGGAAACCCGGTAAGGTGATAAGCTCTAATGGAATGACAAAATTATTGAAAAAGGGGCATCAAGGCATTATTGCACATCTATTCTCGCTAAATGTTCAAACATCTAAGCCATCTATTCCTCAATATCTCCAAGGGATCATTCATAATTATTCCAAAGTATTTGAAGATATTCCCAAAGGTATTCCACCCAATCAAAATCATGATCATGAAATTCACCTAATTCCTGGGAGTGTTCCTCCTAACATCAGGCCATACAAATACCCTTACGCCCAAAAGAGTGAAATTGAGAACATGGTTGAAGAAATGTTAGAGGATGGAATTATTAGACCTAGCCAAAGTTCTTACTCTGCACCAGTGGTAATGGTATTCAAGAGAGATAGCTCTTCGCATTTGTGTCTAGATTATAGAGAGCTCAACAAGATCACTATTAAAGATAAGTTTCCCATTCCCTTCATTGATGAATTGTTAGATGAACTACATGGAGCAATCTATTTCAAAAAATTGGATCTTCATTCGGGGTATCATCAGATCAGAATGAAGAAGGAAGATATCCCAAAAACACATTTTGAACTCATGAAGGCCATTATCAATTTTTGGTCATGCCTTTTGGCATTACAAATGCACCTTCAACATTCCAAGGGTTGATGAATTCGATTTTCGAGTCCTTCCTTTGAAAAATTTGTTAGTATTTTTTGATGGTATACTAATATATAACAAGTCTTGGGAGGATCATGTGAGACATGTTGACAAGGTGCTACAACTACTAAAGGAGCAAAAACTATATGCAAAACCATCCAAATGTTTCTTTGGAGTAAAGGAGGTTGAGTATTTGGGTCATATTGTATCTCATGAGGTGTCAAGGTAGACCCTAACAAGATTAAGGCCATGATGGAATGGACGATTCCCAAAACATTAAATAATCTTAGAGGATTTTTGGGTTTGACAGGTTACTACTACAAGTTTGTTCGGAAATATGGAAGAATAGCAACACCTTTAACGACACTAACTAAGAAGGATGCATTTTCATGGACTCCTAAGGAAACTAAAGGTTTTGAATAACTTAAAGAGGTGATGTGCAAAGCTCTTGTATTGACCACTCTATACTTCACAAAAACCTTTATTGTGGAATGTGATGCCTCGAGAAATGGAATTGGTAATGTCGTAATGCAAGAAGGAAGGCCCATGAATTTTGAAAGTCGACCACTCAAGGGAAATGACTTACACAAACCCATTTATGAGAAGGAAATGATGGAAATACTACATGCATTGAATAAATGGTGTCCTTACCTAATAAGTAGGCACTTCAAGGTCAAAACAAATCATGATAGTCTTAAATACTTCTTGGAACAAAGAATATCTTCAGAAGAACAACAAAAATGGGTAACCAAGATATTGGGTTATGATTTTGAAATCGTCTATAAAAAGGGGAATCAAAATGTTGTGGCATATGAACTCTCAAGAAAATATGAATATGTTGAGGCCTTTCTCTATGCTATCTCGATCATCCAACCTGCTTGGATAATAGAAGCAAGGGATGAATGGAAGAATGAAAAAAAAGTGTGGACTCACATTCAAAGGTTGCAGCATGATTCTAGTGCATCAGATACATTTACATGGAAAAATAATTCACTATGGTACAAATATCGCTTATATTTATGTGAGAACTCCCAACTCAAACAAAAGGTACTATTGGAATTGCAAACCTCTCCAGTAGGAGGGCACTCAGGATTTTTGAAAACCTACCATAGAGTCAAGAAGGATTTTTTTTGGGATGGCCTTCAAACTAATGTTCAAAGGTTTGTGGAAAAATGTTTGTTTTGCCAACAAAATAAGGTGGAAATAATTAATATCCCAGGTCTTTTACAACCATTATCCATACCAAGTCAGCGCCGGGAGGAGGTTTCCATGGATTTCATCACAAGGTTACCGAAGTATGAAGGAAAGAGTGTCATCATGGTGATTGTTGATAGACTGACCAAGTATGCACAGTTTTGTGCACTCTCTCATCCCTTCAAAGCTAGTATAGTTGATGCCACATTCATGGAGATAGTTCAAAAGCTACATGGCAGCCAAAATATTATTGTTAGTGACAAAGATCCCATCTTCACTAGACATTTTTGGAAATAATTATTTTCTTTTTTGGGTACTCAATTGGTTCATAGCTCATCCTATCATCCTCAATCTCATGGACAAACTCAGATAGTGAACAAATTTCTGGAAGGCTACCTTCGTTTCTTTGTCTCTAATAAACAAACACAATGGTTCAAATGGTTACCCTTGGCAGAATGGTGGTATAACACTTCCTTTCATACTGCAACACAAATGACACCATTTATGGCACTTTATGGATACCACCCTCCTTCCATCACTTATTCTCTAAAACAAAAATCTAATGTTCAAGCAGTGGAAGATAACATCGAGAATCAACAACAAGTTCTCCAAATCTTAAAGGACAATCTGACCATGGAATAGAATCGCATGAAACAACAGGCAGATCAACATTGTAGTGAAATAAGTTTTGAAGTAGGGGATTGGGTGCTTTTAAGACTACAACCATACAAACAGATGTCCCTAAAGCAAGCCAAGAAGGATAATAAATTATCACCAAAGTACTATGGCCCTTATAAGGTGTTGCAAAAGATTGGTACTATGGCATATAAATTGGAATTGCCTGCATCTTCATGAGTACACCCAGTTTTCCATGTTTCATGCTTAAAGAAGGTTATAAGTGACAAGATCCTAGTTCAAGCTATATTTCAAGAACTTGATGAGGAAGGAAAAATCATATTGGAGCCTGAAGCCATCATTGACACAATAATTCGCCAGCTGAGGAATAGATCCATTTCAGAGTATCTCATTAAATGGAGGAAACTACCGGCTGAATATTCCACTTGGGAAGATGAGTCTTTTATGAAAAAGCATCGAGAGTTACTCAAGTGTTGTGGACAACACTTGTCTCAAGGGGAGGGGCATATTAAGCCCTAATATTGGCTCATTACCCCTTAATTGGGGCATATTAGATTAACAATGTTATTTTATTTATGTGGGATTTATTCCATTAGTTGTAATTATACCTCCTAGTCTCCTATATATACCAAGGAGACATTTTCATTTGGAATCATCTTGTACTTGAACATTTAAGTGGGGTAAAAGGAGGTTTCCCCCTCAAAGAGGCTTATTATCTGAAATTATATCTTTTTCAAGGCGTTGAGTACTTTTTTTGAGGTTTTTCTATGCTATATTGATATTTGGTTCTTAACAATATCATTGTCAAATGTCGTTGTTTCCATCTGTATAATATTTGTTGGAAATCTCTTGAAATGTCATGGAACTTCCAATTCAACCACCAAAAATGTCATGCATTGACCCCGCATAGTGAGCAGTGAATGGGGACAACGTTGAAATTTCTTTAATATGTGTTTGTATGCATCGAAACTTGACATGGTTAGACTAGACACATGCCTTGACGGTATGGGAGGTTTTCAAGACTCAAGGATGTATGATGTCATACATAAACATTTTGAAAAAATTTCAACGTTGGCCCCATTCACAGGTTAGCATTTCCCATCATGTACTCTATCCCTAGTACAATGTTGTTTAACAATTTTTTCCTTTAAAATTCAATCGATCGGAAAATTAAAAGGAAACGAGGACGATATGAGATGATATATAGAGTGGGTCTGTAGTGATATTTGAGTATAAATATGAATGAATGAAATTCTCTTGGTTTCGAGAATAATTTATTCTCTACTAAACAAGGACAACCACGTGAAGGTGGAAGCTCATATGGCCCCTCCCTCCCCCTCGCATCGCTCTCAATTCCCCAATACCCAATATATAAAATAGAAAACAAAAAAAATCAACATATTAATCATGCATAGAAACTACCAGAACAAAAATGAAATAAAACTTAAAAACATGTAATTAACCCACATAATTAAAAATTATTTAAAGAGAATAATAATTCATACAAATTAAAATATCTAGTTACGTACCTCATTGAACAATGCAACATTTGTATCATCCTTATTTCGTATCTTCTTATTGATCATCCAATGCAATATTTGTATCAACATCTGGCTCAGAAACATTGTTGAAAGGATTGATGATATCATCATCATCAATGTCATTTTCGAGCATATATTAATCGATATCATCATCAAGAACTAGAGCATTGTCTCCTATGCCTAGTTCATCTTCTCCATCTTCTTCATCTGTCAACCCATATTCTTCCCACTCTAGCCCTACATCATCTTCTTCTTCAATATCATATTCCTCATCTACAGTATACTTTATTAGCTTTCCTCTTGGATCATATATAACAACAAATGACCAATCCCTCTTACCTAGAACCTTTGAGTAAAAGACTTGTTCACATTGACTTGGAAAAACATAGAGGTCATTTGTTTTTTCAAAAACTATTGTTTTAATCATCAAAAATTCGCTGGCATGTTGAATAATGGTTCTTTCCTCATCATGTTCATGCATTTGTAACCTATACCATTTGACATCGAACAAAACTAATTTGAAGGAATTAAAGTCACACTCAATTATATCATTCAAAAACCCTTAGTATCTATTTTCATATTCTCTAAGATGTCTGTCACTCATAGAGGAAACATTAGTGACCTGGAATATTGCAACTATCCCACTATTAGATTTTTTTCTGCTTTCATCCAACTGTTTGATGTGAAATTTACGACCATTGCAACACATAGCCTTGTGGTGTTTCAATTGGAATATGACAGACATGTAAAAGATGCATTGTCAATTAATAATAAACCAATTTATATAACCTGGAAAGTATAATGTGAAAAAAACACACTTACAATCACATTAATATAATATAAAATAACTGAATAAAATGGGTGAATTTGCTTGCATTTCCATCTTTCAAAATATATGTTAAATATATTTCCGTCTTAGTAACATCGAAATCTCCATTACGACGAGCTTCTCTAACCAATTTAGACAGTTCTTTCCATGATAACCTAGCACCATGATGTTCTTTACATCATTCAATCCATACCTTCATCCAGTCCAGATTTTTTGCAATGTATAAATGTAATGCATCCCAATATTAAGCAACTCATCGATCAAAAAATCACAATTCACCAATATTAGATATTAGTTATAACCATGGTAAATATTAATAAATGATGAAATAATAAATATTAAATGAGTATGATCATATACAAAAAAAAAGGAGAAAATTATATTTATTAAAAATATCCACATTTCAATTACCTCCCACTTTCTTCATTGTACCTTTCCCCAACAACTGCTCCCTTTCAAATTTTTTGATGGATTTCACATCCAAAATGCAATCTGTTGCATGCATAGCTTGCACTACTAATTTAGGAATATACTGACTAATATACACCATGGATTCATATACCATATATCCCTCCACCATAGAACCCTGAGGACATTCTCTTTGTCTAACCAAAGCCTTCAATGATTTCAAGTGCCTCTCCACCATCCACATTGACCTTGTGTGTATAGGTCCACACATTTCAATCTCCTCAAATTGGTGTATGAGGTAGTGTTCTTGTGCATTGAAAAATGTTGGCGGTAGATACTTCTTGATTTCACATATTAGAAGAGGAATTTTTCTCTTCCAATAATTTATATCAACTTCATGGATTTATTTCAATGAAAACCACCTACAGATCATGACGCAAGAAAACAACATGTCTCAACAAAACATATAAATACATATTACATCACAAGTAAAACACATGTCATCAAGTACAACAAAAATTTGATTTTTTTTTTGCATATATATTGCATCTACTTACCTCGTGTATTTTCCAATATCATATATAACTTGTTTGACGTTGTTTTCAAAGTCGTTTGGGAGAGATAGAGGTAGAACATACTGTAAAAATAAAAATGAATTGTTACTTATTCAAAAATAGACAAAAAAATAAAAATATCAAAAAATGTATACGAACAATATATAAATATGAATACTAAAATGATTAATTACCTTAATGAAGGTATGCCAATCATGTGTTTTTACCCCACCAAATTCACCTTTCTTTGTTAAGATATTCTTTATGTTTGAACAAAAACCTGTGGGAAATTTATTTTTTTGAATGACCTCTTTTACACCATTTCTTTGTTTCTCTATTAATAACCATGGAAGGTTATTTTGGTATCCATTTTTATTTTATCGGATCACACTTTTCATTTCATGATTTACTTCCCAGATGTCATTACAATTTTTGACAATTTTTTCTTTATCCCTCGGGCCATCTATGATTCACCATAATGTTTCTATCACATTCTTCCTGATATGCATTGTATCAAATAAATGAACTATTTTTAGGTCCTGATAGTAAGGAAACATCATGAATTGAGAGGGATAACATTTCATTCCTTGTGGAAGCCCATTATTTCTACCTTTACGATGATGACATTGATGAAGCATAAAAAAAATAAGAAAACTATTTATCAAATGTAGTAAAATAAAATGAATAATTGAAATGAAATTTCAAAACATGATTCCATTTACGATACATAAACAAAACGCGTACCTCAAGGATTAATTATGTCATATGCCAACTTCCATAGGCGAGGTTCCATTCTTTGTTGTTTTAGTCCAGTCTCTTGTTTCTTATTGAAAAGATCTTTTTCAGTAGTATGATACTTATGGTTCTTAGAAAGGAAGTGTCTATACTCATCAAACAACTCCTTTCCTAAAAAATTTGACCGATGAGATTTCATCTTAGGACCACAAACTAGACATGAAAATTTACCCTTTGTTTGAAGACCTACAACAAACGGATTAATGTGAATTATTAATATATATATATGAAATGATAATTTTAAGAATAGCAAGATTGTTCAAAAGCCTAGCACTCTGCAACAACGAATCTTTTGATGCGCACCCTGACACAAGATCTCTGCCGCTAAAAACCAAACTCTGAAGGCGAACACCTCACGAGATTCCTGCACACCCAGAATGAGCTTGGGAGAGGGGGGGAAACCCCCCTCGTACAACGACATCATTGCCAACGACAAAATCGGAATCCATGCTAAGCAATCTTCCTTTGAGCCACTGGCGCACCTGCGGAATCAACTCTTCACCTAAGAACAAGGACTCAGGAAAGAAATGGAGTTAGAACCCAACACGTCTCATCCATAAGCTTCCAAAGGATGGGAACCAGGCAAGTGTATACTGCAAATGGAAAAAACCCCACACTATGACATCAAATCAACTTGGGTAGGGGAGAACACTTAGTTTATTATGGATCATGCATTGATCGACAAATTTTTGGGCCTTTGGCCGACTGAACGAAGTCTCACACGTTGGATCAAGGACTGGTGGAACCCCAAAGGCGATTATGAAGTCCAGTTTAGCTCCAAGGGCTTCTTCACAATAATCCTGTACAAGCTCGAAGACAAGGACAAAATATTTGACAATGGACCATACTTCTACAATTCAGCGGGACTATTTCTGAGATTTTGGACAAACAGATTCAACCCAGAGAAGGAGGACTTTACAAGATCACTAGTGTGGATCCGTCTGTACTCATTGCCCCGGGAATTCTCGCTGGAAGAAATACTCATGGGAATTGGAAACACCGTGGGACGATATGTCAAAGCTTCGGAGGCTACAAAGATGAGGAAGTACACCTCATATGCCCGCATATGCATCTATATGGACATATCAAAGGCCCTTCCAGGATCTATCATGCTAGAATACCAGGACAACGACTGGAACCAGACCATCGATTATGAACACATACCCTTCTAGTCCAGAAAGTGCCACAATCACAACCACCTATTCAGAGACTGCACTCTGAATGCTACAACCACCAAGATCAATGAAAGAAATAAAAATGATGGCTTCGCCAATGTCAGAGGAAGATGAAAGAACCCATCAAGGAAATAAATCCATAGAACGATCCCAAATATCCCCACTAAAAACTCCTATGATGTTTTGAATCAACTGCCAGAAGAGGAGGAAATACAGAACCCCCATCAATCAACAATGCAGGCGAAGGACAAAAGCACCGAAGTGCCAAATACAACCCAATCAAAAGAAACAACTCATGCAACACAAACAAGCATAGACAGAAACACTACCATGCTCATGGATGAAACGGATCTGGCGGATATAGACCTGGAAAAGCTGGAGGAAGCCCTCAATCAAAAAGACCTGCAACATATCCCAGTCGATTAGCTCCAAAAATTTCATAAAGTTTTCACCAACTCCATAGTGGGATATACAGCTAGAATGGGTATTACGGTAGATCCAAGATCAGAACCCAAGAGAATAACTAAGGAAAACAAGAGAAGGGGATGCAAAACAACCCATCAGCTTATTAAAGAGGGAGGGCACCTAATGATCAACTCAGGACAGATATAGAGGTTATCGGAGGGATACCTCCACCCCCCTCCACCTTCCTCATGATGAAGATAATTACTTGGAATATCAAAGGGATCAATGGTAGATCCAAGTAGAGGATCCTCCGAGAGTGTATTAAAGTTGAAAACCCGGATATCCTTCTTCTGCAAGAAACTAAGTGTGCAAGCTAGGAAGTGGAAAATATCTTCCGACGTAGCTGGAGAGGTTGTGATTTATTTTACCAATATTTAGTGGGAGCCTCCAAAGCACTAACCATTCTCTGGAATCCACACACAGTCCCTCTTCATCATCCCTTCTCAACGACCGACACTCTAACGACTCACTTCACAGTCACAGGATCCACTAAGGAAGGAGCCATCACGAATGTCTACGGTCCACAAATAGCCCAAGAAAAGGAGAGCTTCATGCAAACTCTTTAGCATGTCAAAACTCTTTTACATATGCCACACTGGATCATAGGCGATGACTTCAATATGATCCTGACGCTGGAAGAGAAAACTGGAGGAACAAAATGGCTAGAGCAGGACAGTGGTAAGTTCAAAACCCTAATAGAGAAACTAAACATGGTTGACATGGAAACCCGAAATGGAATCTTTACCTGGTCTAATATAAGAATAGGACACCAACATGTAGCTTGCAGATTAGATCACTTTCTCGTGGTTGAAGCCCTTCTTGAGAGCGATCAGGAAATGGAAGCAAACATAATGCCAAAATCAGGGTCAGACCACTGGCCTATTGCCTTCTGCCTGGACCCGGGTATCACCCCTAGACCCAAACCCTTCCGCTTTGAAAAGTTCTGGCTCTCCCACCCAAACTTCCACCAGCTAGATCACACCTGGTGGGCCCAGGCGGAAATAGATTATGGTACTCACATGTATAAATTCCAGCAACGCCTCAAGAACTTCAAGCAATAATTTAAGAGATGGAACAAATCCACTTTGGGAAACATCTTCCAAAGGAAGAAGGACATCGAGTGCCAACTCGAAGAACTACAATGAACCTTCATCTCAGGAAGAAAAACTCCAGACCTAGTGAAGGAAGAGGAGCAACTACAAGCAGAAATGGAGGTTTGTAGAGAATAAGAAGAAATCCTTTGGAGGCAATCATCTAGGATTAAATGGCTTAAAGAAAGGGAGCGAAACACAAAATTATTTCATAGAACGATGACACACCGAAGATACATAAATTGAATCACCCAATTGGAGGACACTCAAGGCATCCCCATAAGAGATCATGACCAAATCATGGAGGAACTCAACTCATATTATAAATATCTCCTCACATAGACCAATATGAATAGGGAAGAAGCAATCTAGAAAATAACCAAGAACATACCCCCGCTGGTTACCCCTGAGCAGAATAGAGACTGCTAAGGCCAATCACTCAGACAAAAGTGGAAACGGCAGTAAAGGAAATGCCCCCAGGGAATGCACTAGGTCTAGATGGCTTCACTACGAATTTCTTCCATCACTGTTGGGACATGATCAAGGAATACGTCTGGTTGGTGGTAGAAGAATCAAGAACCTCTGGACAAGTACTCTCTGCACTCAATGCAATGTTCATCACTCCAATCCCTAAGGAGGAGCATGTCACACACCCAAAGCAGTTCAAACCAATCTCCCTCTGCAATGTCATATATAAAATAATCACAAAGGTTATTTATACTCACCTCAAGCTGCTCCTACCTTTCATTATTTCCAAAGAGCAAGTTGGCTATGTAGAAGGGCGACAAATCATGGATAGTGTCATTCTAGCCAATGAGGTGATCCACTCTTTGAAAGCAAGCAAAATACCAGGCATGATTATTAAACTCGATCTCTCAAAATATTTCGATAGATTAAGCTGGCAATACTTGCGATCAGTGCTAGAGTCCTTTGGCTTCAATAAAATCTAGTTCAACTGGGTTCTCAAGCTCACCTCCTCTACATTCTTTTCCATTCTATTCAACAGGACACCCTCCTAGCCCTTCCATTCCACCAAGGGAATCAGACAAGGTGATCCTCTCTCCCCCTTCCTCTTTGTGCTTATGGCAAAAGGATTAAGTCGCTATCTCAAAGCAGTGGTTCTTGAAGGATCCCTCAAAGGGATACCCCTTAATAACCTCCCTCTGGTGCCCTTGCACAACCAGTTTGTCAACGACACCCTACTTATGAACACCCCTACTACTGTCAGAGAGGCCACAAATCTCAACTCAATTCTCTCTGACTTCACGGAAGCCTTGGGCATGCTTCTAAACCTGGAAAAATCCAAAATATACTTTTTTAACATGCCAGCATCAGCTCAGAATCATCTTTCAAGACTTCTAGGCATCTCTAAAAGCTCCCTTCCTTCAATCTACCTAGGCATACCCCTTACTAGAGAGCCAGCGTGATCCATATCGTGGGACAACCTACTCCTGTCTATAGCCAATAGGTTGAATAACTGGACCTTTTGAACTTTGAGTATTGTTGCCAGACTGGTCCTTCTCAAGTCAGTCCTGCAAGCTCTGCCCACCTACCTCTTTACTGCTCTGGCAGTGCCCATTTTGTTTATTAGGGAAATCAGGAGCCTCCAACGGAATTTCCTGTGGCAGGGACACCAAAACAATAAAAAGTGGGCTTTAGTTGGATGGGATAAACTTTGTAAACCCAAAACGTTCAGAGGGTTGGGAATATGAGATCCGGGAAAGCTTAATTAGGTCATGGGAGCCAAAATGTTGTGGAGGTGGCTGCAGCATCCAAAAGAACTCTAGGCTCAAATATAGAAACAAAAGTATGCCCTGAACACATAGCCTGACCAATTAATTAGATTCAATGAACATATACAGGGATCCAATATATGGAACATTGCCTGGAAAAATCACCCCTTGATCCAAAAGCATGCTTTCTGGGAAGTGAGAAATGGGGAAAGCGCACACTTCTGGCAGGACTCATGACAACAAATTCCCCCTCTCAGTGACTTGGAAAGCATCAATCCTCTTAAACAAAGATTATATCCGAATATCTTCATGACAGTTAAAGACCTCTGGATTCCAACTCACAGAAGCCAACCCTAGAGACAGTGGAAAATAAGGCAAACAAAATTACAGCTCACGGATGATATCGACCTTCTACCTTGGCAGGATTGTGCACTGCATTGGAAAATTCCAATCAAAGAGGGACCAGACATCCTTCGATGGGGCCACTCTATAACAGTGATCTGGATTATTTTCGCCACGAAATGAGATCGAAGATATAATAAATAAATGCACAGAGATATCACAGATATTCAATAATATAACAGAAATGTATCGAATATGCAACCATAAACACAGATATACAGTAATACATGATTTCTATTAATCAGAGAAATGTAAAGAGATTGTAAAAATACAGAGTGAAAGACTCGCTAGAATGGTGGCAACTTATCTCTGAGAAGAGATGTGACAGCTACTCGCATTCGCCAGAAGATGATTACAATGACGCTCTAAAGGCATTTTTTACAATAAACAGGAATGCCAAAAGTCCTAGACATCCAAAACCCTAACCCTAGGAAATGAAGCACCAAAAGTCATGTGGGCCCCGTTTGGGTAAGTGAGTACATCAACTTCCCGGGGTCGTAACTTTTGCATACGATCTCCGTTTTAGTTGTGTGATAGCTCATTGGAAAGGTATCATCGAGGAGATTCATTTTGGGGGATCAATCATGCATTTGGTTATCATTGATAACCTCGATCTCGAAAAACCTTCATTTAGGCCCTCAAAATGGCCCCAGAAGTTAAAACCTGCTAAAAATAGTAAATTGCCAAAATTGCCAGAAAGAAGTTTTGAGCCAGTCGAAAAAGGTGGGTGGCCATCGATATCCACCTGGATCAATCCTCCCTCCTTAGGAAGCAATGGTATCCATTGCGTTCAGTTCCCGGGGGAGAGGGAAAAGCGTTTGTTGGATCTGCATCTGGGTGAGCTGCTTGTATTGCTGGAGACGTCACGTTGCTTGGTTTGTGGAAGTTTGTCATGAACCTATTGAAGTTGAGGCTGTTCAAAAAGTTGAGCTACATGACAGGAAGGTGTGAAGAAGGAACTTTTGTGCTTTTCTGCAACCTTGTCGACCTACTTCTGTTGGATAGAAGGTGCAGGGGGAGAAACCGTAGTGGTTGCAATGTGCTTTTGTTCCCCTTTCGAACAGATTGTGAAGAAGCTGAATTTTGCAGTATGAGATACTACCTTGCGACACTTTTTAGGTGGAATAATAGTTGGAAATACCTCTGGTATCTTGTAGAGATGACCCCCCAAAGTAACAATGACACTACGGGGTCGAGACTCATAAACAACATGGCACTTCCACATATATGGTTGGCCCAAGAGAACATCATAGACATCCAGTGGGACAACATCACATAATACCTCGTCCTTGAAGGGTTGGATGCCGTATGACAATCGACATTGCTGGTTGACACGAAGATCTCGTCCTTGGCGAAGCCAATCGATGTTGTATGGTTGTGGTTGTGGTGTTGTTGACAATCCCAACTATTTGACGACCTCTGCTGAGATGAGGTTCTTCTAGCTTCCGCTATCAACAATAAAATGCAGTGGGGTCCCCTTCATCGACATCTATGAATGAAAAAGGTGCTCCCCCTCTTCAGGATCTGTTGGTTCTTCTGGTTGAATTGCTGCGGTCGCAACAATAGCAGTGGGGTCTGCGTCGATGATCTGTCTTTTACCATTATTTTCAGAATCAGATTCTGAATCAAGGTTTGGCTCCTTGTCTTTGATCTCAGCCACCAATGACTGT
>ML786431.1:546831-631894 GCA_009831015.1 Picea engelmannii
GTGTGGTCCATCTCATGTACTGGTCCTCATAGTTTCCAATAGGGTAATACTGTTCCTTTACCGCATCCACAAAAAAATACCAAGTGGGATCGGCCCCATATATTCCAGACTCCTCTGTGGAACTTTGCTCCCAGTAAGTTTCCAACCAATGTTTGACATGAGGGAGAGCTTTAAGGAGTGTGAAGGTGATCGTTTCTTTGTCAGAAAAATTGTGAACAGAGAAATAACCTTCTAGCAGAGTTAACCATTTTTCTAGGGCTTCTTCATCTATTTGTCCTTCAAATACAGGAATATCAAAATTAACTTGTACCTCGAAAGGTGCGGTGCCTCCAAAGTGGTCGCTTGATGAAGATGCACCTGATGCTATCGGCAGGCATTAAAGGATGTGGGCAATATTCTCCATCATTTCGTCCCTCTGTCGCGTGAGAGCTTGCTCCAGCAACAAATTGATAGGATCGTCTGGTCCGTCGTTTTTCTTTTCTTCCACCATTGAGGGTTTATTGTGTGTGCAAGAGCGATTGTCTTCAAGAGAGACAAGCTCAAGACCCAACTTGCTATACTCAGACCTCATCGGGGACATGCACTGAAAAAAATGATCAAGAGAAGCCTGCTGTTATCCACAATTTTGGTCATCGTGATGATGTTATGATGATGGAAAATCAAGCTCTTCACTAAGAACACTTTCCTGAGAAAAGTTACCTTTGTCTGCTTCCAAAAATCATGCTTTTAAAGGAGGTTCGCAGGCTACCTATATATTTACCTGCGAGAATGCCTGATTCTCACAGGATGCATTAAGATGGAGTGCGAGGGGTTCGCACTGTACCTAACTCTCAGGGTGTGAACATTTTCTAAAGGAAGAAAAAGATAAAGTTCTCAAGCCTTCTAGAAGGGAATCTTCCAGAAGGATGAGTTGGCTTTCGAATGGTTATTTAGGTGTTGGCATTCTAGATATCTTGGGATCATTTCCTATCCAGGTAACTAATCTATCTTCTCCTATATATTGAGGATATTTCTCATGGAAAAGGTTAAGAAGCAACAAGCTAGTAAGAGATTTATTGGAGAATTAGTGTAATATTGTATGAAGGACTGATGCTACAATAGCTAGAGACACCAGCAAGGTTATCAAAAATGGTTGATTTTCTTCATGCATGAGCAAGTGTGTGTGTCAGAGCTAGAAGCCATCGAAAGGAGATCTACAACATCAAGGATCAGGTTGTAAGTTTCACTTTCTATCAATTTAATACCGTAATATGTCCCTTTCCCATAAAGATTATGTCACTTTATTACATAACTCCTTGATCATATGTATAGATTAGCTATTGAATATATTGATCTGTCTTCACTTCGATTGGTTTGTACTGTTGTGATATGAACGGCACAAGAGCATTGGAGCGAAGCTTGGAACAACAGAGACTCAAGGAAAGCGTTCATAAGGTATGTCCATAATCCTTGTCTCTTAGTTCATTTAATAGTCTAGATCTAGGAAAGTGTATTATTCTGTCCTACTTTGTAATAGATCCAGGTGGATCTAGGGATATCGGTTTGTGTCCACACTTACAGATTTATCTTGAAACAAAATTGGCGACTCCACTGAGGATCTATTCCCTTTTTTCTTCATGGTTTTTGAATTTTCTGTGGCCATTTGCTCTATTTTCATTTTTCTCCTATTTTGTCAGTGTTTGAGTCCTCAGGATATCCTGAGAGACCTTCTGGGTCTATAAGCATGTTTGAATTTTGCTTGCTTTTTCAAAAATTTTATTATCTTCAGGAGTTCTCGCACTGTGTTCATTGACAACCTGCGAGAACCAGTCAAGTTCGCACCCTGCATATAGGGTCCAGTGCGAACACCTCGCACCTTGCCTTAAGGTGGCCTGCGAGAATCCTATCTTCTTGCACTGTGTAACACTGTTTGCCTGCGAGCAAGATTTTTGGAAATTTTGAAATTGAGTTTTGACTTGTTCAATTGCTCATAACAGTTGAATTGCATCTTGTTGGTTTATTGGGTCATTGACTTATACATCTCTTGTTGTAGTTTTCTTGCTTGAACAAATTTAGGGTTTCAAGGTTTTTTCTTGCCCTTGGTAGCTTGACTTTCATTTCTTGGTTCTGATTGGCATTTTCATTCTCTCTGACTTCTGGAGTTGAGTGTGTCAGATTGGCTGAGAACCAGTGATTGGTAGAGAGTTAAGTGCTTGGTATTTCTCACTTGCTTAGTGGTTCGAAAGAACGTTTTTTGTTTGCATTGAGAAGCCTCATTGGTTTGTTTTTGGTTTATACTTTCGTTGAAAGAGTTGATTGGGTTGTTATGATTTTATTCTTTATGATTTGATTTTCTTTTCTCATTAATCAGAGTTCTTCTTGGAAAGTGAACAACAAGTTTTCTTTCAAGATTTTGTTTTTGTCTTTTCGAAAACATTGAAAAATCAAATTTTAGAGTTTATTGAAGTATTTGAAAAATACATATAGACATTGTTCATTGATAAATGATTGTTTCCATTGACATCTGAAAGGAAATTGTGTATTGCATTGTAGTATTTGTGTTGATTTGGAAATTTTTCTCTCTCTCCCATAACTAGGATTCATGGAATGAAGATAATCATATTTCATCATTATCCTTGCATTATTTGGGTCAGAGTCATACACCATGAGTTTCACTTCCATTACCTTTGAGTAAACAACAACTTTTGAAAACATTGCGTAATATTAAAATTGATCTAGTAACTCTTTTCTAGGGCTCTTTTACACCAACATTTAGCTAGGCTAGTGCTTTGGAGTAGGAAGAGAGATACACTCTCCAAAAGATCAAAAACACACAGTAGCATCTTGCGTTAGGGAGTATTAAATTCCATTGGCAACTTATTGTCTTGGGACGCCCTTCTAACACAAGGGTTAAGCACTAGGTCACATTGGTGTTGGTAGAGTTACTAACCCTGCTTTGTTTACATCAGTGTAGGGATTGCACGTATTACGGGGATCACTCCGAGGTATACCCACAATTATGAGTGGAATCCTTTGAGTTGGTTTCAGGCTAGATACCCTGGCCTTGCATGTGGATAACATTGACGACTGTTCCCCCAGGCTGTACTGTTGTTTGCGGTGAGCTTAGTGGCCTATCTCTATAGGTTCTTACCCAAGGTGACCGTGGAGAGGGAGTCTTCACGGTACCTGGAATCGACATTGATCAAACTCACTCGGGATCCTTGGAGGGTATACCCACGATTATGTGTGGGAGCTTGCACCAGGGCGTAAGTCTGTTAAGAAGGTCATCAATGTAACTTTTCCACCTTTTCCCCACCCCTTCTCGTCTCGTTATTGCGACGTTGGATTTCATCACCAACTAGTTTCTTCGAAATTATAAGGCATTATTTACTTGGTGTTTGCTTCCTAGATTTTGTTTACTAGCACGTGTTGTTTGTTTCTCGAAGTTGACCATAGGATTTTCTTCGCAAAGCTTGTTACTTGTTTACAATTTCTCCCCCACGACGTTCACATAGAATGCAAGGTTTATCTCCAGAACGTCCGGACGCTTCACAACCCTTGCCTACCATGACACCTGAGGGTACCCCTGAAGGTTCCCCTCACCAGACTGAAGTCCCGATGGTTAATCCACCACACAGGGAGACAAGTGACGTTCCAATTGTCACCACACCACCTCCACAGGTAGAACGAACTGACTCTCTAGAAGATTTTCGAATTACCAATACTAGAGAGGACTATCGCATTCGCCGTGGTGAACAACCTGTTGTGCGATTGAATCCTTCTGATGAATTCATTGTAACACCTTCTGAATCAACTGTTGGGCCTTCTCACGGTGTAGTAGGCCAAGATCCTTTTTGGTTAGGTGATTTCCGACGAGTTCTCTTCGGTACTGAGTCACCCCCTATCTATGAAATCAACCCTCCCATGTCTTCTGAGACAAGAACCACACCTGAGACTACCACTTATCATTTTGTTCTTCCTCCCGAGATGGCCCATCTCACGAATACGACGAGTGTCCAAACCGAGATCACTGCGACTACTCTTCCTCCTATCAATACCCAGAGAATTCTTGATGTCATTCCGACACTACCACCCAGTTACCATGAATTGAATGCTCTGTTGAATCCTCCTAATCCAACACCTCCGCAAACCCCAGCCGGTTCTCCAGGTGGTCCTCCTTTTCCTGGGTATGAGGTTCCTCATTTTATTCCGACACTCCCACCATTTCCTTTTGGCAATCCTAATCCTAGTGGCACTATTCTGACTGTTGCACCAAACACGCAGCTTCCCATTGGTGGACCCCTTTTCCCGGACACAACACAGTTACTACACAACCTACGGTTGGCACACAACTTCTGGGTGGAACTATGCCTACATTAGGGGGACCAACTTCACCTTTTGGACAAAACATACCTCCTGACTTGGCCCAGTATTGGAATCAACTTCTACGAAACTTTCCTCAAATTGCTGGGGGGCAGCAAATTGTTCCTATTGTAGGCCAATCTTATCCGGGTATAACTAATCCTATTTGGGGTTCGGGTCAGACTACTCAACCTCAGGTCCCTACTCAAACTCAAGGTCATAATCCTTGGGGTTACTATCTTATCCATCCACCACCGAATCAGCCAAGGCTTTCCCTCCATGGACAATCCGCTTATGGTCCCACTAGTTTGCCGACAGGGCTGCCACCCCAAAGCCATCAATACCCACAAGTAAGCCGACAGTTGCCTTTCCTTGCTAATTTGGATTTGCCAGATTTGTCTAGGATTCTCAATGATCCTATTTGTCACTCTCCCCAATGGCCTGCTATTCCTGCTAAGCTTCCATCAGATATTCCGAAATTCGATGGAAAGGTGGGAGAGGACCCAAATAATCATGTCATGACTTTTCATTTGTGGTGTTCGTCCAACTCGCTGATGGACAAATCCATTTGTCTACGTCTTTTTCAACGAACCCTTACTGGTTCGGCTGCGAAGTGGTATATTGAATTACCACGAGGTTTCTTTTCCGATTTCAACACCCTAGCTATGGATTTTCTCACCCATTACCAGTTACCGATCCGTTACGATACTGGAAATGGTATTTTGACTTCTTTTAGAAGCTAAAGGTACTCACATCTCGGATCATATACATGAGTGGAGACGACGACGATGTCTCATTAAACTTGAACTCCCTGATCAGTTACTGGCCGAATGGTTCACAAAATCCTTTGTGAACGAAATTGGAAAAGACATTGCTATGGGCGGTGTTGTTACAGAGGAGCAGGATATTAGTCATGCTCAGTATCTTGATCTCGTTTATTCTCAAACGGGAACACTTTACAACTTTCTACCGGAGCTACCTCGTCCTAGTACTTCCAGCACTTCAACTATTCCAACTACCTCGCATGCAACTGATGGTGTGATTGGTACTACTCATACCCACTCACACTTTGTTTCAAGTACAACCCCTAAATCCACATCTTCTAATGTTCAAAATTCTCCGTCTCCTGCTCCTCCTGCCGGTAAAAGTTCTGAAGTAAACGCTGTTCAATCTACACCGACCGGTAAAAATAAATCCAAGAAAGGGAGAGGCAAGAATAAGGAGAGTAAAAATAATAATCAAAACGAGCAAACTAAAACCCCTCCTGTTGATGATCGGGATAAGCGCAAACTGCGTTACCCTTGCCTTATCTGTGGTGACAATCACTACACGAAGGATTGTCCTAGACGTGCCGAAGTTAATAAGTTCCTTCAAGGAACGCCGAAGCCCTTTACACCGACAGTCTTGTCCCAACCCTTCCCGCCTCAACAACAAGCCTCCTTGGTCATCCATGACCAACCATCTACTTCTACCACATCATATGTTTTGATGTGCACCGGTGATTCTAAGAACAATGACGTTGCCCTCGCAACTAGAGCCAAAGATTATTTTCCATATAAGGAGAAGGTTGACGATTTACCTCCTGATTTGGTACAACCCTCTCCGCCGAATCCACCTACGAACGGTCCTCTTCATCTCGAACAACCGATCCTTGATACAGTTATACAACCACCCCCGAAAGGTGTCGTTAATAAATTAGCATTCAATCCTCACGCTCGTGCTGCCCAGAACTACAACATTGTCGAAGATCTGGTCCAAGCGCCTTCAGCGATGTCTGCCCTTGAATTCATTCAGTCTTGTCCCGCACAACGAAGGGCTCTGTTGAAATCCATAGGTGGAATTGATCCTACAGATACGAATATCATAGTCTTTGACTTGGAAGATCATATTCCAAGGTTACCCCCACAACTTGCATTTCAAATACAAGTTGTTGTCGCCGACAAGAGCATTTGTCGAACTGTTATTGATGAGGGTGCCTCTACGTGTGTAATGTCTTTTACTTGTTGGAAAGCCATTGGATCTCCTCCTTTAAATGAATCACAAAATATTTTGAGAGCCTTCAACGGCTCTATTTTTAAGCCTTACGGTGTTCTTTCATCATTGCCAGTTACTCTTGAAGGTAAGACAGTCCAAGTGGAAGTGGATGTTTTCGATGCTCCCCTGGATTATAATCTTCTACTTGGTCGTAGCTTGGTAGACTCTATGTGTGTTGTTGTGTCAACACTTTTCCGTGTGGTCCATTTTCCTCATCAAGGAAAGTTCGTCATGGTTGATCAACTTGCCTTCTTTAATTCCAATACTCGCACTGGCAACGTGTTGTTTATAGCTAAAACCCCACCGGGTTATGAGAATGTTGGAGTCGGTCTTTTAAAAGACTCTTTGTTGATGGGTACTTTCCCCATACCACCCCCACTCGATATTCCATGCCCGTCAATTTCTTCTATTAATATGATCTCTACTGTTCCTCATGAACTTCCTGTGTCTACCGACCCTTGGGTAGTCCCTGATCCTGGAGATCATACTCGTTTCGGCGAAGTCATGCCGTTAAGTCCGGTCGAGTTTGCTTATCATGCGATTCAATCGGCAATACCTTCTACAACCTCTGTTGATGAGTTGTCTCCTGATCCTTTCCGTGTCATCTTTCCCACTGACGAAATGATCATGTCCGTCATGGCCGACACACCTTGGGATGATGGGCATCATCGTTCCATACTGTTTCTGGAACAACACACACTCGAGAATTACCAGTGGATTTCGACTCCGTCGACCGTTGTGGTCATATCGACCATTCCCGGATCTACACGTGATGTGTTTGTAGAAGGGAAACTCAGTAATATTTATCCCACGATACCCATTGATATTTCAGTTAAACCTGGGATAGTTGAAAATGTTCACATTGGAGCTTCGTGTTTTCCAGAGGAAATTGTCACTTATACTTCCTTATTTAAATAATTTCGTGATATATTTGCCTGGAGCTACGAAGAGATGCCAGGTATCGAACCTACTATTGTTTTCCATGATATTAAGACATACCCCAGAGCTAAACCAATCCGGCAGTGCCTCCGTCCTGTCCATCCACGCAAAGCGACAACTATCAAGCTTGAGGTTGAAAAACTTCTCAAATCCGGTTTTATTTATCCCGTGGCTCTGACAGAATGGGTTTCCAACCCTATACCGATTGATAAGAAAGGTGGTAGTATTCGTGTTTGTGTTGATTATCAGGATATTAACAAATCCTTTCCCAAGGACAACTTTCCAACCCATTTCGTTGACCAGATCGTTGATGACTGTGCTGGTAGTGAAATCTTTTCTCTCATGGATGGATTTTCTAGCTATAATCAAATTAACATCACTCCTGAGGACCAACATAAAGATTCTTTTATTTGTCCTTGGGGTACTTTCGCCTATATAAAACTTCCCTTCGGTCTTAAGAACGCAGGTGCAACATTTCAACATTCTATGTCTTATGTGTTTCATGATATAAAGCATATCGTTCAACCTTATTTGGATGACTTGCCAGCTCATTCTTTACGTCGAGTCAATCACCCTAATAATCTCTGAGAATTTTTTTTTTGTTGTCGGTTATATCGCATTCGTTTGAATCCTCATAAATGTGTATTTTGCGTAGAGTCCGGCCATCTCCTCGGTTTCATTGTTTCACGTCAAGGGATCCGGGTAGATCCTATTAAGGTTGAGGCGATTCTTAATATCCCTCCTCCTTCTTCATTGCTCTAGTTACAAAGTTTGCAGGGGAAGGCAAACTTTCTTCGCCGTTTCATCCCTAATTATGCCGATATTACTCGTGGTTTTACACGTCTTCTAAAGAAAAGTTCAGAGTTTGTTTGGGATAAGGTTGCCAAGAATGCTTTTGAAGCTTTGAAGTTATCCCTCACAAAAGCTCCACTTCTTTTCCCTCCCGATTATAGTTGGGATTACTTTCTTTATCTGGCTGCTTCTGAGTATACTATCGGCATGGTTCTCATTCAGGAGGATGATGCACACGATGAACATGTTATATATTACTTGAGTCGAAGTCTCTCTCCCACTGAAATCAAGTACCAGCATGTTGAAAAGATGGCTCTGGCTGCTGTTCAAGCGGTTCAACATTTTCGTCATTATATTCTCTCCAGGAAAACTACAGTGATTTCACATTGTAACCCCATGCAACATATTTTGACACGTCAATTGTTGGGGGGCAAGTATTCTAAGTGGATTGTCATTCTCCAGGAGTTCGACTTGGAATTTGATCACGCCACGTCGAAGAAATCCTTAGTTTTTGCTGAGTTAATTTGTGACTTTCCCCACTTTGCCACGGAAAGTGTAGCAGTCGATTCATTACCTGAAGAATCACTTTTCCGTATCAGTACTGACGATATTTGGTACAGATATATCATTATATATCTCCAAACTCAAACTTTCCAGCCTGCTTTGTCTAGTGTTGAACGTTGTCATGTTCATTATCAAGCAGGTCATTATATTATCCTCGGGGATACTCTTTACCGTCGAGGCATTGACTCTATCTTTTGGCGTTGTTTGACTTTTGACGAAGATGAGAAAACTTTGAATGACTTCCATTCAGGAGAATGTGGTGGTCATATGTCTAGGTATGCTACTACCCAAAAGATCTTACGTGCAGGATACTTTTGGCCTTCCTTGTTCAATGACTGCATTACTGCTATTCAAAAGTGTCATGCATGCCAGACCTATAATCAGAAAATCCGGTCGCATCCTGCTCCCCTTCATCCTGTAGTCTCCGTAGGTCCTTTTGCAAAATGGGGCATTGATTTTATGACATGTCACCCTCACTCAGCCGGGGGGCATGGTTACATTATCGTAGCTGTTGATTATTTTACTAAGTGGGCCGAGATGATGCCAACATTTGATAATACTAGGAAGACTGCAGTGTTATTTATTTTCAACCATGTCATCACTCATTTTGGTGTTCCTCAGGCTATCGTCACCAATCACGGTAGTCATTTTAGGAATTATATGATGTCTGAACTTACGGAAAAAATGGGCCTTCGTCATGATAGCTCGACACCCTATTATCCGCAGGCTAATGGCCAAGTCGAAGCAATCAATAAGGTTCTCATAACTATGATTCGATGGATGATAGGAATTCATAAAACTAGCTGGCACACGATGTTATTTTCGGCATTGTGGGCATATCGGACATCTGTTAAATCTGCCACGGGATTTACACCCTTTCGTTTAGTTTATGGCATGGAAGCCATTCTACCAATAGAATGTGAAATACCTTCTTTGAAACTAGCGGTAGAACTCTTACCCAATACTTCTGCTGAAGAGGAACGTCTGTTGTATCTGATGCGATTAGACGAGACTCGCCATGACGCTACACTTGTAATAGAAGCCCAGAAGAAATGTGTTAAGGCACAATATGACAAGCATGTCAAACCTCGTGTCTTCTCTAAAGGAGATCTTGTTCTTCTATATGAACAAGATAAAGATGTCCTTAGAGCTGGGAAATTCGAACCAATGTGGTGTGGCCCTTACATTGTTCATAGAGTGTTGGAAAAAGGAGCGTATGAGTTGGTTGATTATGATGGTATACCTTTGAATGAACCCAGAAATGGGTTATACTTGAAGAAGTACTATGCATGAGTTAGTTTTGCAAGAGTACTTGTATTTTTATGTATCATACTATGTGTGTGCTACTTTAGTTTGCTTTTGATGTTATCTGGTCTCTGCCCTTACATGAGGCTGTGTTTGATTGCCAGATGTCGGAGTATTCGCTACCTTATATTGGCTTCGCTGATGGTGCTAGCTATAGTACTCGGAACCTAGCTTCCGCTACATGGGAAATCTATGCCCCAACAAACGAGCTCATATCTTTACGAGGTGTATGTCTTGGCCGAGCAACCAACAACATCGTAGAGTATAGCGCCGTTATTGAATTATTGGTTGATGCTATCTCTCTCGGAATTCGTCACTTGGTTGTGCGACTTGAATCACAACTTATAGTACTACAACTAAGTAATGTCTACTCTATTCGAAGTCCTACTTTATTAAGGGTATATTTGCAGATTCGCCTCTTGGAACGGCATTTTGATTACATTGAATATCAACATATTCCTAGATGTCTTAATACATTAACAGATGCTTTAGCTAATTATGTATTGGACAGGAATTTAAATAATTTATAAATCAAACACATTAAAATGTACACAATGTAAAGTAAACCGGTAGAAGCCGTGTATATATATATAACGATCAAAAGATTTTGTTTTTACAAAATGTTTGTCTAAAGACCAAAATATCAAAAATTGAAGCTCCTAGCTTCTACATAGTGACGTCACAGATGACGTTCACGGTAACACACTAAGGTCCTAACAACTCTGCGGAGCATTCGACCCATAGATGCGGAAACCCCCACAGTGTGATGTTGATCGTGTCATGGAACTTCTTCCAGAGTCATATCTGGAACGTCTGCCATCAGACCCTCTAAATTTTGCTCCACCATCAGATAATCCTCGACGTACTGTGGTACCTCTACTGCTGCTTCTCCTCATCGTTGGATAGGAGAACTGCCAGCAGGTCGA
Source organism: Picea engelmannii (assembly GCA_009831015.1). Lineage (NCBI taxonomy): Eukaryota > Viridiplantae > Streptophyta > Pinopsida > Pinales > Pinaceae > Picea > Picea engelmannii. Next base: position 557,733 of record ML786431.1, read on the forward strand.
TATGGTCCAACGTCTATGTTATCAACGAGTATTTGGTGTTAGTCTTCGAGTAAATCTATAAAACAAAAAAACATTTAAATATGATAAAAATTCAAAAACATTTAAAAACAAAAATTTGTGTAATTCTTACCGAGGTCTCCCCACTGAGTGTCTTTAGGAAGTGCTAGATATGGATCTCCTCAAAAATCCAACCCGGCATATGCGTAGTCGTCCACCATCAACATCTGGTTCTGCAACCAGTCAAAGAAAATATCGTCGTATTTGACGATAGGTCCTGCCACATGTCGGGCCATGAGCCGACACCACCACAACATCCTCGGATCTGTGGGACTAGGAAGATCCCACTCAGCCTGTAGATGAAATACATGGACTCTCTCCAGGAATAAAGAAACTAATAATGATCCATAACCAAACTGTTTCGGATTTCCACGCCTGCACTTAGTCAACTGTTTTTTGATATTGCGTAGTACTGCATCAGCCCAGTTAAAAACCCGGGGCTCAGTACACTCAATGGCATACTGGAAATATCTTTGCAAAGCCATATGAGGAGCGGCACTTCCTGCCACTCGAGCAATGGTGAAGAGAATAGTGTGGAGAGTCAAATCAGTTACTCCCCAAATTGCCACTTTCCCTTTCTTTCTTTCGGCCTCAGGTACGCAGTACTGGTTGCAATATTCACTCATTGTTAAACCCCTTGCTCTGCTACCGGTCAAACTGACATAGGACCCTCTCCTGGATAATCTGGTCAAGAAATAGATGTCCTCGATGTCAATAGTCAATGTATGAGCTCCCACGATGAAAAATTGTTGGTTCGGATCCCACATTCGGACTAGGTATTCCATTAATCGAACTTGGGTTCTCATGCCTAGGATACGAAAATAATTTAAGAGACCATAGTCTCTTAGTGCAGCTATGGTGGGAGGATGGTTTTTGGCATTGGCATTATCCTCCTCGTTCTCTCGTTCTCGCCATTCTAGAACCATGGTTGTGGATTTTTACCTACATAAGAAACATACAAACATGGTTAGTGATCTTATTCATGAGATAAATCCTTGCAATTGGTTAAACATTGCATAAATTTTTGAATTCTGTGTTGTTCGCAGGTAGTCTATTTTGCATAGTGCAAACTTCTCGCAGGCGGCCTATGGCCAACCTGCGAGAATGAGTCATTCTCACAGGTCCCGTATGGGCCACCTACGAGAATGCCTCCAAGCGCATAGGATTCAAAAAACTAATTTAAAACTCGACTTTTTACCAATAAAATTGAATTTTTAAACCATGAAAAGATCAGGAATGGAGAACTTACCAAAATGTTGCTGACGGCTCGTCAAATGGTCACCCGTAGCTCCCGGAAATCAGTGCCGAATGTAGAGGGTAAAATGAGGGTTTTTGAACTCAATGGTAAAAGTGTGAAAATGATATCGTAAATTTTGTTATTGACTCATTTTAATTACTTTTTACTATATCAAATGTGGGTTTTTTATGTTTATTTATTATTTAACCCTAATCACTAATGTGGAAATGAGTGAATTGACTCGCAGGTAACATGGATGATTATGGATGGAATTTTTCTACGGTGTGGTGTGATTTTAATTGTTTTTTATGGTTTTGACATAAAACCTCGAGCGCCTTTTGTCCGTTCTTGCGCTTGTGAAAACATAAGAACGTGATCGAGCGTCGTTTTATCACTTTTTCGGGCTCACGGTGGTTACATGAAAAAGGAACCCCCCTGGAGTTATCTTTAAGCTCTTTTTAGACTCTCTAAATATGAAAATATTGCTGAGCGATATTGTTATTTTCACGCTCGCTAAAGTATTTGAAGTAGACATCTTTCGAGCGATAGTTTAACCCTTTTTCGGTCTCGTTGGACTATTGTACAAAAAAGGAACTGAGAGAGTTCTCTTTTAAGTGTTTTTCCTAACTCTATAATCTTGAAAAACCTTCGAGTTTACTATCTCTAGACTCGTTAAACAAACATTGACAGGCCTGTGATGGGACCGAACCACTCCTTCTTAGGGTTCGTTAAAAATACTCCGAGGGACTCGTCCGAAGAATGAGCTTATATCAACAAGCATATGTGATCCTCTTCAAGCTTGCATAAAAATAAAGAGGTACTTGCCAGAAATGGTGGGGGAAAATTTGGGAAAGGGATATGTTTCATCTTTGTATTAATTGGCAGTAAGCGTCGCTCTTGAACATGACACCCCCTATTCATCATTTGAACTCAGTTTGGGAAATCCATTTGTCTCTCATTCGATTTGATAACAAGGTCATTCCATGTGTCGTATTTGAGTCAATGCTGCCAAATAATTGGTCGTTTTGTTCATATGTTCAAGAGAAGTTCATCTGAAACCTATATTGAGTCGACCATCTGCAGTTATCCATTCTCTTTGTGTCGGCCTTCCCTGTGTCCGGTCCAATTGCCACATGCTCTGTTCCACCTTCAAACTCTGTTACTCATTTCATGTCATTGATGGGGGATACATTAAGGCCCTCCTGTGACTAGTTTTGTTCTGTTGACTTCAGCACATTATCCGGAATCAAGACTTAGAAATTATTTAGTACCTTGAACCTTGCATGCCTCAATGACAAGTTTCTCGCTTTCGACAGTAGGTTTACATCATTGACCCCTGATCGAGAGATTCCAGTGGGTGTTCGACATCAACTCATTTATTCACACTCGATGGATTGTACTATAGTACCTTGGGAGTCATTGACATCAATTGTGATTTCCCTCGCACTTGTTAACGGTTGCATCAATGACCGGTAATCAAGTGGTTTCTGCCATGTTCGAATTCAACACATGTAATCACATGGTTAGATTCATACTTTGGGCGATGAGATTGAAGACCCTGGATATTATCTTTGTGATCCAGGTTGCGATGGAGTATGTATATTTTGCGACACATAGATCCATTGTGTATGTTTCGTGGCTATGTCGTCTTGATTGAAAATTTGTCGCACAGATCCACAGTGTATTCCGGTGGCTATGCTATATTTTGACGGCATGGATCCACAGTGTATGATTGGTGGCCATGACCTTTGTTTATAATGTCATCAGTCTCTGATCTGAATATGGGAATGCCTACCTCAGAAATTGATATACATGATATTCTGTCGATTCTTGGATGTTTGCAGGTTTTCGATTAGATGTGCTCTTAGTTCTTGACACACACATGAAGCTTACAAAGTCTATCGACTGTCAGTGGTTCCACTCTCATACTTTGGGGGGAATTCTGTTATCCACAATTTTGGTCATCGTGATGATGTTATGATGATGGAAAATCAAGCTCTTCACTAAGAACACTTTCCTGAGAAAAGTTACCTTTGTCTGCTTCCAAAAATCATGCTTTTAAAGGAGGTTCGCAGACTACCTATATATTTACCTGCGAGAATGCCTGATTCTCGCAGGCTGCATTAAGATGGAGTGCGAGGGGTTCGCACTGTACCTAACTCTCAGGGTGCAAACATTTTCTAAAGGAAGAAAAAGATAAATTTCTCGAGCCTTCTAGAAGGGAATCTTCCATAAGGATGAGTTGGCTTTCGAATGGTTATTTAGGTGCTGGCATTCCAGATATCTTGGGATCATTTCCTATCCAAGTAACTAATCTATCTTCTCCTATATATTGAGGAGATTGCTCACGGAAAAGGTTAAGAAGCAACAAGCTAGTAAGAGATTTATTGGAGAATTAGTGCAATATTGTATGAAGGATTGATGCTATAACAGCTAGAGACACCAGCAAGGTTATCAAAAGTGGTTGATTTTCTTAATGCATGAGCAAGTGTGTGTGTCAGAGATAGAATCCATCGAAAGGAGATCTACAACATCAAGGCTCAGGTTGTAAGTTTCACTTTCTATCAATTTAATACAATAATATGTCCCTTTCCCATAAAGATGATGTCACTTTATTACATAACTCCTTGATCATATGTATAGATTAGCTATTGAATATATTGATCTGTCTTCACTTCGATTGGTTTGTACTGTTGTGATATGAACGACACAAGAGCATTGGAGCGAAGCTTGGAACAACAGAGACTCAAGGAAAGCGTTCATAAGGTATGTCCATAATCCTTGTCTCTTAGTTCATTTAATAGTCTAGATCTAGGGAAAGTGTATTATTTTGTCCTGCTTTGTTCTAGATCCAAGTGGATCTAGGGAGATCGGTTTGTGTCCGCACTTACGGATTTATCCTCAAACACCTGCTCTGATACCACTAATCCATATTATTTCCAGCACGAAATGAGATCGGAGATATAATAAAGAAATGCACAGAGATATCGCAGATATTCAATAATATAACAGAAATGTATCGAAGATGCAACCATAAACATAGATATATAGTAATACATGATTTCTATTAATCATAGAAATGTACGGAGACTGTAAAAATACAGAGTGAAAGACTCGCTAGAATGGTGGAAGCTTATCTCTAAGAAGAGATGTGACGGCTACTCGCATTCACAAGAAGATGATTACAATGAGGCTCTAAAGGCCTTTTTTACAATAAACAGGAATGCCAAAAGTCCTAGACATCCAAAAACCTAACCCTAGGAGATGAAGCGCCAAAAGTCATGTGGGCCCCGTTTGGGTAAGTGAGTACATCAACTTTCTGGGGTCGTAACTTTTGCATACGATCTCTGTTTTAGGTGTGTGATAGATCGTTTGAAAGGTATCGTCGAGGAGATTCATTTTTGGAGGCTCAATAATTCCTTCTACTATCATTGAGAACCTTGATCTCGAAAAACCTTCATTTAGGCCCTCAAAATGGCCCTGGAAGTTAAAACCTACTAAAAATAGTAAATTGCCAAAATTGCCAGAAAGCTGTTTTGAGCCAATCGAAAAAGGTGGGTGGCCACCGATATCAACCTGGATCAAACAGGTATCTTCTTGGTTAATTAATCATACTACCTATAGGGAAACTACCACAACCAAAACCCTGAAACAATCTGGAGCAAAGTCTGGCAAAGGTTTCTTTGACCCAAGGTATCCATTTTTCTTTGGCTCACAGCTCAAAACCGTATCCTCACATGGGATAATATTTTAAATAAAGGCTTTATAGGTCCCTCCAGATGCATCCTATGTCAACAAAGAGAGGAAACGATGGAACATCTCTTCAACAATTTCCACTATAGTCAACAGATCTGGGATTGGGGGGCCGAAGGCATGAAATGCTCCAACCGAAACCGAGATAGCATCAGGGACACACTCGCTAATTGGGAGATGATCTCCTTCCATAATCCAATTTTCCAATGCATCTGGAAGTTGCTCCCGGGTTTCACTTTATGGGAAATTTGGAAAGAGATAAATAAGTGAATCTTCCACTCAAAAGCCTCCCCTCCCACCATTACGTGGGAGAGGGTTAAGAAGCTAATCCGAGAAATAGTCCATAGTAAATCTTGGCACCACGAAGACCTGCAATGCGTTCCCGAGGAGGACAACATTCTTAGAGGCTGGGACATGCAAATTTGTGTGCAAACTCAGGTGAAGACTAAAGGCAGACGATCCAACAACCCCACGATATGGACCCCACCCCCATCAGGATTCATCAAGATAAATTTTGATGGCACCTCCATGGGAAACCCTAGACCAGCAGGTTTCGACAGAGTCCTTCGGAACCACACTGGTGAGATCATTCACCTGATGGCTAGACTTTTGGGTGAGAACAAAAACAATGTGGTTGAGCTCATAAGCCTTGTCAGAGGCCTCTAGGATGCCATTCAAAACCATTACCATCAAGTCATCATTGAGGGAGATTCCCAAATTATCATCCAACTCATCTCCAAAATCCTACATGGCGAAATCCCTAGGTGGATCTCCCCCAGTTGGAGACTCTTAGGCCTTCTGGAGGATTTTGGAGATCTCATCCACCCCAATCTCACTTTAATCCTTTCTCATGTGAAACGAGAAGCAAACAAAGTTGCGGATCACCTGGCGAATACTGGATTTGACACCAAGTTTGAACTCATACATTGGCAAGCCCATCTCTCTGATGATACAACAACATTTTTGGTGGCTCAGGACGACTATATCTCTGTGTATTTTGTCAATGTTTCTCTGTTAACTTAATATAGCAAGTACTATCTTTTTTACTTAAATAAATATATATATGTATATATATATATATATATATATATATATATATATATATATATATATATATGAAATGATTATTTAAACAACATGCATTATATAATCAATTAATTATATATTATTCAAGCGTGGAATATGGTATGTTACATACCACAAAAATGTGTTAGTCCTAGGGCATCATGAATTGTCCATAAAAGTATTCCATGACATTGAAATCTCTTATTTCCAATTGGTTTACAGATTTCATACATAGTGATGCCCTCCCATAACTTTAGTAGCTTGCCGATAAGAGCCTCGATATACATATTCATATATTTAACTTGGTACTTACCTAATTGTTTGAAATTACACAAAATTACTACCATGGTATGTATATATATGTAAATCAATAAATAAAAGATGTTATGCAAAAAAAGAGAAAAATAAAAAATTTAAATTCGAAAATTTAATGTAAACAAATACCTGGAATAATCATTGTCAACATTATGTGCTCCCTCTTTATTGAAATCCAAGGAGGAGTGTTATTTTTGATAATAAAAAAATAGGCAACACTGAGTAAATAGACCGAAGCTCTCCAAATGGATTAACACCATCAGTTTCCAATGAAAGCCTAACATTACAAGGTTCATCTGTAAATTATGGCCATTTTGCAACAATTTCCTTAAATGCATAACCATCTGCAGGAATTTGAAGAATGCCATCTTCAATTCTCTTTCGTGCATGGTAATCCATAAATGATGCTATGCTTTGGCACCTGAACAGTCATTGCAAATGTGGAATTATGGGAATATGCCCAAGAACCTTTCAATGGACCATTTTTTTACTTTATTAGTTCGATATATATTGATACCACATACCGAACATTATGTTTTCGATGCATGTTTTCCATAATATATAATATAATCATCAGGACATACATCTATACTTTGATACTCCATTCCAATGTCTTTCATAATGGCATGTAAATCTCTATATGTGCGAGGTAAAATATTTGATGAGGGTTGTTCTTCATGAGTCTGTACTAAGGCTTAAAAGTACAGTGTCAAGGCATCCGAAAGTATGTGAAAGATGGGTGAGAGATTAACGTCAACCTTCGGTATAGGAGACTGGGGAAGATTTCTACGTTCTCATCGTTTAGCTTTCAACTGTTCCTGATTTGTTATGTCTTTTACAATGGATGCCCATGAACGTTCAAGTTCGTCCTGGTTGTTAGCAGTTTTAAGGATTATGTCAAAGAGATTTAAGGCGATATGGGTTTGGTTCGATAGTCAGGGTTTGATATTGGGCTGTGTCGCTGCGGGGACAGTCGTGGAGGAACAATAAGATTAGGAAAGGATTTAATGGGGGGTTTTAAATGTTGTCTTGATTTGGTCTAAATAAAGAGAATTTTACGTTTTTGAAATAAAATGGAAATGCAAACTGAAGGCTCTTTCCCGTAACTGTATTATATTTTATATAAAGGTGTGAGGTGAGAGAAAAACATTTAGCTGCATAAAACGCAAGGTTCCTGTCAAAGAGAAAACTCACATATAAACAGAAGAGGAAATTAGTAATGAAATAACTGACATAGCAAAGAATAATATAGAATTCTAAAAGTGCAGATTGGTCTTACACCCGCTGATAGCCGGTGCAGAGGAAAGACAATAAACAAATACAGAATACCATAATCCTTTCGTTATAGTAGTGGTCGTACTAAAGTATAAAGAAGCACATCAATCATGAATAATGTAATGAAATGAAACATGAAATACAAAGAAACAAACTTGTAACACAGTCTGGACGGAATCAAGAATCTCCAGATTTTCTTATATTAACTTCTCGAATGCAAAAATCTCTATTACAATCAACACCAAAAAGGTATATCCCCTATTAACTCATTCTATGAGATATTTATAAATCTTTACAAATCAGTTAGAATGTTTACGGTTACACTCATTCAGTTACAACCGAGAGAAGCACAAATTTTCCCTTTCTCTTGCTCTATCGTTATTTGGTGCCAGGTGCTGGTCTTCGCGCGGATTTGGTGTAGGCTATACATCTATCCACAAACTGAGATACGAGCTACAAAGGTTCCGCTTGACAGCTAGCCTCGGAGAAATAACATTCTCAGGCTAACTGTTTCAGCTTGTCCTCCATTTGTGCATCGACGATGTCGAGGGCACTTAATTGCACGCTAGACTGGATCAAATGCTTATCAACTCGAACCATGTCCACCCTGTCCATCTGAGAGATGTCGGCCAAATATTTCTCCTCCTTCTCTTTCAGATCAAGCAAGATAATTTCTACATTCATTTGCATTAATGTTTCGGCATCGCCTCCAGTATCCATACCCAACAACTTGCCTTCTATAGAATTGAAGACTTCTTCTAATGAATTGGTCACTTTTTGGGCCTGTTCCTTGCCCAGGGAAATATTATGCTCCCAATCCTTCAAAAAAATCTTACCTCTAGTTTGTTCTGGGAGGGCGAGTCCGGGAGAACCTGCTGAAGCTCTGTCATTCATGGCTATCACCACCTCCTGGAAGGCGACCCGAGCTGCTCCTACATCTCTTTCTCTGTCAGCCAGGTTCTCGGAAACCCAATGCATCAACAAACAATCCTCTCGGATTGTTCCTACTTTATCTAGCAAACTCTGTTGTGCAGAAGAGATTTTTCTCTGGATATTGATCGCTCGGGATTTAAAACCCTCGACATCTATCACCCTATTTTCAGTGAACTCTATCTAAGCCTGCAACTCTGCGATCATAGTTCTCTGTTGATCCACCTGTGTCCGACCATCTCGGATCACTAGATGAGCTTGTTCCAACTTGGCTTTGAGCACTTCTATTTCCTTTTTATCAGCTAGTCGGGCCATTTCTATTTCCCCACTCACCTTACCTTTAGCGCTTTCTGTGGCCGAAGCTACTCTGGATTTGAGAGTCTTGATCAGGCGATTCTTTCTTTTGAGATGATTTTTCAACATCCCAACCGAGAATTGATTCGCCGATGCATACGCTCCTAGCGTTCCTGCGATCTCCGTGGCAAATTCCTCATTCTTTTTTTTCTTTCCATCGATCATAACTTTGAATTTTTTAGCAGTTGATCCTTCGTCCTGGTAGAACTCCCTTTTCACCACTACTTTTCTCTTTTTGTCAAAGAAGAACTCGTTTGGAGGAAGTTCTTCTGCTCTGATAGGCCTCAATTCTTCATCAAATACCCATCCCTCGCTGACATTTCCCTGTGGCAACTGCAAGGGTGTGACCGAGGTGATGGGATTTCCTATTTGTTTTGCCGAATCCTTTGGAGTATTGACAGGGTTCTGCTCTTTTGGCGTACCTAGAGCCTCTGTTTCAGTCTCCATCTTTTGTTCGCCTGGTGGGCCTGGAGTTTTTACTTCCACCTCTGAACTCTGTTCCCTGGGTGGGTGTGTAGTCTCCTCTTCCGCTTTGGGATTCTTCACTTTCTCCCCTTCCTGGTGTTTTCTGAGGTTAGAAATTTGGTCCTCAGAACCTTCAACATCCTTCTGTTTTGCCTCGGAAATACCCAAACCTCCCAACACAGCGGGAAGGCTTCTTCGTCTATGTTCTTGGAATTTTAATACAGATGCCATGTCTTCGAGTGCTAATGATCGGATCCGAACTAGAACTTCTCCATAAGATCTCGCCCCTCGGAAAATGTCATCCGAGGGTGAAAACTCGTGTTCAAACTTCTTCATCCCACAATTTGCTAAATGATTGCTTACCGTTTTCTGAGGATCATGTTTTTTATATTAAATGGAGACCAAACTCACATCTTCGAGGGCTGCAGCCTCAGCTTTAGCATGCCCAAAATCCAATAAAGAATAATAATTTAGCCAAACAGGGAAAAACGGCCATACCTTCTTCGAAGATGCTTTGAGCTCTTTACTCACCCCACCAATCACTGTTTGTCGGGTGATCTCGCGACAAGCCAGCTTGTCGGGGATGAACAGTGGTAGCGTAAGAGGGGGAACAACAGCTCTGAATACTCTGAAATAGGAAAACTCTGCTTCTATGTACCAGTCTGCTATATCACTCAAATTTGCAGCAATGTTGTCCAAGCTATGAGGTGGTGAGCGACCAAACATGGTGATGTGCAGGGGCACAATCACCCAGTTGAAAATTTTGTAAATGAATTTGTCCGCTTTATTCTCCCACATTTTTTCATGATACTCATGCACGGGCTTTTCTTGGACTGGATTCCAAGCCCAGCTCATTAGGGGGAATGGTGTCATGGAACATACCGCGTCCATGAGATATGCAGACATGAAAAATGAGGATGGTTTCCCACTTGCCTTCTGCTCCCGATACTATGTGACCATGTTGGCTAGACTGTCTAAGAGTATCTTTGCCCAATTAAACGAGCAACCTTTTGCAACCCGAAACATGAGAGGCACCCACACGATGTAGAAATGTGTTGTGTCTTCTCTCCCAAATAGCTGACAAGTCATCATTGCCACATACTTATACTGTGGCTCCAAAGAAGAGATAGAATAAACACCTTGGTCATTTTCTCTTAATTTCGTGGAGCGCGAAACCCAATGTTTGATCAAACCAGGTATGGTTTTGTCATACTGTTTGCACTCTTTCTCTTTGAATTCCTCCAGGAACTCGGCACCATATGTGTATTCATACGTCGAAGGTAGCTTGTACATGGTTTGGATGTGGTCCGGTCTAAAAGTCCCGACCGCGACCCGTTGGTTGTTCATGATAGTTCTGGTGGGTAAGTCTATATGATCCAACACCCATCGAATCATATCATAATAGGGAAGCAATTGTGGTCTGGTTGCTACTTTTTGCATTCCAGATTGAACAACAATCTTGTATTTAGTGTTCAAGTCGTCCTTTTCATTGTCGTCGAAGTCTGAATAATTCATCAACTCAGATTGCAGAATATCTGAAACAAACGACCAGCTAGGGACTGAATCAACACTCCGGGGGGAAGTATCAGAGACATTATCCGAGCCTTGCCTTGCAACCTCGATATTCGCCTTTGCTGCTTTCCGTGGAGCCATGGCGGAAGCTTGCGTTTTCTCCCTTCTTGGATAGACCTGCGTATACATGCAACAATTAGTTTACTCGAAAAATGACGAGATCTGCGTGCTTATGAAAAATGTTTTCATATAATAAAATGAAAATCCTGTATATATTTGAAAATTCTGTACTCTTCGAAATAAGTCTGTCAAATCGCAATTAGAAACAAATTTATTGCGTAAAATCCGATCTTATTTATTCATGGATTCACCCTAATTCTTCATTAATGTCATCAATGTTTGGAGGTTTGACAAGCAGTCGGGGTATGGAGAGCAAGTAGCTACCTCGGGAAATGTGCAAACCTCGATACGCGGGACATTTCTCGCATTATTTTAAATCCTCAAAACTTAGCAACGTTAATAACTTTCTCGTTGTTTGCTGCATCGTGAATTTCCTTTTAACATTTTGAATCTTCAACTCGCGAGACTGCGAGGGCCGATTTTGGTTTAATTAACAGTAATCACGATTTGGAGTATCATTAATTTCATAATCATTTTATTCGCCATATCGTGACTCGGAACTTCGAAGACAATTTTCTGGGAGATTAGTGCGCCGAGTCACGAAACTGTGAGATGACGATAATTAAGATTCAATTTAGGGGAGAAAAATCTTGGATTAGGGGATTAATTAATCACATTATAATTACCTCATGACTTCGTGAGTCGGGATTTTAGACGTCGTAACTTTATAAAAGATAGTCCCGAGTGGCGAGACGCCGAGAATGGATTTAACTAAAGTTAGCTTTTTAGTGCCTACAGACCTTGACCAGGGTTAGCCCGAAAGAACCTCGTGTTCTCGGCTCTCGGAGATATAGAAATAAAAATTCAAACTTAGCGAACGCCGAGGCACGAAACCCCGATGACGTCTAATCACTGGGTTAAAAGGTCTTACCCTAGTTACTGTCTTGAGTGAAAATTTAAAAAGACTTCGCCGTTTCGTGACTCGAGACGTTTAAAATTTATGAGTTATATTTTTCGACCTGTGAGATCCCGAAGTAAAACAAAAAGGCCATCTTTAGCAAGTCTCAAAAATTGAAAAATGTGAAGGGTAAAAGATAAAAACAAGGGTGGCTCCAACATAGGCTCCAACTAGGGATCTCGCCTTCCTGTGAGGCGGGAAGAACAGTAGACCACGTGCCAATATTGGGTAAATGGAGTCATAAGCTAAAACAGGCAGAAAGATTCTGAGGAAAAGGATCGAATGGGGGGAAAGACTTCGCTCTTTACCTTGAGAGGTTTTTTCAAAATCAGATACTCTTTCTAAACACAGTTGTAGTCCCTTTCACAAATTTCCCTTTCTCACTACTAACTTTGGGTATGTTTTAAGACAGTCAAAACGACCCTAGGAGATTCAACAGGTCTTGAGATTCTTAGCTTGCATCAAAAGAATGAGATTATATATTTTTAAATTGGGAAGTCTCGTCTAAATTTGGGGTGTTGATCAGGTTTTTAGAAAATATTGGTTACCAGAGTAGAGTGATATTCATGTATAACAACTTTACAGATCTCTCAGACATTGCTTCACTGCCAGCGAGCCTGTTCAGTACCCCGGTGAAGTTGTCTGACCCTTTTTCACTGAATTTCTTTTCACCACTTCGGAAAATATTTATGCGTTTAAACGCTGAGACGAGGGCAATCGTTTCTAAATTTCCTTTCATCATCTTCCTGGACTAGGTGGGGGCAATCATTTCTTAATTTACTTTCACCACCTGTCTTATAATTTACTTTTAAAACATGAAGATGGGAGCAATCAATTTATATCAGGGCTGATATCTGTGTAATATTTTGTATCAAAGGTCTGTCAACTTATTTTGATTACTCGGTATCAATCTTCCTTTGACCTTCACAACACCTTCGTTCTTAGGGAGACAGGGGAAAATAATAGATTTTTAAGGGGCATCCTATTCAAGCAAGCTTTGATTCTTCCGAAACTGTTGAAAAACCTAGGAAAGTTAAGATCGCTCTAAACGTTCTTTCGTTTAGCAGGAGATTAAGTAGTTGTGAAGACCAACTTTCTTATCAAGATTTGTTTCGAAACCCCTGAGGTTTAAAACAAAATACTTATATCCCTTCGCAATGACTCAGAAATATGGTGATTTGCTAAAAGTTAGACCTGGAGATGGACGGATATAAGGTGGCAATTTAATGACTGAAAACAAAAAGGTCAAAACAGTTCAAGACTGGCATTTAAGATATCGTTGGGGACAGTTATTCTGACTGACTATTTTTAGATTTAGTGTATTCATTCAAATTATTTTAACTCGAAATCACCAAACCAAGTGATGATCCTGTTGACTAACAATTTTTTTATTGCAGTTTGAAAGATGCTACCTTGATTTCCCTTAACAGTCTTTCATAACATATATTTTTGAGAAAATTTCTTTTTTACCTTTTTCTTTCATTTTCTTTGCGCAATAAGAAACTATTTTAGGTATCACTTTTTTTATGCCGTTCTATTTCTGACACCGACCTGCAAATTACTTTTCCTGCTAGTTTCATCTGCAGCTAGAATTCTGTAAAAATCAAATGCGAATCTTATTAGAAATGAGTCTAGAGTTTAGGAACAAAAAACCGAAAATTAAAAGTAAATGTTCAAATGAAAATGTCTGTATGTGCAAACATGAAATTTATTTATTTAAATTTTTTTGTTTATTTTTTTTTATTTTTTATTTTTATTATGTCATGTAATGTTTCAGATATCGCCCGTTGACAGGGGCGCTGAGTACTTCTCCGTCAATGTTATCCAATAGGAAAGAATTCTTCCCCTCTGGGGCAGAGACCCTAAACGGTCCATACCAGAGGTGGTCAAATTTACCATGTTTCGCGGCTTCCTCATTTCTTGCATTCCATATCAGTACCAAGTCACCTGGAAGGAATACCCTATCTTTTGCCTTGAGATCGAACAAAGCTTTCATCTTGTCCTGGTACTTCTACATTTTATCATCAACCTCCACTCTATGTTGTTGAACCTCGATCAGCTGGTTAATTCTCCTGGTTACATGATTTGGTTCTTCGTTTTGATCCTGCCATAACTTCATCACTGGTAATGCTAGGTTTATAGGTAGAACAACATCTGTTCCATAGACCATTTGAAACGGCGAAATGTCGATAGACCTTTTAGTGATGATGCGGTTTTACCACAATAAGTACTTCAAGTGCACATTCCAGGACCTTTTATTTTCATCCAGTACTTTCTTCATTATGTTTACGAGGCTCTTGTTTGATGATTCGGCCAACCCGTTTCCCTGGGGGTAGTAAGAAGTGGAATGGCCGAGAACGATATTGTACTTCTAGCAGAAGCTGATCATAGCCATGGATTTGAAGGCCTGGGCATTGTCCGTAACAATCTTTCGGGGACACCCGAATCTTGCCAGGATATTATCTTCCAAGAAGTCGATCACCACAGAGTTTGTTGCCCTTTTGGTTGGAATGGCTTCCACCCACTTTGTAAAATAATCTGTGGTTGTTAAGATACACTTATGCTGAGAACTGTAATGGGGATTAATTTCCCCTATGAAATCCAGTCCCCATTGTTGAAATGGGGCTTCATTTTTGACTGGAATGAGTGGTAGTGCAGGGAGTTTCTTTTTACCAGCGAATATTTGAAACGGGTTGCAGGCATGCACTTTGGCATTGACGTCCGAAAATAGTTTCAGTCAATAATATCTGGCCCTCAAGATCTTGTAAGTTGTGGCTCTCCATGCATGGTGTCCTCCACAGACTCCTTCATGAAATTCTTCTATAACCTGTGGAGTTTCCGACTCAACCAAACAGACTAGTAGGAACCCGAGTGGATCCTTCCAGTATAGCTGATTTTCGGCGATGCAATATTTAACAACATAAGTTTTAGCGTTCTGCATTTGGCTGGTGATAGCCCATATGGACATTTCAGGTTTAACAAGTAGAACACTATATCTTTATACCAGCCTGAAGATATGAACTTTTCTTTGACCTTGCTTGGCTCTGTCTGGTCATCCGGCTCTGGCAGGTGTGCGTCTCCGTCTTCCCCTTGGAGGCAATTAATATCAAGAGCTCTAAGATTCGACTCAGCCAAGAGTTTGGCCAGACCTTGCCCCTTTATCAATTTAGTTGGCTTGACTTCCAGATCGAATTCTTGTATTTTAGCTAGCCAGCGCCCTCATTTTCCATCACTGTCTCACTGTACCAATATATCTTTCACAGCGTTGGTAGGCACGTACGCGATAATTTTTGAATGCAGTACATAGGTTCTGAATGATTTTAGCGCTTTCACCATTGTGTACGCCTATTTTTCTATTATGTTGTACTTTAGTTCGACGTCTCTGAGGCTCTTGCTAAAAAATTCTATTGGCCGTTCGAAGCCTTCGTCATCCTTTTGCAAGAGCAGTGCGGCGATAGTATGTTCAGAAGAAAATGAGAAGATGAGGATATCTTTCAAGTAATATGGGCTTGCTAACACAGGTGCCTCACTGATGAATTTTTTAATATGCGCGAATGATGCTTTAGCCTCGGTCGTCCAATGTACTCTGCTATCTTTCTTCAACATTCCTGTGATCAATTTGACAATTTCAGCAAAATTGGGAATAAAGCTTCGTAAAAAATTTATTGTACCTAAGAAAGATTGAATTTCTTTTACGTTTCAGGGAATATTTATAGTTTCTATTGCTTCAATCCTCTTAGGATCAATCCTGATCCCATCTTTAGATATAATATGTCCCAGAATCTTACCTTCCCGCATGGCGAAATGTGATTTCTTCGGGTTCAAAGACAGACCATACCTGCGGCATTTTTCGAAAGTCTGTTTTAGATGGCTCAAATGTTCTTCATCGGTTTTAGAGAAAACCGTCAAATCGTCAAGGTAGATGACTACGAACTTGTCTCTTTCTCCTACGAAAGCAATGTCCATAGCGCGTTGGAATGTAGCTCCTACATTCATCAAACCAAATGGCATTTTATCATACATGAATGTACCCCATGGAGTGGTGAAAGCAGTTTTTTCTCTGTCTTGCTTGTTCATGGCGATTTGGTTATATCCAGAGAACCCATCTATCATAGACATTCGATTTTATCCTACTACCTTTTCCAGGACGTGGTCCATTTTGGGGAGAGGATAATTATCCTTAAGGGAAGACTTATTTAAGTTCCGAAAATCTACACACAGTCCGATTTCTCTGTTCTTTTTCCTGATCGGGACCAAATTTTCCACCCAGTCTGAGTACCTCAGAGGTATGATTATTTTTGCATCTAAAAGCTTTTTAACTTCCTTTTCAATCACAGGCAACAAAATGGGGTTGATTTGCCTAAGTTTTTGCCTAAACGGCTTGACCCCAGGCTTCAAAGGTATCTTGTGCTCAATTATGGAAGTGTCATACATTCTAAGCTAATCATAGGACCAGGCGAAAACATCTTTGTACTGTCTGAGTAGGTCTTTGTACTGGACTTTTACCTTCGGAGGGAGGAACTCAGATATCTTTACTATCCTGGATTCTTTCTCAGTTCCTATATCACAGTCCTCCACTTCCTCTGGTTGGGGCTGCAAATTGGATTTCACAGGTACGTCGTTCTGATCGAAAAGTCTTTCTAAAGGAATTAAGCCTTTCGGAATTTGGTTGTTTTTAAGGACCAACATACGATTATCCGCTATTTTTTCTCGGAAGGTTTCAGGATCTTCACCTTCTTGCATAATCCACATCGAGTCATTTTGACTCTCTTGGTCTGGATGAGTTTCAGAGAACTCACCCACTGCTGTAAGAAATTTCTTGATTTGTTCATCATCTTCGAAAACCTGCTAGTGTCGGATATTGTCTGGTATAGAGGGTTTGTATCTGATTTCAATGTGATATTTCAGTTTGACGGTTGTGGGAGGAGAAAAGGTTGAAGCTGCCTTGGCCAATGCATCAGCATGTAGATTTTTTGCGCGAGGGATAAAATGGACCTTTACAGATGAGAAAAAGTTTTCCATCAAATCCCAAGCACAATTTCTGTATGTTCTTAGCCTTGGATGCTTGGCTAGGTATTGTCGGTTTATTTGTCTTACTATAAATTCCACGTCACCGTATACCTCCAAGTTTTTTATATTCAACTTCTTCGCAGCCTCTAATCCTAAGATCAATGCCTCATACTCACATACGTTATTGGTGTAATCTATGTCCCACTGCAAATGATAGGAGAAAGGAACAATGAACTTACCTTCAGGCGCTACCAAAAGTACCCCAACACCGGCTCCTTCAGAAGACGAAGCGCCATCGAAATACATTTTCCATGCACCATTAGTGCACAGCTCTTCTGTGAAGGGGCTTAACTCTTCTTGCTTCATATTGAGCTCCTCTGGGCCTCCATCCAATCCGTCATCAAAGGACAAAATGCAGTTTCCCAGATCTTGGTCTGCGATGTAAATGGGGAAGTTGTGTGGGTTTTGAGGATCATTGACCGTGTACGCTAATCTTGTCTCTCTGTATAAACGAGTGAATTGACCCCCGAACACAGGGATTGTGGCGTAAGACATGTCTAACTGAAGGGAACCTCCCAACTTGGCCCCGCATGACCTAGACAACAACATACCGTACTTAGGGGGGATATCGACGATAACCACATCCATCAGGATACTTTTAACAGGGACCTGCACTAGGGTAACTACCAGATCCTTTATCATCCCCATGCATTTAACCTTCCTTGAATCGAAAGAATACAGATTTCCATAAGGTCTCATGATCTAGAGACCCAGCTTCTCCATTATAATTTTGGGCATAACATTATGAGAAGCCCCGGAGTTTAACATACAATTATGCAGCAACTGATCATGTATATTCAGGGTGATATAAAAAGGAGCGATGTTGTCTTTGGACCCTTCAAAATGAGGACCAAAGGTGATGTTAGGTCTGTCATCCTCCAGGTTGATAACATCAGACTGACTCTCTAACTCACAGACACCCATCGCTTTGGCAATTTGCTTCTGATAAGCGAGATTTTTTGCTAATTCTACCAAAGGAATCAATATTTTAATCTTGTTTAACTCATTTTCAAGACTGAAAGATGTATTTACCTTGTCCGTTTCTTTAGTTGAGACTTCCAAATTTTTTCTTTCCGGCTTACTTGTCTGGATCGCTTTATCACTCGTGCTCCTAGTTGAAGATGTAACTTTATCGACTGGTTCGGTTTCTTGTGTTTGAGTTTCAACTTTTTTCACCTCGGACTCTTGGGTGCTAGCTACCTTGGTTTTTTTGCTGGGTAACAAGGTCTCTGCCGAAGGAGGTTCATAAGCTTGACCTTTTTGAATGATTTTCTTAGGTTGATTAGTTGAGGTAGGCTTACTCTTGGATCTTAGATTATACTTTGGTTGAAACTCGACCATTATCATCTTTGTTTTTGGTTGAGATACACAGGGATCAATGTGATCACCTTCTTCGTCCTCATTAGATGGTGGTGGGGTGTTCAAAGATTTTTCATAATCTTCACGAGTGAGATACGGCTAAGAACATTCATCACCGAAATTCGCAACTTCATCTTCCGAATCTCTGAAATCTCGGAAGTCATTTGCTCCTATAAAATTTTCGTTCTTTAGTGGAGCTTGTATTTTTTGATCTTCGTTCTTTATTTGTTTATGTTGATTTTGGGGATTTGGGTTTCTCCTGAAGTCCTTTTTATTTGAAGAATCAACATTAACCTGCTCCAACTCCATCCTAGAAATTTTGTTGGACAGTTCTTTAATCACTCAGGCCATATCATCTACTCTATCATCAGTGTATCGATTCGAGCCCGAAGGACCGGCTGGTTCCCTATAGCGCCTATTATCGTGGTTGATTGTTTCGACTTTAGATTTCAATTTTCCCAAAGCCATCATATTAGATTTAATTTCGACAACATCGTCTTGCATTCTATTTAGGGTGGCTCCTCTTCTTTCTCGCAAAAGTAGTGCAAAATCTGGCTCGAAAGTTCCCACGAAGCTTACTTTGGTTGAGGGTTCAGAGGGTTTAACTGCGGCAGGAATCTTATTATACAGTTTGTTGAATCTCAGAATAAATTCCATAACCGTTTATGAGTTCTTTTTCTTTAGGGACCCGAAATCGGTAAGATAATATAAGTGATCTTTTTGCTCTCCCCATTGTCTTCGGAAAGCATCTTCCAAAGCGTCATATGACAGGATAGAAGTTGCAGGTAAGCTCCGAAACCAAGTTCGGAAAGGTCCTTCAAAGGTCTGGACAAGGAGTCTCGAATAGACATATTCATGCTCGATACCACAGATGTCTACAAATTGGTCAAAGAAATTTATATGCTCGGCTGTGGTTAGATCTCCCTCCCGAGTGAACTTAGGAAGATTTTTGATGTAGTTTTCAGGCAAATCATGGAGGGGGACAGGAAAAACCAGAGGGGCGTATCTCGCTGCTACCTTTGAAAATACTCTGGGAGGAGGGACTTGCCCTTGACCTCCACCTCCTCCTCCAGGAGCTCCTCCACAACCTCCTCCGGCGGCTTCCATCGATTCTGGTGGGGAAACAGGTGAGACTAGGAAATTCAGTCGAAGAAAAGCTAGTATGTCAACTGTCGATGGACTTTCTAAAGGATCTTTTCCCTTGTGTATGGATGGGAAAGTTTGATGAATCTCACTCCTAACTTCGAAACAGTTTGTCATCTGATCTCGGGTATCAAACAGAGGACTGCGTGAAGTAGAAGGTTCTAAATGGCCTTTAGTATTTAAAAAAAAATTGGGATTATTAATAGGCGTAATCAGCTTACCATCCGGGTTCTATCTGGTATTCCTTCTAACGAATGCCAGCTTATTTTTTTCGTGGAGTCGCCAAGTGAAAGATTGAAAATCCTTAAAATTGTGTGTACTCAATGTTCACTATCAAGGAGTAACACTTTCAACGAAATAAATGTCGTTTTCCCAGGGAAAAGATTTCATAACTTCGCTCCCCGACAACAATTCCATAAAGATGTTGTTCCTGAGTCTGTACTAAGGCTTAAAAGTACAGTGTCAAGGCATTCGAAAGTATGTGAAAGATGGGTGAGAGAGTAACGTCAACCTTCGATATAGGAAACTAGGGAAGATTTCTACGTTCTCGTCATATAGCTTCCAACTGTTCCTGATTTGTTATGTCTTGTTCAATGGCTACCCAAGAACGTTCAAGTTCGTCCCGGTTGTTAGCAGTTTTAAGGATTATGTCAAAGAGATTTAAGGCGATATGGGTTTGGTTCGATAGTCCGGGTTCGATATTGGGTTGTGCGCTGCGGGGACAGCCATGGAGGAACAGTAAGATTAGGAAAGGATTTAAAGGGGGGTTTTAAATGTTGTCTTGACTTGTTCTAAATAAAGAGAATTTTACATTTTTGAAATAAAATGGAAATGCAAACTGAAGGCTATTTCCCGTAACTGTATTATATTTTATATAAAGGTGTGAGGTGAGAGAAAAACATTTAGCTGCATATAATGCAAGGTTCCTGTCAAAGAGAAAACTCACATATAAACAGAAGAGGAAATTAGTAATGAAATAACTGACATAGCAAAGAATAATATAGAATTTTGAAAGTGCAGATTGGTCTTACACCCACTGATAGCCGGTGCAAAGGAAAGACAATAAACAAATAAAGAATACCAGGATCCTTTCGTTATAGTACTGGTCGTACTAAAGTATAACGAAGCACATCAATCATGAATAATGTAATGAAATGAAACATGAAATACAAAGAAACAAACTTGTAACACAGTCTGGATAGAATCGAGAATCTCCATATTTGCTTATATTAACTTCTTGAATGAAAAAATCTCTATTACAATCAACACCAAAAAGGTCCAGCCCCTATTAACTCATTCTATGAGATATTTATACATCTTTACAAATCAGTTAGAATGTCTACGGTTACACTCATTCAGTTACAACCAAGAGAAGCGCAAATTTTCCATTTCTCTTTCTCTATTGTTATTTGGTGCCAGGTGCTCGTCTTCGCGTGGATTTGGTGTAGGCTATACATCTGTCCAAAAACTGAGATACGAGATGTGAAGGTTCCGCTTGACAGCCAGCCTCGGTGAAATAACATTCTCAGGCTAACTGTTTCATCTTGTCCTCCATTTGTGCATCGACGATGTCAAGGGCACTTAATTGCGCGCTGGACTGGATCAAATGCTTATCAACTCGAACCATGTCCACCCTGTCCATCTGAGAGATGTCAGCCAAATATTTCTCCTCCTTCTCTTTCAGATCAAGCGAGATTTGATCTACATTCATTTGCATTAATGTTTCGGCATCGCCTCCAGTATCCATACCCAACAACTCGCCCTCTATAGAATTGAAGACTTATTCTAATGAATTGGTCACTTTTTGGGCTTGTTCCCTGCCTAGAGCAATGTTATTCTCCCAATCCTTCAACAAAATGTTACCTCTAGTTTGTTTTGGGAGGGCGAGTCTGGGAGAACCTGCTGAAGCTCTATCATTCATGGCTATCACCGCCTCCTGGAAGGCGACCCGAGCTCCTCCTACATCTCTTTCTCTGTTAGCCAGGTTCTCGGAAACCCGATGCATCAACAGACAATCCTCTCGGATTGTTCCTACTTTATCTAGCAAACTCTATTGTGCAGAAGAGATCCTGCTCCAGATATTGATCGCTCGGGATTTAAAACCCTCGACATCTATCACCCTGTTTTCAGCGAACTCTACCTGAGCCTGTAACTCTGTGATCATAGTTCTCTGTTGACCCGCCTGTATCTAACCATCTCGGATCACTAGATGCGCTTGTTCCAACTTGGATTTGAGCACTTCTATTTCCTTTTTATTAGCTAGTCGGGCCATTTCTATTTCCCCACTCACCTGACCTTTAGCGCTTTCCGTGGCCGAAGCTACTCTGGCTTCGAGAGTCTTGATCAGGTGATTCTTTCTTTTGAGCTGATTTTTCAACATCCCGACCGAGAATTGATTCGCCGATGCATACACTCCTAGAATTCTTGCGATCTCCATGGTGAATTCCTCATTCTTTTTGTTTTTTCCATCGGTCATAACTTTGAATTTTTTAGCAGTTGATCCTTCGTCCTGGTAGAACTCCCTTTTCACCACTTCTTTTCTCTTTTTGTCAAAGAAGAACTCGTTTGGAGGAAGTTCTTCTGCTTTGATAGGCCTCAGTTCTTCATCAAATATCCATCCCTCATTGACATTTCCCTGTGCCGACTGCAAGGGTGTGACCGAGGTGATGGGGTTTCCTATTTGTTTTGCCGACTCCTTTGGAGTATTGACAGGGTTCTACTCTTTTAGCGTACCTAGAGCCTCTGTTTCATTCTCCAGCTTTTGTTCGCCTGGTGGGCCTGGAGTTTTTACTTCCGCCTCTGAACTCTGTTCCCTGGGTGGGTGCGTAGTCTCCTCTTCTGCTTTGGGATTCTTCACTTGCTCCCCTTCTTAGTGTTTTCCGAGGTTAGAAATTTGGTCCTCAGAACCTTCAACATCCTTCTATTTCGCCTCAGAAATACCCAAACCTCCCAACACAGCGGGAAGGCTTCTTCGTCTATGTTCTTGGAATTTTAATACAGATGCCATGTCTTCGGGTGCTAAAGATCGGATCTGAACTAGCACTTCCCCATAAGATCTCGCCCCTCAGAAAATGTCATCCGAGGGTGAAAATTCGTCTTCAAACTTATTCAGCCCACAATTTGCTAAATGATTGCTTACAATTTTCTGAGGATCATGATTTTTATATTCAATGGAGACAAAAATCAGGTCTTCCAGGGCTGCAGCCTCGGCTTTAGCATGCCTGAAATCCAATAAAGAATAAGAATTTAGTCGAACAGGGAAAAACGGCCAAACCTTCTTCGAAGATGCTTTGAGCTCTTTACTCACCCCACCAATCACTGTTTGTCGGGTGATCTCGCGACAAGCCATCTTGTCGGGGATGAGCAGTGGTAGCGCAAGTGGGGGAACAACAGCTCCGAATACTCTGAAATAGGAAAACTCTGCTTCTACGTACGAGTCCGCTATACCACTCAGATTTGTAGCAATGTTGTCCGAGATACGAGGTGGCGAGCGACCAAAAATGGTGATGTGCAGGGGCACCATCACCCAGTTGAAAATTTCGTAAATGAATTTGTCCAGTTTATTCTCCCACAGTTTGTCGTGATACTCATGCACGGGCTTTTCTTGGATTGGATTCCAAGCCCATCTCATCAGGGGGAATGGTGTCATGGAACATACCGCATCCATGAGATATGTAGACATGAAAAATGAGGATGGTTTCCCACTTACCTTCTGCTCTCGATACTCTGTGACCCTATTGGACAGACTGTCTGAGAGTATCTTTTCCCAATTAAACGAGCAACCTTCTGCAACCCGAAACATGAGAGTCACCCACGTGATGTAGAAATGTGCTGTGTATTCTCTCCCGAATAGCCAGAAAGTCATCATTGCCACATACATATATTATGGCTCCAAAGAAGAGATAGAATAAACACCCTGGTCATTTTCTCTGAATTTCGCGGAGCGGGAAACCCAATCTTTGATCAAACCGGGCATGGTTTTGTCATACTGTTTACACTCTTTCTCTTTGAATTCCTCAAGGAACTCGACACCATATGTGTATTTAGACGTCGAAGGTAGCTTGTACATGGTTTGGATTTGGTCCGCTCTAAAAGTCCCGACCGCGACCCGTTGGTTGTTCATGATAGTTCTGGTGGGTAAGTCTATATGATCCAACACCCATCGGATCATATCATAATAGGGAAGCAACCGTGGTCTGGTTGCTACTTTGTGCATTCCTGATTGAACAACAATCTTGTATTTAATGTTCAAGTCATCCTTTTCATTGTCGTCGGAGTCTGAATAATTCACCAACTCAGATTGCAGAATATCTGAAACAAACAACCAGCTAGGGACTGAATCAACACTCCGGGGCGAAGTATCGAAGACATTATCTGAGCCTTGCCTTGCAACCTCAATATTCACCTTTGCTTCTTTTCATGGAGCCATGGCGAAAGCTTGCATTTTCTCCCTTCTACGATAGACCTGCGCATACATGCAACAATTAGTTTACTCGAAAAATGACGATCTCTGTGTGCTTACGAAATTTTTTTTCATATAATAAAATGAAAATCCTGTATATATTTGAAAATTTTGTACTCTTCGAAATAAGTCGGGGTATGGAGAGCAAGTATCTACCTCGGGAAATGTGCAAACCTCGATACGCGGGACATTTCTCGCATTATTTTAAATCCTCAAAACTTAGCAATGTTAATAACTTTCTCGATGTTCGTTGCATCGTGAATTTCCTTTTAACATTTTGAATCTTCAACTCGCGAGACTGCGAGGGCCGATTTTGGTTTAATTAATAGTAATCGCGATTTGGAGTATCATTAATTTGATAATTATTTTATTTTCCATATCGTGACTCGAAACTTCGAAGACAAGTTTCTGGGAGATTAGTGCGCCGAGTCACGAAACTGTGAGATGACGATAATTAAGATTCAATTTACGGGAGAAAAATCTTGGATTAGGAGATTAATTAATCACGTTATAATTACCTCGCGACTTCGTGAGTTGGGATTTTAGACGTCGTAACTTTATAAAAGATAGTCCCGAGGGGCGAGACACTGAGAACGGATTTAACTAATGTTAGCTTTTTAGTGCCTACAGACCTTGACCAGGGTTAGCCCGAAAGAACCTCGTGTTCTTGGCTCTTGGAGCTATAGAAATACAAATTTGAACTTAGCAAACACCGAGGTGCGAAAACCCGACGATGTCTAATCATTGGGTTAAAAGGTCTTACCCTGGTTACTGTCTTGAGTGAAAATTTAAAAAGACTTCGTCGTTTTGTGACTCGGGACGTTTAAAATTTATGAGTTATATTTTCTGACCTGCGATATCCCGAAGTAAAACAAAAAGGCCATCTTTAGCAAGTCTCAAAAATTAGAAAATGTGAAGGGTAAAAGATAAAAACAAGGGAGGCTCCAACAAGGGTAACAAATATTCACCTAACAAAGTAAAACATAAAAAATAAATAGTTAATGTAAAGAACAGGGATTGCAAATATTGCATTTTTATTTTACACATTCATTAACACTAAAAATAATGGGGAATAATCAACCTTTATGTAGATATGAAGATACATATTACATACCTTAGGATCTGTGTGATGCAAGTGTTATACAAATGATTTGTAACTTTCAAGTTCACCATAAGAAATGTAGTGGAGAGAAGATTTTCTCTTGACCCTTTATAACGTCGTTTATTTTCCTTTTCAATAATAGGTTCATCATAAATACCATCACTATTGTCCCCATGATCCTCATCTACCTGACGGAATAAGTATTGAATCATTTTATTTGTATCATCATCTTGAACTATGTTATTATTGTCATCTACTTCCATGGAATCATTAACTTGATCTTCATTATCTGCTTCAACTTATTCATCTTATACTACAACATCATTTCTACTACTACTTGTTGCTTTGTGCATAAAGTTAGGGGGCAAATCTAACTTTAGAATTACAAACAATCATGAAAAATTAGTGCATGTATAAAATAATATAAAATTTTGATAATACAATAAACATTAAAACAAATAATGAATGTATATACCATGGGACAATATTCATTTGATCCACCATCCATGTGCCCATTATTTCTACAATGTTTTTTAGCTGTTGCTATTAAAACTCTTTCAGGACGTCTAGTACAATTTTTTTTGCAAGGGAAATAACATTTACCATTGCCCTTTTCACCCTCTTTAATTATTTTCCCATATTTAATGTTTTCTGACATTCTTCCCCATAGACATATACTGAAACAAATACTTGTTTTTTGTTCGTCGAGAAGACCCACAAACCCTTTTTGAAGTGTCATTATTATATAAAACTTGTCGCACCATCCGTAAAATGAAACATATTTATATATTTTATAACTTTGCAATTTCGATGATCATTTACCAAATCAAAGTTGACTTGGTCAAAATACTAGGTGACCATTGGAAGGAAAAAACCTAGTTTCCACAACGTCACAACTGTGAAAACTATTTTGCAAACGTGGAAAAGGAGACGACTATGTCATAAACGTTGCAAGAGAGATGACTATGTTACAAACTTGGAAAGAGAAACAAAAATGTGGAAAGAGAGACATCAACATGGAAAGAGAGATGTCAGCATGGAAGTAGCGACCTTATCGAGAAATATGGAAAAAAATATTAAAATTTCCTCTATTTTTCAATAGTATGGCTAATTTTCTCCATAACGTCACAAACAGAATGTCAAAATTTTTACAATATGTACTAGTGAAAGAAACCTCAACATCAGAAGCACTAGTGGTCAGAGGTTGATATACAGAAAGAGGGAAAAATTAGAGGGGTACATTAAGTTCTAAGTCAAAAGGAAAGAAGAGTAAGCATAAATGTTGGTTCTGTGGCAAATATAGGCATCTCAAGAAGGATTGCTGGAAAATGACGCAGACCCCCAACCCTCTATCAACGCTCAGGTCAAGGTCCACTACGGGATCGTTCTAATTCTTTCCCTTGAGTCAGATTGACTCTTTCGATTCCCTGCTGGAATAAAAAATTATCGATCCACAGGTCCTTTAGGAAGCTCCCCTATGGGAATAGCACTAGGTGCGAACTCCACCTCCTCCAAGAGACCACAACACTATAACCAAGGCCCAATTCCAAAGGTTCTTGTCGCAACTCGCAATCTCGTTCCTTCCCTTGTCAGCGCCCTTCATGCGTGACTACCAGCTAGGCTTAATGCTAGTGCCTCTCGTTACTTGCACTTTTATGAGTTTCAACATCCAACCTTGGCTTAATGCTATCACCTCTCGTTACTCGCGACCTCGCAAGTCGAAGGGTGGAACTCTCATTTCCTTATCTCACGAACCCCGAGACGCGAGAGGTCGACGGGGTGTTGAATCCTTTCACCAGGCGACAAATGTCCGCATGTGTATCACCCGAGCCCACCTTGTGGTTCTGCCACGTGTCTCTCATGCCTAGCTTGGCACTTCATGAATTCACTCCCCAAGCATTGCCTGCTTTGTATCCTGACAAAAGAAGTTCCGAGATCTCGAACTCCTCGTTACTCCCTATCACAACTCATGACTTCAGGACTTTTAGGACAAAAGTATCGACTCTCCAACTACGAAAACTTGAAATGCAAAAATGGTGAATTCTGACTTGTTATTAATGATGGCCCACAACGAAACTTCTTTCTCTATCGGGACTTCACCGTCCGTGATCTCGTGAATCTTGATGCAAGGTTTTCGGTCCTTTAACTCGCGAATCCACTAAATGAGAGTTCACGAGTGATCTGACGGCCCTTGTCGACTTGGATCCTACAGATCTATTTCTCCTGAACTTAAACTTGAAAATATTCACCATAGCCTCCCTGCTCCTCTACAAGATCTGAAGGCTCTTGGAACTTCATGAATTCCCCTCGGAGAATTCCGACCATCCAATGCCTTCTTGACAACTCCTGCGTGATGAACAAGGTAACCCTTCACGGAACTTGTCCACCTGCAAAACAACTTCACTACGCCTCCTTTCAACAATTCAAGGCACTAGCCCTCTTGAGTTTCTCTTCGACAACTTTTAAGACTCTATCCCTCCTGGGCTTGGTTGAAATCCTCAAGTACTATGGGGATAACTCCTACACGCACTCCTTGTGGCACTTCTTCAAATATGCTCTAGTATTTAAACCTCTTTGACTCTGTGCACTCCTTGCAACAACCGTCCTTCAACAATTCCCTCGGGTTGTAAGCTCTGAGACTCTACTCGGCCTGTGCACACCTTGCACAAATCTTGTGCTTAACTTTCACTTCCGCGAGAATGAGAATAATTGTATCCCTCCTAAGCTTTAGAGATAAAAACTATGAACCCTTTTCAACGCACTCCTTGTGGAGAAACTCCATTGCACTCCTTGCAGGAATTTTACCCACTCGGGTTGAGAAACAATTGAAACTCATGCCTTACTCTCTTTCTCTCTCATATTTCAAACATTCAACAAGAAATCATTCATACATAGCGTAACAACAAATGCATAACAAAAAGAGTAGAATAGCTATGAGCATAGCATTCAACATACATACACAGAGAATATCACAACACCGTAAGTCTGAATCAAAGCTTCATGTATTAATTTAGGACTTCTGTACATGGGTGTTTTCAAATACGGTTCTCTACTTCTTCTCCTCTCTGTTCTCTACGCTCAATTGATTATGCTAAATTGTTACAATGATACAATATGAGGGTGTCTATAGTTGGTTTTCCCTTCTACGCTCTAAATTGTCTAATCTGCATTTAAATCTACCTACTCATATTAATTGTGTATTAATGCCTTCACCTACTACAGATGAGAGCGGATCGCTCAAGATCTGTTTACAATATCTAAGTGTGCTTCCTCTTAACTATTACATTAACATCCGCACATTTATTTCAAAACATCTTAAAACACTTTTGCAACGTGCTGAAATGAACTTGCGCTTGTCCTAGCTGTCTTCCGCCTCCACGCTTACTTGTTGTTGTCGATGCTCCTGCATCATACTCCCTCGCTTGAAAAATTTTCATGGGCTCCTGTCCATGAGCTCTCGCACGGTCTGTCCATGATTTTGGATCTCTGCTTCATTTTCCCAGCTGGCATCTTCAACTTGATGTCCCTTCCACTTGACCAAGTATTGAAAGTACTCCTTTCCCCTGGTCCTCTTACAAACTCTTTTGTCCAGTATGATTTCCATCTGTGGCTTCTCTGCAACTGGCATTTTTTTAGCCCATTGAACCTCTGGTTGTTCACTTATTTCTTTTTCCTCTTCATCTTTATAAGGGTACAAATCTGAGACATTGAATATCGAAGAAATTCCAATCCCATCAGGCAATTCAATCTCATAAGCATTTGTCCCAAATTTTCTTATGATCCGGCATGGTCCAATTTTCTTCATTTTTAGTTTATTATATGTCCCCCTCGGGAATGTTTCCTTCCTCAAGTGTGCAAGAGTCAAATCACCAACTTTGAACTGAAGCTATCGCCTGTGTTGATCTGCTCTGCGCTTATACTCCTAGCTCGAGTTCTGCAATCACTCCTTCACTGGGCTATGAATCTCCCTCATTAGTGTTACACGTCAAAATTACTCAGTTGGATAAGTGTCGCATGTTCCTGTCAATTGTCATAAGTGTCGCATCTTCCTTACAACTTTCGCAAGTGTCACAAGTTGGTCGCAAGTGTCGCAAATGATGTTTGAGCATACTTCCATGCTGACGACACTAAGGAGGCACTTAAAACACCCCATATGCTTGGTTTGAAGCAGAAGGACTATCTCACTGAAGTCAAAAAACTCTTGAAACCTGAAGAGAGCTCTGAAACAAAGGTTCTAAGGGGGAGCACTCCTCTATATCATCTCTAGGAGTGTCGGCGCTCCCCTATAATGCTTCAGGGAGCATTATAACACTCCCCTGCCCCCTCTGAAGGAGCGCTGCTCATCTTGAGAGCATTGGCACCCCTCCATAGCTTACCAGGGAGCGCTACAACACTCTGATGCCCCTTCTAAGGGAGCGCTGCCTAATTTGGGGTAGTAGTTGGCCCGTTGAGGAGAATAAGGGGAGGATCTTTCGAGATTAGGAGGTAGTTGTGCTCGAATTCTTGGTTTCATCAAGAGATCCCTGATCTGAGGAGGAAGTTCCCAACTTGTTCTAAAGATAACTCAAGAGGTTAAGATCCACTTAACCTATATAAGAAGACTCTATGATGGTGGAAAGGGGGGAAGAACTGCTAGTATGAAACTTATGATCTTGGAGAAAATACACAGTCAGCCAAAGGAGAGTGATCAGTGAAGCTGTTGTTGTCCAGGTTGTGGATATTTCAGGCAAGGGTTAGACAAAGAGGACTCGACGAAGTTGTCGCATTCGCATCTACGATTGTAAGTATTGGTGTCGTTATTCTCAGCAATATGACACACTTAGGCTGTTTCTTTCTAGTTTGTGTCTAATGTTACATGAAATTATCATTAATTGATATATCTGTTTTCAAGCTAATATCAATAGAGTAGGAAGTGGTCGTATCTTTCTTTGTCCACAGGATCCAACGAGAAGCAAAGGATCGAAGCACAACTAGGAGCGTGCAGGGACAAACGTCGATAAAGAGGTACTTCTATCGTCCTTCCTTCTCATGTGTTAGTTTAGATAGATTTGAAAGGAAGTCAGTGACCATGTTAAGCATTTTCTGTCTAGAGTTAGGGTCAAGCTCTTAGAGGCGATCTACCTATCTGTAGGGAGATTTTCCTACAACAGAAACTCGCGACTCCACTGGGGAGAAAGCCTCAAATCGAAGCTTCTTGTTTTGATTTTCTCCTTATTGACCTTTTTCTATCCCTTGATTGTTTCAGACCTGGTTCACTCCTATTTTGATTGGTTTCATGAGCTGATTGGCTCCTTACCCCATCACACTCAGCATAATTATCGAAATTGAATTGCAATTTTTTTATTTTCTTCACATTTTTGGGAGTTTTAGACCCTGGCTCCCTGGTCCTAGTGTTAACAGAGCACCATCTCTCCTCCATAGCCTTGCACAGAGCGCTATAATGCTCCTTGCCTTTGGAAACATAGCGCCAGCCTCTTTTAGGCCAAAAAACCCTCCAGAATTGCTTTTTCTGGGTTTTGCCTCTGTGTCTCTTCTGCTGAGTGGCCTTGTGAGCCAATGTTTCTTCCCTATTAGCCTTGAAATTTGTCTTTTGATTGAAGAATAAACATCTTACTACTTGGATCTTGTAATCCTTCTTCACTATTGTCATTGGTTTTTTTTGTTGATTGGAGTTTGAGACCTCTGCATTGTCTTTCTCTCTGTTTAACTGAGTAAAACCCCTGGGTGAAGGTCATCAAAGGCCTATAGACTTCTTCATCTCAATTTTTAGTCAAGATCAGTGTTCTTCAGCCTTTTCTTTTTGGGTTTGAAGTTTGTTTTTCTCTTTGATTGTTTCTTTTCTTTCGCTTTTCGTTTTGATTGCAACAAAAGGGTGTATTGTTTGTATGACTTTTGCTTGTGCTAGTTTGATTTTCATTCATACAAAAAGATAATTAGAAAGACTAGCATCATGTTGAATTAATCATTATTCATATACAAACAACAAAAAGCATCTGCATGTTGATTGTGCATATTAGAAGGCATTTAAAAGTTTTAGCATTACATCAGGATTTGATTGAAAAAAAGAATCGTTTGAGGGCATTCCTCATTAGTGCTTGTTAGTGGAAAGAACTTTCTCTCTCTCCCTTAGATAGATGTTCATCGAAAGGAAATTATTGCTTATCATATTTGTTGCATTCTTTGGTTCTGAGTCATAATTCCATTCGTTTCACTTCCATGCACCCCTTTGCATAAAGGACAACCATAAAATCAACGCTAATTAAAAGTTATCTATAACTTTTTCTTTTGTAGGGTCCTCCACCAACAATAGACTAGGATTAGTACTTTGGATTAAGGCTGTGAGCATAACTCTCCAAAGTTTCCAAAACAAACACTAGCATCCTGAGTTAGGGAGAGTCAAATCCAGTCATCGTATAAGTCTGCCTAGGATCCCCCTCTCACAAAGGGGTTACGCACGAGGTCACATTCAGGTAAGATATGGGGACTAACCCTACGTGGTTTAACTGATTGTGGTGGTGAGATCGTATTATGGGGATCACTTTGGGGTAAATCCACAATTACTGCGTGGAAGCCTTTTAGTTGATTTCGGGCTTGATACCCTGCCCGTACGTTCGGATCGGACTGTCGATTGTTCCCGCCCAAGGGCTGACTGCGAATTGGTAACCTTAGTGGCCATAATATTTAGGGTCTTACACGAGGTGACGGTGACGGGAAGTCTCACTGTACCTGGAGCAGACATTGGTCAAACTCACTCGGGCTCCTTGGAGGGTAAATCCACAATTACCGCGTGGAAGCTTGCAGCAAGTCATAAGTCCGTTAAGCAGGTCACCATTGTAACTGTTCCACCCTATCCCCGCCCCTTTTGGACTTAATCATGTGACGTTGGATTTCATCACCAACTAGTATGATCATCAAAATAAGGTCATGTTTGCTTGGTTTCGATTCTTAGATTTTTTAGCATGTGCTGTCTCTTTTCGCTAGTTGGCCATAGATTTATTTCACCGACTCTTTTCTGCCAACATCGACCCTCCACGCCGCTCGCAGAGGCTACAGGGACTTCCTCCAGAAAATATGGAAGGAAACACCCCTTTACCCCCTCATTCTACGGAGGAATATCCTCAACAGAGAGAGGTTCAAAACACTACAACTTCCCAGCAAGAAGTTCCCATTCCTTTGGAGAATTTTCGAATTGTTTCAGAATCTCCGGAAGCTTACTTCATTCCGGAGGGATACGAATGACAGATCCTCCACCTGAATTCTGCTGTAGAATTTGTTGTCGTTAATCCTTCTGACATTACGACAGGGTCTTCTCAAAACCCTTTAGCCAATGACCCTTTTTGGACTGTAGACGTGGTTCGAAGTCCACCACGCTTGGTGCGAGATCTTTATGGAACGGGGGAAGGTGTCGATGCATATTTTTCCTACACAATACCCCCAAATCATTTCACCGATACCACTACTTTTACAGCCACACCAACCGTTGGTTCGAACACACCGTCCGTTGTTCCAAGGTCTACAATTCCCCTCCAGACGGCCCATTCGACAATGGTCCCACACATTCCGACTATCCCCACCAGTAACGCGGTAGTCAATCAAGCTCCGATTGAAACCCCTATAACACCAAGACCTACACTCCCTTTTGGAATCAGGGCACTGAATGCTTCTGCTACCACCACTGCCCAAACTACTACCCAAGTTATACCGGGAAGTTCTATTCCCATCCAACAACCCGGAGGGACCGTTCTTGGTGGTCCTAATCCGCTCAGCGGTACCAATCAGTCATTTATGTCTAGCTCTCAAATCCCGGGAACTCTACCTCAAACTAGGGGGAATCCTCCCACCGGTGGACAAATTCCATTCGGAAGGAACCCTAATGTTGGGGGGCATCCTCCCACCGGAGGACAAATTCCATTCGGGGGGCACCCTCATGCTGGGGGGCAGCCTCAATCCGGAGTCTATCATCAACCACAAGGACAAATTGTGTCTGCCATACCCAATCCGTGGAGCGTCCCTTTTCAAGGAAACCCACATGCCTCCATGGGACAAAATGTTTAGACTATGCAACAACCCCCTTATGGACAAATTCCAATCCCACCCTATAACCCACAAAACCCATCCGGTCATCCTCCACTCACACATACTTCTCAAAACATCTCAAATCGTATGTACCTTGGTAAAAACCAACCTCACATGAGAGGGCCCACGAGTTATAATTATCCACATAACCCAATATTGGGCCCCACTGGTGTCCCACTGCCACACCAGCATTACCCACAGGTTAACCGACAACTACCTTTTCTAGCTACCCTGGACCTTCCAGACTTGTCTCGGTTAACGAATGATCCTATTTATCATTCTCCGATTTGGCCAGCCATTCCAGCTAAACTCCCTTCTGATATCCCAAAATTTGATGGAAAGTTCGGAGAAGACCTAAACAACCACGTGATGACCTTCCATTTGTGGTGTTCATCCAACTCCCTCATGGACGATTCGATTGGTTTGCGTCTTTTCCAACGAACACTTACGGGTTTCGCAGTGAAATGGTATATTGAATTACCACGTGCATCTTTTCATGATTTCAATTCCCTCTCCATGTCCTTCCTCACGCACTTCCAACTACCCATTCGATACGAGACGGGTACTGAACTATTAACCTCCCTTCGTCAGAAAAATTCAGTACATATCTCCGATCATATCCATGAATGGAGACGATGACGAAGGCTAATCAAAGTGATCATTCCTGACCAACTGTTAGCAGAATGGTTCACGAAATCACTATTACCCCAAATTTCTCGTGATGTTTCCATGGGTGGTGTCGTCACCGAGGAAGAAGCCATTGCTCGAGCTTAGTACTTAGAATTAGTCTATTCACAATCTGGTACTCTATATGAGTTGATACCGAACGCTACCCATGCCACTAATGATCCATCCAAACCATCGACTGCTTCACATGCGGATGGAGTTGTTGGCTCCGTCAAGACTCAATCTGCTACCCAGTCTACTGGAATGATCCAGTGGCCCGCTTCGGCGGTCGTTCCCAATCCGAATGCACCCTCTTCTACCCCCCCTCAAACTCAGGTCTCTGATGTGAATGTGGTCCAGTCAACCCCTTCACAACAACTTGGGGGCAAGAAGAAAGCGAGAAACAAACCAAAGAAGAAAAATAACAATGAACAACCTAAGACCCAACCACAAACCCCTGCTGCTGGAAAACAACCACAACGAAAACCAAAATTCCCATGTCTCATTTGTGGCGACGATCACTACACTCGAGACTGCCCACATCGCGATGAAGTGGCCAAACTTTTCAAGGGAAATTTGCAACCCGCTGTTCTCACTCAGCCTTTTCCGCAGCAACAATCATTGATTGCGCAAACCCCCACACCGCGGGGCAGTCCCAACCAACCCCATGATGAGGCCTCGATAGGTGCCCACATTTACATGTTTAACGGAGTTAATCTAACTAATCGCTTTGCGACATATGACACGCCAGTTAAACCGAAGACTGCTAACGGTTCTCCATCAGACCCGTTGCCATCCTCCGCCAATCCTCCATTTGTTAGCCCTCCATCCAGGCCACTCTAGATCGAGAAACCTTCGTTTGACTCTATCTTACGCCCTTCTAAGAGCACCATCCATAAATCTACCTTCAATCCTATTTCACGGGCGACCCAAAATTACAACATTGTAGAGGATTTGGCCCAAGCCCCGTGTGCCATGTTCGCCTTGGAGGTTCTACAACACTGCCCCAGCCAATGTAGAACACTCTTAGCCGCCATCAGTGCTTTTGATCCTGATTCATCAAACAATATCACGTTTAATCTGGACGATCATCAACCGCGACTCTCCCACCAGCTAGCTTTCCAAATCGATGTTGTTGTTCACAATCAAAAAATCCATCGGACTATCCTGGATGAGGGAGCCTCCACCTGTGTCATGTCTCTAGCCTGTTGGAAAGGCTTGAAATCATCGTCCCTTAACAAGTCCACTACCATGTTACGCACCTTTGATGGATGAGGTTTTCATCCTCACAGATTGTTACAATCCTTAGCCGTTCAATTGGGTGGAAAAACTGTTACTGTTGACGTCGAGGTGGTTGATGCTCCCCTCGATTACAACCTGCTACTTAGAATAATTTGGTTCTACGCCATGACTGTCGTCGCCTCGTCGATGTTCCGATGTGTACAATTCCCCCATCAAGGCAAAATTGTTACCGTCGATCAACTTGATTTTTGTAGACACGACGCTCACATCCCTTCTACCAACAATATTCCTTTTCTGGGAGACCACTCGATTACGTATGAAAGCGTTGGTGTTGGCTTATTGAAATATTCTAGCCTCATGGGTACTTTCCCTACACCACTTCCACCTACTGCACATCATATTGTCGTTGTCAATATGATTTCGACTATGCCTTATCAATCCCTGGAATCATCTGACCCTTGGGTTATTCCTAGTCCTTTGGAATTCGATGTGCTTGGTGACACTATGTCACTTAGCCCAGCCGAGGCTGCATACGTAACTATTCAATCTGCCTCTCCCTCTTCCAACAATTCACATTCATTGACACCCGATACTTACTCGGTGCCCTCATGGTTGGATTCCCTATCATCTGTCGTCGATTACATTTCCCACATTTTTCCTTCGGACGAATCAATTATGGAAATGCTAAGCATTGACAATCTGCCCTGGGATGACAACCACCATCGATCCTCTTTTCTTCCACCTTTGGAAGAAATCCACCAAGACATACAATCTGTCTTCCATCCCGATGTTACCGAAGCTCCGCAATCTCCTATCCTCACACAAGATACTCTCTCTAAGGGGAACATGGGTAACATCTCCACCACAATCATGATTGACGTTTCAATCAAAGAAGATGTCGTGGAAAATATCAACCTTGGTGCTAATTGCACACCCGAAGAAGTGATTTCTTACACTCCTTTATTCAAGGAATTTCGCGATGTCTTCGCATGGAGTTACGAGGAAATGCCAGGGATCGACCCTTCAATCATCGTACACGAAATCAAAACCTACCCTGACGTGAAACTGGTTCGGCAAAAGCTTCGCCCGGTTCATCCCAAGAAAATCGCAGCTATAAAGGCCGAAGTTGAAAAACTTCTAAAATTTGGCTTCATCTATCCCGTCCCTTTAACCGAATGGGTGTCCAACCTTGTTCCGGTTGCTGAGAAACAAGGGACCATTAGTGTTTGCGTTGAATATCGAGATCTCAACAAAGCTTGTCCTAAGGACAACTACCCTATGCCCTTCATCGACCAAATCATCGATAACTGCGCGGGGAGCGTAATATTCTCTTTCATGGATGGCTTTTCTAGATATAACCAGATTGAAATCTTGCCTACAGATCAACACAAGACAACCTTCATCTTCCCTTGGGGAACTTTTGCCTACCGAAAGCTACCTTTTGGCCCTAAAAATGCTGGAGCCACTTTCCAGCGAGCCATGTCATACTCTTTTCATGACATCAAACACATAGCAGAACCATACCTCAACAATTTACCCGCACATTCGCTAAATTGATTCGATCACATTGATCATTTACGTGTGATTTTTCTACGATGTAGGTTCTACCGCATTCGTTTGAACCCACACAAATGCATTTTTGCTTTCGAATCCGGTCGACTCCTTGGCTTCATTGTCTCTAAATATGGGATCAAGGTGGATCCCTTAAAGATCAAGGCCATCTTAGCCTTACCCCCACCTACCAATTTAATGCAACTCCAGAGTTTGCAAGTAAAAGCAAAATTTCTTCACCATTTTATCTGCAATTATGCCGAGATCACTAAAGGATTTATACGGTTACTGCAAAAGAATGTCCCTTTCATCTGGGATGATGCCGCTCAACGTTCATTCGACGCTCTCAAGCACGCTTTGACCCATGCACCTTTGTTACATCCCCTTGAATATACAAAGGATTATATCCTTTACTTGGCCGCTTCTACTTCCACCATCACAACGGTGTTAGTTCAAGAAGACCCCAACGACGAAGAACATGTGATTTATTATCTGAGCAAGAGTTTATCTAGACCCAAACTCAGATATTCGCATGTCGAGAAACTGGCTCTGGCAGCCGTCATCGCTGTCCAAAGGTTCCGCCACTACATCTTATTACGCACCACCATGGTAATCACAGACTCCAACCCAATGTACCACGTCTTGACACGTCAAGTACTTGGGGGAAAATATTCAAAATGGATCGTGATTCTCCAAGAATTCGATCTCGAGTTCACGAAGGCTAAAGCCAAAAAATCTCTGGTGTTTGCCAAGATCATATGTGCTCTCCCTCGTGCCGATGAAAAAATTGAACCTAGAGACTCTCTCCCCGATGAATCTCTCTTCCTCATCAACACCTTTGATCCCTGGTACGAAGACATTCTTCTGTACCTCCAAACCCAACGTTTTCAGCCCAACATCTCTCGCGAAGAGCGTCGACAATTCGTCATCGCTCTCGCCGTTATATCATTCTCGGAAACACTTTGTATCACCATGGTATTGGCACCATCCTTCGGTGATGTCTAATTCACGAAGAGGTTGAACGCATTTTAAACAATTGTCACCTTGGCGCCTGTGGCGGTCACCTTTCCGGGATGGCCGTAGCCCAAAAAATCCTACGTGCCGACTAATTTTGGCCCTCGATTTTCAAAGATTGCATCGAGGCCGTCAAAAAATGCCCACCCTGCCAAATCTTTAACAAGAAGGCACGTACCCACCTTATGGTGTTGCATCCCATTATCGCCATCGTCCCCTTTTCCAAATGGGGCATCGATTTCATGCAGTGTAAGCCTACCTCAGCCGGGGGGCATGGTTACATCATCATCGTCATCGACTAATTCACCAAATGCGTTGAGGCTATGCCTACCTTCCTAAATTATGGTTGTATTGCAGCTCTATTCCTCTTCAACCACATCATAACTTGTTTTGGTGTACCACGTGCCATTGTCACTGACCATGGTGCACACTTCAAAAACCAGATGATGAGCGAGTTACATATTAAATTGGGTTTTCTCCATGAAAACTCA
The DNA here is from genome assembly GCA_009831015.1 of Picea engelmannii. NCBI lineage: Eukaryota > Viridiplantae > Streptophyta > Pinopsida > Pinales > Pinaceae > Picea > Picea engelmannii. The sequence goes on from ML786431.1 coordinate 595,950, forward strand.
TCTCCTTACTACCCTCAGGCGAACGGACAAGTTGAGGCTATCAACAAAGTCCTAAAAACCATGATCCAACACATGGTAGGGGAAAACAAAACATCATGGCATCTACAACTATTCTCTGATCTCTGGGCCTATCACACATCTGTGAAAACTTCAACTGGATTTACTCCTTTCCAATTGGTCTATGGCATTGAAGCCATCCTACCAATCGAGTGTGAGATTCCATCACTCAAACTGAAAGTAGAACTCCTGCCCCATACTTCTGCTGAAGAAGAACGATTTTTGTATCTATCCAAATTGGACGAAACGCATCGCGATGCTGCTCTCGTCAATGAGGCACATCAGAAATGAATTAAAAGTCAATATGACAAATCCGTCCACCCTCGGACTTTCACAGAAGGAGACTTAGTCCTTGTTTACGACCAAGCTCACGATAAATTGGGGACAGGAAAGTTAGAACCCATGTGGCATGGTCCTTACATCGTGAAGCGTGTCCTACATAAAGGTGCCTACGAATTAGTTGATCATGATGGAATTTCCCTGGGAGAGCCCCGAAACGAGCTTTACCTTAAGAAGTACTATGCCTAGATCACCTAGCATATGTACTTTGTACATTACGGTATTTTAGTTTGGTGTGTCTATTTATTTCGCATGCTCGAGTCTTTACCGTTGCCACTCATGACTGTGCCTGTGTTTTCATGCGCAGATGACGTCTTCCTTCCCTATATTTTTTGGGTTCGCAGATGGCGCCAACCGACATACCTGAAACATTGCTTCAGCAGCTTGGGTTATCTACCAATTTGATGAGGTGGTGAGCTCAGGAGGTATCTGTTTAGGACCAGCAACCAACAATATGGCATAATATCACATTGTCATTGGACTGTTGACCCAGGCCTCCTCTCTAGGTGTCTCTCGCATCATTGTCTACTTAGACTCCCAACTCATGGTTTATCAACTCAACCGCATCTACGCTATCCATAGTCCTATCCTACTACGTCTACACTTGCAAGTTCGTCGTCTCGAACGAATGTTCAATTATATTTAATATAGACACATTCCGAGAGAATTTAATAGTGTTTCAGATGCGTTAGCTAATTATATCATGGATTGATATCTTTTGAAGTCTGCTCTCATTCCTGGCCAAAAATACGACGCATTTAACTTTGAGAATGTCTTGTCATGACCGAAATTCCCAACCAATCCTCCACTATGTTTCTCCTTCAGCAAGTTCTCCCTCATGGAGTATTTTGGAATACAAAGTTGATTACCCTTAAACAGTAATCCTTCCTGGATCATGTATTCTGTCCATTGACTTTTTTCCCTGAGAATTGGATTCTCAGCTGCTTCATATGCCTCCTTAAAATCTGGATCATCTGTGTACATTTCCTTGAGGTTATCAAAACCCAAAGTTTTGACTTTGAACTCCTGCAATAGCAAACATTTCCTGCTCAAAGCATCAACAACTTTGTTAGCAGTTCCAGAAATATGCTTAGTTACAAAAGTAAAGTTCTTCATGTATTCAACCCATTTAACATGTCTTTGATTCAACTTCTCCTGTTGAGTCACAAATTGCAAAGCATGATTGTCACTGTATAAGACAAACTCCTTAGGAATCAAATAGTGTCTCCATTTCTTCAATGCCTGGATAATAGCATAGAATTCTTTATCATATGTAGAGTACTTCATTTTGGCTTCATTCAGCTTCTCGCTGAAGTATGCTATGGGTCTGTCTTTTTGCCTCAAGACTGCCCCTATTGCAAATCCACTTGCATCACATTTTACTTGAAATGTCTTTTTGAAATCTAACAACACCAAAATTGGTTGTTCTGTAATCTTCTTCTTCAACAAATTGAAGCTTTTATCAGCTTCTTTTGTCCAGTGAAAAGACTTGTGTCTCTTATTCAATGTGTCCATCATTGGTCCGCTAATTCCACTGAAATTCCTGATGAATTTTCTGTAGAAACTAGCCAATCCGTGAAAACGTCGAACTTCAAAGATACTCTTTGGCGATGGCCAATCCTTAATCACCTCCACTTTATCTGGATCCATCCTCATCTTGTTTGCAGAAATAACAAACCCCAAATAAATGAGCTCTGTCTTCATGAATGAGGATTTATTCATATTTATTAGCATCTTCTCTTGCTGTAGCCTCTTCATCACTATAGCCAAATGTTTCATATGCTCTGCCTCTGTTTTACTAAAAATTAGTATGTCATCAAGATACACAATGACAAATTTTCCAATGAAATCCTTTAAGACTTCATTCATCAATCTCATGAAAGTGCTCGGTGCGTTTGTTAAGCCAAATGGCATAACAAGCCATTCATACAACCCTTCATTGGTCTTGAATGTTGTTTTCCATTCGTCACCTTCTCTCATACGAGTTTGGTGATATCCACTTTTCAAATCAATCTTCGAAAAAAAAATTGCTCAATCCATCAAATCATCCATCCTTGGTAATGGAAATCTATATCTGATGGTAATCTTGTTGATCTCTCTCAAGTATGTACACATTCTCTAGCCTCCATCTTTCTTTGGACTAAGTACTGTCAGAACAACACATGGACTCAATCTTTCTCTTACCAATCCTTTGTCCATCAAATCCTGGACTTGTCTCTTGACCTCTTCGTTCTCATGCGGCATCAATCTATACATTGTTTTGTTTGGTAAACCAACTCCAGGTATGAGATCAATGTGATTACTTACAGTTCTAATAGGTGGAAATGAACGAGGTAGTTCGTCCACTACTATATCAGCAAATTATTCTAACAACTTCTGGATTTCTTCTGGTAAATCATCCACTCTTGTGCTGGTCAAAAAAATTATAGGTTTCCTGACCACATTGAATTGTGGATCTTCCTTCTTCTTAACCTCCTTAAGAAGTTCCTTACCACTCATGAGAAGTACAGTGTTGCTTACTTCAAGTTTCACCTCTTTGTCCTTAATCGACAACAACATGTGAGTTCTCCCATTCTTTTCTAGGGTGTATGTGTTCTTCCTCCCATCATGAATCACATTCCTGTCATATTGCCACGGTCTACCCAGCAATAGATGACAAACATCCATGGGAATGACATCCCATAATATATTATCGTTATATCCTCCTATCTTAAATTCAACTAAACATTGTTTAGTGACATTTACCCAATGTCCCTTTTGTAGCCACGAAACTCTGTATGGACTGGGATGTTCAATAGTCTCCAGCTCCATCTTTTCTACCATCTCTGTAGAAACAAGATTGTCTATGCTACCACTGTCCACGATGACTTTGCATACCATGTCTTTGGTCTTGCAAGTAGTCCAAAAAAGACGGTTATTTTTCACTGGATTCTCCGCCTCTTCTTCTGGCATTAAGAGAACTTTCCTCATCACCAGTCATCTTCCGCCTTCAACATCCTCTACTTCAACATTCTTCCTTTGTGCTTCAGCAATGTGAGTCTCACCTCCTTATTTCTTCTTATCTAGACATTCATAAGATTTTTTCCCATTCTTTCCACATGTGAATCATTTTATTACTCCACCTCTGCCTCTTCCTCTTCCTCTAGTGTGAGGAAAAGTGTTGTTATCAGCATACTGTCCTCTCTGTTCGGTATACGTCCCTCTCTGTGAGCTGCCATCTCTTTCAGTATGAGATTGAGGTTTCTTCCACTCTTACTTAGGCTTCTGATTCCTATCATGGACAACTATTTTGCCTCTAGGCTGACTTCTTCCTCGGCCTCTCTAACTTCACTTTCGACTCATCTTCTCTTCAGCTTTCAGATCCATCTGATAAGCATATTCTACGGTCTGAATGATCATCATGCTCATCTCATCCTGAATGTCGTATCTCAGACCATTCATATACATGGCAACCCTTTCATCATCACTTTCCTAATGACCTACTCTAATGTTTAGCTTATACAACTCTTCAATGTACTCCTTCAATGACATCAACTTTTGTCTCAAATTCTGCATTCTTTGAAATAGAGTAATTTGGTAATACTTGGGTATGAATTTCACCTTCATCTTCACGACCATTCTATCCCAACTCTTGATTTTTTGCTTGCCTTTGCAACGTCTATCAGCTTGTAGTTCATCCCACCACAATGTTGCATGTCCTTTCAATCTTGTGACCGCATGTTTGACCTTCTTATCTTCCTCGACATATTCATAGTCAAAATACGTGCTCAGAGCTCTAATCCAGTCTAGAAGCTCTTCAACATCCAGGTTTCCTTCATATACTGGAATGTCCATTTTTTCCCTAGCACCCATCCTTGCAACAACCCTAATCATGCATTCATTTGCTACATCCTCGACTGCAACTTCTTCTCCTTCATGTCCAGCTTCATCTTCACTTTCAGATTCATTGACATCTCCAACATCGGTTGTGCGCCTTTGTTTTATTTCCATGTCCACGACTCTGCTGCGTATGTTATGCATCTCTCTTCCCATGGATGGATTTGGCATCTGCCTACCCCTTTCTTTTGGAATTTCCCTCTCCAATGGTGGATCAGGTGTTTTCCTGTCTCTTCTTCTCAATGGCATGGTGAATCTTTCTTTTCCCTGCTACAAAAAGTAAAGAAATCTTTCTGGGCTCTGATACCACTTGACGCAGACCCCGAACCCTCTATTGGCCCTCGGTTCAAGATCCGCTACAGGATCATTCTAATTCATACCCTTGAGTCGAATTGACTCTTTTGATTCCCTACTGGAATAAAAAATTATCGATCCATGGGTCCTTCAAAAATATCCCTTGTGCAAACAACACTAGGCGTGAACTCCACCTCCTCCAAGTGACCACAACACTATAACCAAGGCCTAATTCCAAAGGTGCTTGTCACAACTCACAATATCACGAGTTCGCGAGTCAAAACTATCGACACCTCCTTTTCCATTTAACGATACCCAAAATGTCGATACGGGTATATCTCCTTCCCTTGTCAGCACCCTCTGCGCGTGACCACCAGCTAGGCTTAATGCTAGCGCCTCTCATTACTCGTACTTTCACGAGTTTCAGCATCCAACCTTAGCACCTTCCCTTCACGAACCTCTGAGAAGAGACATTAACTTTCCCTCTCTCATTCTCGCTACTAGAGACCTTGCAATTCGAAGGGTGGAACTCTCGTTCCCTTATCTCACGAATCCCCGAGACGCGAGAGGTCAACGGGGTGTTGACTCCCTTCACCAGGCGACACATGTCCGCCTGTCTATCACCCGGGTCCACCTTGTGGTTCTGCTACGTGTCTCTTGTGAATAGCTTCGGCACTTCGCGACATCGCTCCCCAAGCGTTGCCTCCTTTATATCCCGACACCCGAAGTGCTAAGATCCCAAACTCATCATTACTCCCTATTGCAACTTGCGACTTCGGGACTTTCGGGACAAAAGTCTCGACTCTCCAATTGCCGAAACCTGAAATGCCGAAATGGTGAATTCTGACACGTTATTAATGTTGGGCCACAATGGAACTTCTCACTCTATTGAGCCTTCTCCTTTCGCGATCTTGTGAATCTTGATGCAAGGTTTTCGGTCCTTCAACTCACAAATCCACGAAATGAGAGTTCACGAGTGATCTGATGGTCCTTGTTGACTTGGATCCTATGGATCTATTTCTCTTGAACTTAAACTTGAAAATACTCACCATAACCTCCCTACTCCTCTACAAGATCTTACGGCTCTCGGAACTCCATGAATTCCCCTCGGAGAATTCTGACCGTCCAATGCCTCCTCAACAACTCCTGCAAAATGAACAAGGTAACCCTTCACAGAACTTGTCCACCTACAAAACAACTTCGCTATGCCTTCGTTCAACAATTCAAGGCACTAGCCCTCTTGAGCTTATCTTCGAAAACTTTAAAGAATATATCCCTCCTGGGCTTGCTTGAAATCCTCAAGTACTATGGGGATAACTCCTGTGCGCACTCCTTGTGGCAGTTCTTCAAATACGCTCTAGTATTTGAACCTCTTCGACTCTGTGCACTCCTTGCAACAACAGTCCTTCAACAATTCCCTCAGGTTGTAACCTCTAAGACTTTACTCGGCATGCGCACACCTTGCATGGCTCCTGTGATTAACTTGCACTTCCATGAGAATTAGAATAACTATATCCCTCCTGAGCTTTAGAGATAAAAACTCTAAACCCTTGTCAATGCACTCCTTGCGGACAAACTCCACTGCACTCCTTGCAGGAATTTTACCCACTCAGGTTGAGAAACAATTGAAACTCATTCCTTACTCTCTCTCTCTCTCTCATATTTCAAACATTCAAAAAGAAATCATTCATACATAGAATAACAACAAATGCATAACAGAAAGAGTAAAATAGCTATGATCATAGCATTCAACATACATACACAGAGAATATCACAACACCGTAAGTTTGAATCAAAGCTTCATGTATTAATTCATGACTTTTGTACATGGGTGTTTTCAAATACAATTATCCACTTCTTCTCCTCTTTGTTCTCTACGCTCAATCGATTATGATAAATCATTACAAAGATACGAGATGAGGGTGTCTATAGTTGGTTTTCCCTCCTATGCTCTAAACTGTCTAATCTGCATTTAAATGTACCTACTCATATTAATTGTGTATTAATGCCTTCACCTACTACATATGAGAGTGGATCGCTCAAGATATATTTACAATATCAAAGTGTGCTTCCTCTTAACTATTACATTAACATCCGCACATTTATTTCAAAACATCTCAAAACACTTTTGCAACATGTTGAAATGCACTGGCGCTTGTCCCAGCTGTCTTCCACCTCCGTGCTTGCTTGTTGTTGTCGATGCTCCTTCATCAGAAAAGACATAATGCATCCACTAAGGACTCCACAATAGAAGAAAAGGAAACTAATGTAGTTGAAACAATTTTAGGTTCCATTTCAGGTATGGTTGATGAGGTATTATCTACTTGTGATGTTTCAAATCAACATCAACAATGGTTGTTAGATTCTGGTGAGTCCAACCACATGTGTCTTCATAGAAATTGGTTCTCAACTTACCAATCTATTGATGATGGTGTTGTTTTTATGGGAAATGATTTTTCTTGTAAAATTGTTGGAGTTGGTGGCATCTAGATAAAAATGCATGATGGTTCTGTAAGAACATTAGCATATGTAAGGCATGTACCCAAACTTACAAATAAATTTATATCTTTCGGAGTTCTACATTATTTTGGTTAGATGTGTACAACTAAATGTGGAGTACTGAAGGTGTGCAAAGGAATCTTAGTATTCATGAAGGAAAAGAGGATCAAGAACCTTTATTAGTTTGAAGGAAGGAAATAAGTAAATCAAGAAGTGGTATCATATGAAGATGAAAGTGACTTTGTTCATGTATTGCATCAACATTTGGGTCATATGAGCGAGAAAGGGATTAAGGTATTGGTTGATCGTAAGTCACTTCCAAGTTTAAAGTTTCTGAATTTGAATTTCTGCAAGTATTGTCTCTTTGGAAAATTGTGTAGACAACAATTTAAAATAGAAAGGAAGATAAGAAAAGGTATCCTTGACTACATTCATTTAGATGTTTGGGGACCATACCCTACAATTTATTTTGGGGGATCGTCATATTTCATGAAATTTATAGATGATTACTCTAGAAAGGTTTGGGTCTATATACTTAAGAGAAAAGTTGATTTATTTAATACTTTTAAAAAATTAAGAGCTTTGGTTGAAAAGAGTACCGACAGGTCAATCAAGTGTTTAAGAACATATAATGGAGGTGAGTTAACATCTATGGAATTTGAGAACTATTGCAAGGAATATGGGATCGAAATACATAAGACCATAGTTAATACTCCTCATTGGAATGGTGTTATCAAACACATGAATAGGACTCTCCTAGGGAGAGAAAGGAGCATGCTTAGTAATACCAAGATGCATAAGAAATTGTGGGCAGAAGAATTTCTTACAACATGCTATCTAATAAATTAGTCACCATCAACTGTAATAAACTGTAATATTCCATAAGAGGTATGGATAGGTCATTCGTGTGATTTTTCAAATCTGAGAATATTTTGTCATGATGCATTTGCTCTTATTTTTAAAGATTAATGTACTAAGTTAGATATTAGATCAAATACATATGTATTTGTTGGTTATGGTTATGGAGTTAATGGGTACAAAATGTGGGATTATACTTCCCACAAAATCATCATAAGAAGAGATGTAGTATTTGATGAATCCTCACTCTTAATATTAGAACTAGTAGATGTTGAATTTAGGCAAGAATAGGCACCGCAAGTTCAACAAATTTAGTTGGAAACTCAACCATCTTTAGAAAGGGAGGAGCATGAAGAAGTTTAAGAAGAAGAAGATGAAGATGCAAAAAATATCTAGGAAACCAAGGATATGCCTCAACTATCTCTAAGGACATATTCGTGAGTCAGGAATCCTCCTACAAGGTATGGCGATTGTGTTTCATCTGTGTATTTGGTTTCTATTGATGGACAACCTAGTTGTTTTAAGGAAGCAATTAAGGTATCTGAAAGTGCGCAATGTAAGAAATCTATGAAAGAAGAAATGGATGCCTTAGAGAGGAATAAAACATGGGACGTGGTAGAAATTCCAAAGGATAGGAAGGTTGTCGGCTTCAAGTGGGTCTACAAACTAAAAAAGGGTGTTGATGATAAAGTCGAAAGGTATAAAGAAAGACTGATAGAAAAATGGTATTCTCAAAAGGAAGGTATTGATTTTCATAAGATATTTTCACCAATTGTTAAGCTTGCTTCATTTCATGTTGTGTTAGCACTAGTTTCTTTACTTGATCTTGAGTTAGAGAAGTTATATGTTAAAACATTGTTTCCACATGGATATTTAGATGAGGATATATATATGGAAAAAACATAAGGGTTTGTTCAATATCCCAATAAGAGGTTTGCTTGCAAACTCAAGAAGTCATTGTATGGCCTGGGACAGTCTCCCAGGAAATGGTACAAGAAGTTGGATTCCTTCATGTCGACCCTAAATTTTACAAGAAGTGAATATCATCATTATGTTTACTTTAAGAAGATGGAAAATGGAATCTTCATTATTTTGGTGTTATATGTTGAAGATATGCTTGTGTAAAGGAAAAACATGGTAAAAATAAATAGGTTAAAGGATCATTTGGCTAGAGTATTTGATATGAAGGATCTATAAGTATAAAAACAAATCTTAGGCATAGAGATACACAGAGAGAAGAAACATGGTTAGATATGGTTATGAAAACATGCATATGTGGAGAAAATACTTATGATATTCGGTATGAATAATGTGAAACCCGTATAGATCTCTTTGGCTTCCCATTTCAAGGATTTTTCAGGTTTATTTCCTAGTAATGATGAAGAAAAGGATTGTATGTCTTGTGTACCATATGCTAATATAGTGTGAAGTTTGATGTATGCGATGGTGATTACTAGACCAAATATTTCACATGTTGTTGGTGTTTTCAGTCAATACATGGAAAATCCAGGAAAAGCGCATTGGGAAGTAGTTAAATGGGTGATTCAATATCTTAGAGGAAAAAATAGGTACTCTATCACCTATGATGGTTCCAGAGATTCAGTTTATGGTTATATAGATTCATATTTTGTAGGTGACTTGGAAAAAAGGAGATCCACTTTAGGACATGTATTTACTCTTGTAGGAGGACCTGTTAGTTCAATGTCAAAGCTTCAAAACATAGTTTCTTTATCCACTACTGAGGCAAAGTATATGGTTTCTTCACATGCACGTAAGCAAACAATTTCATTATGAGTTTGTTGGGTGAGTTTGGAAGGAAGAAGAACAAGGTGAAACTATTTTGTGATAGTCAAAGTGTTATTCATTTGGATAGAAATCCAACTTATCACAGTAATACGAAGCATATTTCTGTTAAGTACCATTTTGTAATACAGGTTCTTGATGAAGGTGGAGTGTCTCTAGAAAAGGTCCGTACAAAAGTGAATTTTGCAAACATGTTTATGAAACCAGTTTTGTTAGAGAATATACGATGGTGTTTGGCTTTTCTTGGCTTGTAAAAAATGTGATGAATTAATTAAGGGCATGATGTATCAAGCAAATTTTTGTCAAGGTGGAGATTGTTGGAAACATGCCATTTGATTTCTTCATCCGCTCACATGCACATGCATTTCAGTTAAATTTGGAATGTGCATACACACACTCATTGTAAATATATTGTGTAAATTGTGTAATCAATTTATGAATTGTTCGTGTAACTATGTGATCTATTCATGATCAATTTGTGTAACTGACTGATAGATGTTATATATATGAGCATACCCATAGAGGTGAGAGTGCAATGTGTAGTGAGTGTGTGAGAGAAAGACACAATATTGAGGTGAATGTGTTTATGAGAGAAGAGGATGGTTTTATTCTTAGGTTGGCTATTGTAATTATCCCTTGAATAATAAGAATATCGATTATCATTTCTTGTGGTATTTTCCTATATTGGGTTTCCACATAAATTGCTCTATCAATTGTGTGGTTTGTTGTTCTCGTTTTAATCTTTCTTGTTGATGCTATGGTTATCATGCTTTATTTTTCTTTCACTTACTAACACTTCTAAATGGTTTCCAAGGTTGTAATGGTGAGATAAACATTCATGCTCGATTCCAAAAGGTAACATTTGAATGTGAACTTTACATGTAAATTTTGTTTCTCTAACTTTTTTCGTTCCTAACTTAAGAATTGTTTTGGTATGCCCATTAAGGACGAGACTTTTCCTCCTTGATTACTTGGTAGCCATGATGTTTAGGTCCCTATGTACACTAGATACTGGTAATGTTCTCTAGTTTATAACATCCATTATATTAGTTATTTTTATTAAACTAAATCTAAAAGATCTAAAAGTGTTAAAAATTATAGGTTGTAATTGAAGTGTTAGCATTATGCTCTTTTGATTCATTCATTTTCCATTTAAAGCATTGGGACTGAATTTTTCATGTAATTTTATTTTGATAGTGATAACACTACAATCCATATGTTCTTTTAAAAATAAAATAAAGTTGTACCGAGTTCTTTATTTTTTTGGATTAAGAGTTGTTCAACTATTGGGTTATCTAGGATTAAAGCATATTGAAATGCTATAAAGATGCATATTCATAAGATTCAATGTTTTTTATGTTTTTGTTATTTATTTATAATATTTATTTATAATATTTATTTATAAGATTGTTTCTATGAAGAAAAAAATAATCGAAGGAATATGAGAAGTATTGTATAGTTAAGCACACAATTCCTTAAACAACTTTGGAATTCTTTTTTTTTTAGTTTGCAACTAATCACTTGTATATATTTCTTTTATGACTCTATTTTTAGATTTCCATCGTCTAGGGTAGTCAAATTTGGTAACAACACCTAGTTTGGAAAACTTAGTTTGTCTTAATCAATAATCAAACAAAGTATTATAGATAGCAAATCATAAGCTAGTACATCACCATAAAACAATGAATTAAATTCTCAGGATTATCATATAAATAATAGATCATATTTAAGTAGAGATTCCAAGAGTTTATCCCGATAAAGTTTCATACTTAGTTTAATATCAACTGGGGAAAACATATCCAAGACTGTGTTTCCTCCATGACAATGAAAATGTTTTATTCAAAGAAGCTTCCCCTAAGCAAGGCTCAAGTGTCATTGCAATTAACTCAACAACACCAACTTGTTATGCAATAGGCCACTCATTGAAATAATTTCGTGTGGTGGTGAGGTCTATGGACTTACTAAAACTACAATTCTCATAGGGTGTTTTTTTTTATGGGGTCTTACTACAACTTTCCAACCCCTCAAGAAAATCCCCCTAGCAGTATTGCCCCTCCATTATCCATTGAGTTTAGTAGAATATTTAGTCTGTTGGTAAATTCCTCACAAGAGTTGTATCCTAAAGGCCCATAAACAATAACAACATGATTGGAAAGTTCACTCACACAAATCACTCTCTCATTCTCAAGACACAAATCACTAGATGTTTCCCTCATGCCATTTCAATCCAAAATGAGGTCTCCATTTTTAAAACACTCTCAAGTGGTTATCAAGTGTAACCACTTCCCCCTTTCCCAAAATAACTCATCCAAGAGTGAAATTAGGCTTATGAGTGAATTTTAAAGTGTCTTAAAGAGGATTAAAATTAATTTAGGCCTCATTTTTTCTTTCCTATTCACTGCAATGTACCTTTTTGTTCATTTTTCAGGTCTTTCCCCATCCATAATGCTTCTTAACAATAGCTAAAAATAGTTTAAGGATGTCTTGCTCATTGGAATCTGATCCCTATACTTGGATATGATTCCCCCTTACATCATGAATGTCTCAACTTGTATAGTTTAGTCCACTAAAATAAATACATAGGGAACATCATCATGAATAGTAACAATATATCATATCAATTTAAATGCATATATGTTTCATTATTACCATTCATCGAGAAGTAACATAAAACAAAATTGAATCACATTATTGTTTGTATGCATCATTAAGTAATCATAAAGAATAATCAATTATATAATTCTAACATAATCAATAATAACTAATGAACCAACAAGGGCATGTTGATTCAAACACACGATTTCCTACAACCATATAATTCAAGCACAATAACTAGGAAATTCAGATCATGCATAAGGGGTGTCTCACTTGATGCACTATTTCCTCATGATTGACAACTTCTCTAAAAAGCTCAATGTAAATATTTACAATGGAGACCAAGCAGTGAGAGATCCTAGAAATACCTAGAGCCAATTCATAAAACATGTTGTAGTTTGATTTAAACTTTTAAATTCACTTGCCTTGGTAAGCCATTATTAATGATAATGAAAAATTCTTAGATCTTTGAGATTCAAGACAAGAAGTCTTCATGCTTCTAAAGTGAGAGAAGGATACATAAAGGTTCTCAATTTGGAAAACACTCCTCCTTTGTATGTTGCATAGATTAGATATTTTATAGGGGATATACTAACTGGAATGTCTATGTCTCCTCATGCTATTTGTAGCCTTAAAAATGTCCCAAAGAAAAAACGAAAGGGTGAAACAAGTAGGTTCCAATTATGAGGAAGCCAAAGACAAAATCACCCATAGAGATGGAAGAAAGTTAAAACCAAACCCCTAAACATGAATAAAATAAGACCAATACCAAACAATATAACACTACCAACCATGGGAGGAAGAATAGGAAAAATTGATATTTTTTAGCCTAACTAGGCCTCCCATCTAAGAATACTATCAAGGACCCAAAAGAATGATAAATGCAATCCCACATTCACTACACTAAAAATGTTTGTCGAGTTTAATGTGCATCCTATTATTGTGGTTGGAGAATTTAATTAGGGGGTCAGTACTATAGAGTGAGTGGTTTTTAATTCCCATCTCATTCACTTTAATTTGAAATTCTAGTTTTCTTCGAACTTCATAGGAATGCCATTTATAATGTTTGCAAGGAAACAATCTAGGGAAGGAACCCCTCCATTTAAACTCAACATTTCATTATTTAATGGAACCACTTCATTTTCCATGGAGTTGACTAGGTTATTTAAATCCCTTAGAACTTCATAATATTCAATAAACTCACAACTCCTTGCCACCCCTTGAACTCTTTCAATTATTTTGGAGAGGAATGTTCTTTGAGTAACAAATTGACCTTGTATTTGTTGAATTATGATTGAAGATTTTCCAATTACAATGATATATTTTATCCTATTTGACTAAAAAATATTCAACCCTTGAAACAAGGTCAATGCATTTTTTTGGTTATTGGTGGATTCTCCTAACCGCAAAGAAAATTTTTCTTCAAAATTTTGTTCAAAGGTGGGGGGGATGAATCAATATAAGACAATTGTTTTTGTTTTCAAACATTCATTGACCATAAGAAAAAAATCACATATGAGATATATTAATTGTAGAACATGGAACATGAGACTTACGTGAAAACCCTTTCGAGAGAAAACCATAAAACATCTCTTTATAATTATTTGTAGGAACCAACCTACTAGAGACACCAATATACATTGGTGCAAATACTGGTAGGAACCAATGTGCTGTTACAAATATTCATGGAAACAAATATACTAGAGACCCCAATCCCTACCTCTAAGCACCAACTTAGCAAGAGACACCAATAAATTTGTTTGAGTGACACCAACCTACTCTTATATATATTCACAAACACCAATCCCCACTGCTAATAACCAACTTAGAAAGAGACACAAATCTCTTGGTATGAGTTTCACCAAACTTAATAGAGTGTACTTTCTACTTTTACCTTCATTGGGTCTACTTGCTACTTCTACCTTCACCAAGTGTACTCATTGCTTTTGACTTTACCATGTCTAACCGATATTTGAATTTCCAAATGGTAACTTTGTCCAAAGTTGTTGTTTTGGGCCTCTTCCCAAGATTGAACTTGTACAACATGCCATGTATCCAATTTTCCAAATATGATTATGAAATTGTTACATCAGGTACTTCTTTATGTTTCCTCTGTTCTAAAAATAATTCATAGTCCGAGAGTCCCATAAAATATATTATAGTGAAAATGTCAAGTTGAATTGTTTGAAATTGATTTCAAGAACATTAAGGAACCCTAACTTCGGCAGGGAATATCTTAGAAATTATAGCAAAATAGCATATGAAATTTATATCACATGTACACCAATATATATCATATGTCTCTACAAAGTTTGAAGTTATGAAAATCCCATAAAATATGTTATAGAGAATGTTCCAAGCTTACCTATTTGAAACAAATTTCAAGAGAATTCAGGAATCCTAACTTCCACATGGAATATCTATTAAAGTATAGAAAACCAACATCTAAAATTTGTATAACATGTACAAAAATACATATCGTCTCTCTTGGAAAAGTTTCAATGTTTGCAACATCCTAGAAAATGAGTTATAGAGAAAGTGCCAAGCTAAACTATTTGAACTAATTTCAGGAGAATTCAAGAAACCTAAATTCCACGTGGAATATCTCTGAAAGGATATAAAACTAGCATATACACATTTTACCACATGTACACTAGGATCTCTCCTCTATCTATATAAAGTTTCAAGGTTTGCAAGATCCGAGAAACTAATTTATAGAGAAATTGCCAAGATGACCCATTGAAATTGATTTCAGGAGAGCTCATGAACCTTAAATTCCACAGGGAATATCTGTGAAATTATAGAGAATCAACATCTGAAACTTGTACCACATGTACACCAAGATATTTCCTCCATCGCTTCCGAATTTCAACATCTAAAAATTCACAAAAATGCTAGGAGGACCTAAAAATTGATTTCACATTTCAATATTTGTTAATTCGTTTTTCACACACATAATTTCTCTCAATGGTTTCTCTTTTAACACTTTTTAATAACCCTTCATGAAGGGACATATCCCTTCATTAAATAACAACTTCCCAATACCATAAGAAAATACCCCAAATACCAAGGGCATGTACCCAAAACCTCGAGAAAATACCGCAACTATAATTTATCATAATAAGTTTTATCTTGATGAAGTTTAATGAAGCAACATCTGTATCCATAATTATGGTCATCAAAATGTGTAATTTCCTTTTAATTACTACATTGGAAAATAATATTTTTCTTAAAAAAAATTCTTAAATATCCAAACTAACTATGTAGAGATTGTTATTAATTATTTTGATATAAATCATGTAATCATGAAGAAAGAATGACTCAAATATATATTTTCATGATATAACACTTTATAAATTATCTAAGGAGATTACATGTCACACTATATTAATATATTTGGAACAAGTTAATTAGGTGCAAATTAACTAGTCTGTGCTTCAAACAGTATGGTAAAAAATAATAACTTCTCCTGAGTTTTTATATCCCTTTTCTACCTTTATGTTTTTTACTGGTCAAGACTGTTTTAATTTAACTTGTCATAGGTTGTTGTAGGTGGAAAAATTGCGAGTCATATTTTGGTCTTCACATATTTATTAAAATATCTTTGTTTAGACTTGATTGGAGTATATATAGTATCAATATTAGAGATTGTAACGAGAAAATATTATCATGTAGGGATATCTTCATGGGAAAAATTTACATTGTTTTATCCTTAAAGTTATGTTTCATTTTTTTTTTATCTTTTGGATCTCCATAATAGATATATGGAGAGTTTAATAAGTACATTTAAAATGTTATGTTTTATGTTGTGTTGTTTGAATTTTAAAGTCGATTTTGAAACATTTAACACTGAGTTATTGTAAAAATAAATATGAGTCATATAGAATTTAAATAAAATATATAAAAATAAGATAAATAAATTTATCTTATTAGTCTTTGTTGAAGGCATAGAGGGACTATAGCGATCGATAATTCATTGAATTCATATTAGTTTGTCCTTTGACTAAAAATATTTGCATAATGTCTATTGTTGGAACAAGGGAACTAAAAACATTGATTTTTATATAATAAAAAATACCATATATGTCATGATCTAATTGGATAACAGATTGGAGGTCTTATTGGAAGATCTGCTACTCTCAATGTTTGATATGTTACCATATCCAACGTTTTTTATCATATACGGTCTTTTTGAGTTTTTATTTTGTTCTTGAAATGTTTGGATATCCAAAGTTTTGAAGATAGAGAGTCAATTTTTTATTAGTTGACTTCATATTAGTTTGTCCTTTGAATCAATTTTTATTTTTACGTAGCCTCTATTGTTCGAACTATTGTTACTAATTTTTTTTTATTGTTATAAAATAATATAATAATTTTTTTTTCATACGTAACAGACCTGTCACATTGCATTCTTTCTTGAATGTTTACACAACAATCCTAATAGACTTAAATGTTTACCTAACAGGCCTCACAACCTTATATGTTTATTTAACAGGCCTGTTACAATACATTTTCTTCCGCTTTTTTTTATATGCAATTTTCTCTATAGTTAATATGGCCAATATTGTTCTTCAACGACATTGCTAGTTCACGGGTTCATGCTTGCTTGGAACTAGGTACTAAAACCATTGATTTTTATATAATAAAAAATACCATATATGTCATGATCTGATTGGATAACAGATTGGGGGTCTTATTTCCATCTTTGTTATTCCCAATGTTTGATACGGTAGCATATCCAAAGTTTTTGATCATATACGGTCTTTCGGATTTTTTATTTTTTTCTTGAAATGTTTGGATATCCAAACGTTTGAAGATAGAGAGTCGGTTTTTTATTAGTTGACTTCATATTAGTTTGTCCTTTGAATCAATTTTTATTTTTACATAGCCTCTATTGCTTGAACTATTGTTACTAATTTTTTTTTATTGTTATAAAATAACATAATAATTCTTTTTTCATACATAATAGACCTGTCAAACTACATTCTTTCTTGAATGTTTACAGAGCAGTCCTAGTAGACCATGTTTACCTAACAAGCCTCACATCCTTAAATGTTTACTTAACAGGCCTGCTACAATACATTTTCTTCCAAAAAAAAATTATATGCAATGTTCTCTGCAGTGAATATGGCCAATATTGTTCTTCAACGACATTGCTAGTTCATTGGTTCATGCTTGCTTCTTGCTTGTTCATCGATTTCTTATTTTCCTATTGTTGTTGTTCTTGTTTGCCTGTTGGCATTGTTGCATTTTGAATGCTTGGTATTCTGCAACCGAGATTGGAACTGGCCTTCTTTCGTTCCCCATTGACAGGCGGGTTTGGGTGTCATGTTTAGATTTTCTTTCTATTTGCAGTTTCCATGTGGGAAATTTGACTATTGGGGATGCCTGAGTTGAAATCCTCTTGCAGAACATCTTTGTATGTGAGGAGAAAATATGAATTATTTTTCCTACACGTCACTGTGGTTGTGATGGAGGTAGGTTCTATGTCCATTATTGGCGATCAAGAATGAGACGAAGACAAAATTACATTCCTGGTTCTCAAGTCATAGTAATCACATACAAAGATGGACTGCAAGAGGATTTTGATCGCTCTCAGTATTGAAAAATACCAACCGAGAAAACCACACCTTTCTTAATTGCTTACACAGTGGCAGGCCTTTGTACGGTCCCGACAACTTTGATTGTTTACCTAAAAGGTCTCACAACCTGAAATGTTTGGTTAAACAATGTGTTACAATGCATTTTCCTCCAAAATGTTTGATACAATCTTATGTGCAGTGAATTTGGCCAATATTGTTCTTCACCAACATTCTTGGTTGACTGGTTGGTGCTTGCTTCCTTGTTCGCTGGATACTTCTTATTGTTGTTTGATTCAACTTTGCAGGGTTGAGGACAACTACAGATGGGCCTTTTGGTGCTTCTTCACTGGGTTGTTATTTGATGCTTTCTCTTGTTTTCTTCAACTTTGCAAGGTTGGGGTCCTACATTTGTAGTTGGATGGATCTGTTGTTATAGTTTGTGGGCCAGGTGTTGTTCTTTTGTCCTTGTCCATTCATTTGTGGGTCTCGGTTTTTCTGGTTTCATTCTTGCATTTCTTGACAGGCTTGTTGCAGTACATTTTTGTCCTTTATTTTTTCTTCTGCAATGTTGCCTACAATGAATATGGGTGATATTGTTCCTTAGATGCATTCCTCGTTCACTGGTTTCTGCTTGGTTGTTTCTTGTTGACTGGTTTCTTCTTTGCCTATTGTTGTTGTTTTTGTTGTTGTCATTTCCCATTGACAGGTGGGTTTCATTGCTAGATTTACGTTCATTTTCATTATTTGTTGTTTGTTATTTCCAGTTTGCAAGTGAAAATTTTAAATGTTGGAGATGCCTGCGTCAAAATACTCTTCCATAAGATGTTCATATGTGAAGAGAAAATTTTATTTCCTTTTTTTTTATTTCAGTGGGTGTTATGGAGGTGTTCCAATTTCGGATGCAGAATTCCAACCATGAAAAACTACAACTTCCTTAAATGTTTTCACACTGGGAGGCCTTTTCACAGTAGTTACAGTATTGCATGTTTACATGCCAAGCCGTGTTAGAATATATTCTTCCAATTCTTTTATACAATATTGTCTGCAATAAATTTGGATGGTATTGTTCTTCACCGACATTCTTGGTTGAATAGTTGATTCTTTCTCGTTGGTTCGTTGGATGTTGCTTATTTTTGTTTGATTCAACTTTGTAGATTTGAGGCCCTGTAGCTGCAACTAAGCCTCTTCATACTTGTTTCTTCACAAACACATCTCCACTTGGAAAACGCAGATTGGAACATGGTTTTGCAGTTGGCTCCTCAAAAAATAATAACAAGATAAAATAATATGCATAATTTTGCAGTGGATATACACAACATATATTTTGACTTGAACCTGATTTTTTCGAGCTCCAACTATATTTCATATATGACCATGCTTTTTCCATAGTTAATTTCTTTCTATGAATTCATAGTTATGATACTAAGTGTTGTTGTGTGAGTGATAAAGTTATTCTCTCCCTTTCTTTTTCCTCTTCTAAACTTTCTTGTTTTCCCCTTTTGTTCTTCCCCTCTATTATGTGTTTCTCGTTCTATACTTTGTCATGTTTCTGTGGTTGCGGGTTCCCAGGGTGGAAAATTGAAAAATTGTCATATCCATCTATATATTCACATCACGAGTCCGACCGAACACCATTCATTTTCATACTTAGCCAATTTCTTCTAAACTTGCATGTTTTTCCCTTTTTCTCTTACCCTCTATTATGCCCTTATGGTTCTATACTTTGTCATGTTTCTTTGCTCGCAAGTTCCCAGTGTGGAGAACAGACAAATCGTCATCTCCATCTATATTCTCACATCACGAGTACAACCGATCGACATTTGTTTTCATACTTAGCCAATTTTATGAACATTGGTTCACGAATAGGTGATATCAAACTTTGCTAACCCATGTTTGGGGTATACATCTTACACCCAAAACTTGTGTGCTCTACAATTCGACCCCAGACTCCTCAAACTCACAAGCCTGACTCTACCTACAATGATTGTGTCTGTCCGACCTACCTTTCCATACTTAGTCAAGTCTTCAAGGTTTTGTGGGTTCAGGCACTCCCAGGTTGAGAAAAGTTTAAAAGAATTTTCACTCCCCTCTATCACTGCCACCTTCTGCCCTTCCCAATGCACATTAAATATTATTTTTCTATTTAAAACCCACTATACAGGTTTGAAAATATTGTCTTTAATAAGCGGGAAGATCGAGGACATCTCCCATTTAAACGCATTAACACGCGAATATTATGGGATCTAATAATTGTTTTTGCGTCCATTTTGAATTTGCAAAAAGTATTGGTTATTTTATTTTTTTAAAGGCATCATCATAGTAACAGTGCAATATTGTACTACCACACTGCCATCCACAAATGTGTCATCCACAAAGGTCTTGATGTCATGTCCCTGTTTAATACCGTCCATATATTACAAGTTGTCATATTTGAGAATCAGCTTGCATATTGGAATGTTAACTTGTGTTATTAGTGACTATTCAAAACACATATTTGAAAATATTGGAATTAATAAGAGGAAATATCGATGGCATCTTCCATTAAAATGAATTAAACCGAAATCTACAAAAGATTATACTATCATCCTCCAGCATTCATTTTAAATACTTATACCCATTACTCTGTATTATCGAAGAGTTGGGATTTAAGGTGCCTCCATTGTAATGTTCCTATTCATGGGCATGTGAGACAAATTAGAGATTTCATTCAAGCCTAATTGAAATATGAGGGAATCATTTTATGTGATGTTAGCTTTGAGTGAAAAAAAAAATTATTATCCAACAAAAACTCAGAGACAAAAAAAAATCAAGTACTTGTGACAATTGTTCTCCTTGTATTCGATGATTTCATTGGTTGAAAGGCCTTCCTGAAGATTTGTGTGCTAAAATTCTTTGTTTTATTACAAGGATTTGGAAGGGAATTTCAGTCCACCTACAAAATGATCCTTCGTTGAATTATATAGTTTCTTCCAAAAACACAGATTTGGAAAGTGTATCAAATTCTGTAGACCACGCACAAATTTATCTTTCGTTAGATGAGTCACACATGTCGAACAATTGACTCAGGTTTATGGATAACTGGTATGGATTGTTGGTTTTCATTGATGTCAACCATTGGAGAGTGATATTGTAGATTGATGTCAACCCTTGGTGATTGATGTCAACCCTTGGAGAAGGTCTGGTAGAGAATTCTAGTAGCACAAAGGTTTGGGTAATGGACCCAAGGTTGTTTCATGTATAATGGTATGAGTTTTAATATATTTTAAGGTAATACTATTTTATATGGATATTACATGTCATTTGATTTCTAGTGGTATGTGGAATGTCAAATAACTCCTCATGGTTAGAGAGTTATGGTCATGAGAAGTTGGTGAACCCAGGTTCAGGTAATGGACCCAAGTTTTTTCGATGGATAATGGTATGTGTTTTGATATATTTTCAGGTAATACTATTCTTTATGGATATTACATGTCATTCCATTTTTGGTGGTATGTGTAATGTCACATAACTCCTCACGGTTTGAGAGTTATGGCCTTACGAAATTGGAGGACCCTCATATGTCATCTAGAAGCCCCAAAAGGTCAAAGTAGTCAAAGTGGTTTAAGAGATTTTATAAGGTAAATAATAAAGTGAAGTGATGAGTGTACTATAATTCAAAGTGAATACAAAATAATTATTTAAATAATACATTTAATGGATAAATTAGAAGTGGGTTAACCGTAAAATAAGGAAAGAGGGAAAAGTGGCCTAGAAGATGTTTTTAAGGAAGCTACTTGGAGAGTATAAATAAGAGGCAAGGCTCTCTCATTTTACAACACACTTGAGAATATTGAATATATATAGGTGTCTGAGGTAGCCAAAGGATATATAAGACTAATTTCTATGGGAAGGTGAACAAAATAAGGTCGAAATTCAAGGAAGGATAAATTCTTTTGATGATGCTTTCTAAGGTATGTTATTTATAGGTCATCTCACCATTTTCGTAATAAATTTTTTTTCTAGAATGATTCAGACTGTGAAATTTCTATTCCATTGAGGAAACATATCCAAGTATCTATGGTAAAAAATTCATCTTGTGGTCCGTTGTATTTTTGGAGTTACACTCCATGGAAAATAGGGTTTGTGGCTAGTCAAGAAACTAGTCTAAAACTGGTGTTTCGGGTAAAAACGTTATAACTTATTAAGAATAGATCCAAATTCAGTAAGAACAAATGTGTTGGTTATTTTACAGGATTTAGTATGTTTTGTGACATTTTCAGATCGATTCAAAAAATATTCCATGCAGGGCACGCTCTACAAGGTCACTCTCTAGAATAAGCCAGAATTCAACATAATATGCCATTTTTTATATAACTCCTTTTATGAGAGGTTCCAAGTAGTGAAACCTGAAGGAATTGCATAAAACACATTGAATAACATGTTTTTATCATTTTTAGGTATTTATTCATTACAGGTACAAAGTTATGATTATTTCAAGTTAGGGTTGTTGACAAATCCAAAACTAGTCACGTGAGACTAAAGAAAAGTTTGATGAAAATGCTAGTCTGTTGTTTTTAAACTTAAGGAACATTTGCATGTATGTGATCATATACACCAGGTCTATTACAGAGTTACAAATCATATTTGAATGATGAAATTGATGGGGGAATTTGGTTGAAGTACATGTTGGGTACATGGTTGAGACAAGTAATTGATGAGTTGGCACATACATGAGGTGTATAGTTGATGATGTTGGTACATCTTGATGAGTCATAGTTTATGCGTAGTTAATACATGCTTCATGCATACTTGGTACATGGTTGGAGGCACTTGTTAGTAGTATTGTTGACACATGATTTATGCATGATGTAACATACTTGTATTATTAGAATCAAATATTGATCTTGGTGATGATTATGAGTTGTTATGTTATGCTTGGTTGATTCATATCTTTCAAAGCTGTATTGGTGATTGATATTGGTGAGTAGATCTAATTTGGTTGATAAGATTGATGAGACAGGTTGTTGTGATAGCTTGTTTGGACAAGTTGTTGTGACAGGTTATTTATATAGGTTTGGTGTATGGTTGATGTACTTGTTCATGGTACAAGTTGAGGTACATGTTGGTGCATGGTTGATTCACTTGGTTATGGTACATGTTGATTACAGGTTGTTTGGTACAGGTTGGTGCATGGTTGATGCACTTGTTTATGGTACAGGTTTATTACAGGTTGAGGTACAGTTTGATGCATGGTTGATGCATGGTTCAGGTTATTATTATAGGTTATTTGGTGTAGGTTGATTGGTACAGGTTTACAACAGTATATCTCACAGTGATAGTGTGACATTGTCTCCACCATTCTACTTATACATCAAGGAGACTGGGCAGGGAAAGGACAGGTGGTTGCAGCCACCTCCCGGTTGTAGCCAGAGAACATAGGGGGTTGTTGCCTCCTTTTCATTGTAGCCAGAGAATTAGGGAGTTGGATCTTCCTTCAGGTTGTAGCCTGAGAAACTAGGGGTTTGGAGACTCCTTCCAATTGCATATAGAAAACAAAGGAAATTGGTGCTTCCAATTAATGTAATTATTCAAAACATATAAGAAAAAACATTTCATCGTTTTCTCCCGCTTTGGGTTTCCACATAAAACATTGGTGTACTATGCATGTGTATGATTGTTTATTTGTTCATTGCTTATTTACTCTGCATTTATTGGATGATAATGATACATTGATATAACACTTGGATTATATGGTTAAAAGGGATTAAATTTCTCTATTATCGATTCACCCCTCCTCTCAGTAATCCAACAATTGGTATCAGAGCTGGTTCCTTCAAGAAAATATTTAACCATTGGAAGGAGATCATGGATTATTCGGAGAATGGAGTACCAATGTTTAATGGTCATAATGGTTTTAATTATGAGATGTAGAGCATAAGGATGAAAGTATTTTTATAGGCATAGTGACATTATATTTGGCTATCAATTGTTACAAGATATGATAGTTCAAAAAGGGAAAAGAATGAAACCAAGAAGGAATTGAGGAAGAATAAAAAAATAACAATGGATTTCATCTGGGAAGTATTACCTAATCCAGTAAGAGAAAAGGTTGGTAAATGTTCATCAACAAAAGAACTTTGGGATAAGTTACATGACATATATTCTTCACCCATCATAGATTCAGAAAATGTCAAAGAAGGTGCAGATACAAATCAAGAAGAATTATGTTCACCATGTCAAGAAGATTCAGAAGATGAAGAGTACATAATCACCAGAGGTACGTTGTTTTGTTTTAATTGTGAAAAATGTGGACATATTGAAATAGAATTCCATGAAGGAAATGAGATAGAAAAACTAATTGAAAAGGAAGAAAATTATGAAGAATAATTGATTAGTGCTTTAGATGAACTAAGAGAAGAAAAAAATTCACTTAAGAAATAATTGATGAAACAAAAGGAAAGTGTTCACATTTTTTATGCAAAACCCCAACCCTCTGGTCGGAGCCCACACAAGATTTTTCAATTCTGGCCCCTTAGATTCTCACTCGCTCTTCAATTTCTCCTACGGGAAATTTATTCACACACCCCAACTGAGTGTATTTCATAGGTCCTTAAGAGTTATGATCACATGATCTTTGCACTCGCATGAACTCCATGATCAACACCCAACTAACATTGGGACTTTCCCCTTTTCCTTTCGGGATACCGAATGTCACGAGTTCATGAATCCTGTTGTTGAGTTCCTTACCTCTTCGACCTCCAAAACTTGAAATACCAAACACTAGACCCTTCTCGCCACTGACTTTGGCTTTCCACTCTTCGTGATTTCGGGAGTTTCGATAATGTGCAACTCTGTCTCTTGACTCCCGGAGTCCCAAAATATGAATTGTCAAAACGGTCCTCCACAGTTCCTCCACGTTTCACATTTTCGGTACTTATTATGTGGAGTGCTCTGCTCCTTATCAATGAGAATGCCGAAACACCGATTCCCGAAATGTCGACAAATATCCTGTCGCGATTTCTGATTTCAGGATTTTCTCCCCCCTGTGTCCTGATCACTCATCCTCAAGACCTCTGAAACCCCAAATTTCGAAGTTTTGAAATTCTGACCTCGTCACTCTTCTCCTTTATACACAAAACTCTTTTCACGTTTCAGGGATTTGATCAACCAAAGGTTTCGTCCACACTTCGGACTTATGACCCTTGAAATGTCGAAATGATCTCGATGGTTCAATGATCGAAATCAACGGTCCACGTTAAATCCTACCTTTAAAAGGTGGATCTATCCAATGCTTAAGCTTCCCCGCAACTTTCTTGGATCCTACGGTCCTTGTTATTTCAGGAGTTCTCCTCAGAGAATTCTGATCGTTTAGTTTCCTCATCAAGAACCTCTGGCTCAAAATAACCTCTGTGATCCTTCTCTAGGGCGTGACTTCTACACAACGATTTGAGATTCCTACTTTCTCTTGAATGATTCAAAGGCCCTAACCCTTCTGAGCTTTCTTCACAAACTCAAGTCTTCAAGGAGACTCCTGCACGCACTCCTTGCAGAAATCCTTGAAATACTTCAGCGTACTTGAACTCACGACTCTGTGCACTTTCTTTGCAATAACAGTCCTTCAATCTCTCAACCTTAGTTGATAAGTTATAAGGTCTCTACTATCCTACGCACACCTTGCATGGATTTTGTTCTTGTCTTGCACTTGTGCTGAAATGAGAACAACATTATCCCTCCTGAGCTTCCAGAGATAAACTCTGAATCTTTGTCAACGCACTCCTTGTGGACGCTTCACTGCACTCCTTGCAAGAACTTCTCTCACTCAGGAAGAGAAACAATTGAAACTCATTTTCTTTCTTCTCTTAGACTTCAAACATTCAATATGAAATCATACATTCAACTCAGTATCAAAGTAAATGCATAACAGAGAGATTAAAACAACTGTAAGCATACCAATTAGCATGTATACACATAAAGCATCATAACACCATGAATCTGAATCAAAGCTTCATATATTAATTCAGAACTTATGTACATGGGTTCTTCTCTACAAATATCTACTACAACTCTCCTCTTCTCTATGCTAATGTGCTTAATTGATCTAACTCTGATTGATACGATGATACAAAGAGGAGGGTGTCTATAGTCGTTTTCCCTCTTGTTCCTAAAACTGTCTAATCTAGAATTTAAATCTACCTACTTTCATTAACTGGGAATAAATGCCTTTTACATTGACAGATGAGAGAAGATTTCTCAAGATGATTTTACAATCACTTATTCATAAATGCGCGTACACCTTTCTTAACTATTTTATTAATATTCCTCCCTTAGTCTTTCAAAATATTTCAAAACATTTTCAACATGTGCAAAAATGTGTTGCGCTCATCCCAGTTGTCTTCCGCCTCCGCACTCGCTTGCTTCTGGCAATGCTCCTACATCATACTCCCTCGCTTGACAATTTTCATGGCCTCCTGTTCATGAGTTCTTGCATGGTCTGTCCATGCTTCTGAAATTCTGCTTCATTCTCCCAACTGACATCTTCAACTGCATGTCCCTTCCATTTGACCAAGTATTCAAAATACTCTTTTCTCCTGGTCCTCTTGTTGATTCTCTTGTCAAGTATACTTTCCATCTGTGGCTTTTCAACTACAAGAATTTGTTTAGTCCACTAAACCTTTGTCTGTTCACTGCCTGCTCCTGCTTCTTCATCTCTATAAGGGTACAAATCTGAGATGTTGAATATTGGTGAAATTCTGATCCCATTGGATAATTCGATCTCATATGTATTTTCCCCAAATTTATTTATGATCTTGCATGATCCAATCTTCTTCATTTTCAGTTTTTTATATGTTCCCCTTGGGAACCTTTCTTTCCTCAAATGTGGAAGAATCAGATCACCAACTTCAAACTGAAGTTCTCACTTGTGTTGATCTACTTTTCGTTTATACTCTTGACTCGAATTTTGCAATTGTTCCTTAACTTGGTTGTGAAGTTCCATCATTACCTCTGCAAAATCCTCTACACTAGCACTTCTAGTTTCATTTTGTTCTGAATCCTTCAATTCAGAAACTCCCCTTGGCTGCATTCCATACACAATTTGGAATGGACTATGTCCTGTGCTTCTGTTGAGTGAATCATTGTAAGAAAATTCTACCTGTGGAAGAATGTGGTCCCACTGACTGTGGTTTTCAGTCACTAGGCTCCTCAGCAAATCTCCCAAGCTCCAGTTGACAACTTATGTTTGCCCATCCGTCTGAGGATGATATGCTAAGATAAATGACAAACTTGTCCCCAATTTCTTCCATAAATTCCTCCAGAAATGTCCCACGAATTTAGTGTCTCGATCTAAAACTAGACTTCTTGGTAAGCCGTGAAGTCTGACGACTTCTTTGAAAAACAGGTTCGCAATATGTGTTGCATCGTTGGTTTTATGACATGGTATAAAATGTGCCATCTTTGAAAACCTATCTACCAGCACAAAGATTGAGTCAAATCCTCTTTGCGTTCTTGGCAACCCCAATATAAAATCCATGCTCACTACATCCCACGACCTCTCAGGTATGGGTAATGGCTGGTATAACCCTGTGTTCTTCCTTTTTCCCTTTGTGTGCTAAAAAATTCTACATCTATCCACAAATTTCTTAGCATCTGTCCTCATTCCTGGCCAAAAATATGAGCCATTAAGTTTTGAGAACGTCTTATCATGACCAAAGTGTCCGGCCAATCCTCCACTGTGTTTTTCTTTCAGCTGATTCTCCCTCATGGAGCATTTTGGAATACATAATTTATTACCCCTGAATAATAACCCATCATGGATCATATATTCAATCCACTGGCTTTTGCCTCTGAGAATTGGATTCTCAAATGCCTCATACGCCTCTTTGAAATCTAGGTCATCTCTGTACATGTCCTTGAGGTTATCAAAACCTAATGTTTTGACTCTGAACTCCTGCATAAGCAAACATTTCCTTTTCAAAGCATCAACAACTTTTTTAGCAGTTTCAAAAATATTTTTCATTACAAAAGTAAAATTCTGCATATATTCGACCCATTTAACATGTCTTTGGTTCAACTTCTCCTGTTGAGTCACGAATTGTAAAGTATGATTGTCACTATACAAAACAAACTCTTTAGGAACCAAATAATTTCTCCATTTCTTCAACGCTTGTATGACAGCATAGAATTCTTTGTCATATGTGGAGTATTTAATCTTTTCTTCATTCAGTTTCTCACTAAAGTATGCAACCGGCCTGTCATCTTGGCTCAAGACTGCTCCAATTGCAAACCCACTCACGTCACACCTGACCTGAAATGTCTTTCTAAAGTCCGGAAAACAAAAATTGGCTACTCCGTGATCTTGTTCTTCAACAGGTTGAAACTCTTCTTTGCTTCCTCTGTCCAATGAAAAGATTTGTGTCTTTTCTTCATCGTATCCATCAATGGTGCGCTAATCCCACTGAAATTTCGGATGAATTTCCTATAGAAACTAGCTAATCCATGGAATCTTCAAACCTCAAATACACTTTCCAGCAATGGCCAATTCTTAATTGCCTCTACCTTATCGGGATCCATTTTCAGCTCATCTGCAGAGATAACAAAACCCAAATAAATGAGTTCTTTCCTCATAAATGTTGATTTATTCATATTTATCAACAACTTCTCTTGCTGTAATATCCTCATCACTACAGCTAAATGCTTTTAAGTGTTCTATTTTTGTCTTGCTGCAAATTAATATATCATCAAGATATACGATGACAAACTTCCCGATAAACTCTTTCAGGACTTCATTCATCAATCTCATGAAAGTGCTAGGCACATTTGTTAAGCCAAATAGAAGAACAATCCATTCATACAACCCCTCATTCGTCTTGAAGGTTGTCTTCCATTCATCATCTTCTCTCATACGAATTTGATGATATCCACTTTTCAAATCAATCTTTGAAAAAACCTTTTCTCCACTCAAGCAATCCATCAAATCATCCATCCTTGGTAATGGAAATATGTATCTGATGGTAATCTTATTGATCGCCCTCAAGTCTGTACACATTCTCCAGCCTCCATCCTTCTTTGGGCTGAGCACTTTTGGAACAACACATGCACTCAAGATTTCTCGAACCAATCCTTTGTCAATTAAATCCTGGACCTGTCTCTTGACTTCTTCATTCTCCTGCGGTGTTAATCTGTACGCTGCTTTGTTTGGTAAACTAGCTCCAGGTATAAGATCAATGTGATGAATTATACTTATGATAGGTGGCAACGAACGAGGTAGTTCATCCACTACTATATCAACGAACTCTTCCAGCAAATTTTGGATTTCCTTTGGTAAATCATCCACTCTTGTACTGGTTAAAACAATTCTAGGATTTCTGACCACAATAAATTATCTGTCTTCCTTCTTCTTAACCTCATTAAGAAGTTCCTTCCCACTCATGAGAAGTACAGTGTTTCTCACCTCTGGTCTCACCTCTTTATCCTTGATTGGCAACAACATGTATGTTCTCCCATTTTTCTCCAGGGTGTTTGTGTTCTTTCTCCCATCATGAACAACATTTCTGTCATATTGCCATGGTCTACCCAACAATAGATGATAAACATCCATGGGAATGACATCACATAATATTTCGTCCTTGTATCCTCCTATTTTAAATTCAACTAAACATTGTTTAGTGACATTTACCTGATGTCCTTTTTGTAGCCATGAAACTCTGTATGGGACTGGATGTACAATAGTCTCCAGCACCATATTTTCTACCATCTTTGTAGAAACAAGATTATCCGTGCTACCACTATCCACGATGACTTTGCATACCCTGTCTTTGGTCTTGCAAGCAGTCCAAAAAAGTATGTTCCTTTGGGCTGGGTTCTCTGCCTCCTTCTTTGGCTTCAAGCGAAATTTTATCATCATCAGTGATCTTCCGCCCTCAACATCTTCTGCCTCAACATTCCATTCTTGTGCTTCAGCAATGTGAGTTTCACCTCCTTATTTCTTTCTATCTAGACATTCATAGGATTTGTGTCTATTTTTCCCATAGGTAAAGGATTTTATTTCTCCACCTCTACCTCTTCCTCTTCCTCTAGTTCGAGGAAAAGTATTTCTATCATCTTACTGTCCTCTCTGTGAGCTTCCACCTCTCTCAGTTTGAGTTTGAGGTTTCTTCAATTCTTCTTTAGGTTTCTGATTCCTGTCTTGGGCAATTGTTTTTCCTATGGCTTGACTTCTACCTTAGCCTCTCTGACCTTGATTTCGACTCATATTCTCTTCATCTTTCAGATCCATCTGATAAGAATCCTCCACATTCTGAATGATCACCATTCTCATCTCATATTGAATGTCATATCGCAGACCATTCATGTACATGACAACCTTTTCATCATCACTTTCCTGATGACTTGCTCTGATGTTTAGTTTGTAGAATTCTTCAGTGTACTATTTCACTGTCATCAACTTCTGTCTCAAATTTTGCATTCTCCGAAACAGAGTGATTTGATAATCATTGGGTATGAATTTGGCTTTCATCTTTGCAACCATTCTATCCCAAATTTTGATTTTTTGCTTTCCTTTGCAACATCTGTCAGCCTGCAGTTGATCCCACCATAATGCTACATGCCCTTTAAGTCTAGTAACATCATGTTTAACCTTTTTGTATTCCTCTACATCCTCATAATCAAAATATTTATCAAGAGCTATAATCCAGTCTAGAAGCTTTTCAACGTCCAGGTTTCCTTCATACATGGGAATGTCCATTTTTTCTCTGGCACCTATCCTCGCAACAACCCTGAATAGGCATTCATCTACTGCATCTTCGACTGCAACTTCTTCTCCCTCATTTCCAGCTTCATTTTCACTTTCAACCTTGCTGATATCACCAGCATTGACTATGTGCCTCTGTGATGTCTCCATGGCATCAAGCCTAGCACGTAGTTCATGCATTTTCCTTTCCACTGCTGGATCAGGCATTGGTCTGTCACTTTTTCTCGACGGCATGGATGCAAATATTTTCTCTTTTCTCTACTATAGAAATAAAATAACTCTTACTCGCTCTGATACCACACTGACACAAAACCCCAACCCTCAGGTTGGAGCCCGCACGGGGTCAATCAATTCCGGCCCCTTAGAGTCTGACTGGCTCTTCAATTTCCCCTTTGGGAAATTTATTCACACACCCCAACTGAGTGTATGTCACAGGTCCTTCTGAGTTATTCTCACATGATCTTTGCACTGGCATGAACTCCACGATCAACACCCAACTTCCATTGGGACTTTCCCCTTTTCCTTTCGGGATATCGGATTTTGCGAGTTCACGAATCCTGTTGTCAAGTGCCTTACATCTTCGACCTCTGAAACCTGAAATACCAAACACTAGAACCTTCTCGCCACTGACTTTAGCTTTTCGCTCATTGCAATTTCAGGAGTTGTGATGATGTGCAACTCTATCTCTTGACTCTCGGAGTCCCGAAATACGAATTTTTGAAACGCTCCTCCAGAGTTCCTTCGTGTTTCTCATTTTTGGTACTTCTTATGTGGAGTGCTCTACTCCTTATCAACGGGAATGCTGAAACTTTGATTCCCGAAATGTCGACAAATATCCTGTCGCGATTTCTGATTTCAAGCTTTCCTCCCCCCTGTGTCCCAATCACTCATCCTCAGGACCTATGAAACCCCGAATTCTGAAGTTCTAAAATTTCGACCTCGTAACTCTTCGCCTTTACACACGAAACTCTTTTCACATTTCAGGGACTTGATCAACCAAAGGTTTCGTCCACATTTCGGACTTATGACCCCCGAAATGCCGAAATGATCTCAACGGTCCAATGATCGAAATCAATGGTCCACGTTAAATCCTTCCTTTCGAAGGTGGATCTGTCCAATGCTTAACCTTCTCCGCAAATTTCTTAGATCCTATGGTCCTCGTTATTTTGGGATTTCTCCTCGGATAATTCTGACCATTCAGTTTCCTCTTCAAGAACCTCTGGCTTAAAATCGACTTTGTGATCTTTCTCTGGGGCATGACTTTTGCACAACAATTTGAGATTCCTACTTTCTCTTAAATTATTCAAAGGCCCTAACCCTTTTGAGCTTTCTTCGCAAACTTAGTTATTCAAGGAGACTCTTGCATGCACTCATTGTGCCAATCCTTCAAATACTTCAGTGTACTTGAACTCACGACTCTGTGCACTTTCTCTGCAACAACAATCCTTCAATCTCTCAACCTTACTTGATAAGTTCTAAGGTCTCGACCAGCCTACGCACACCTTTCATGACTTTTGTTCTTGTCTTGCACTTCTTATGAAATGAGAACAATGGTATCCCTCCTGAGCTTCCAAAGATAAACTATGAATCTTTGTCAACGCACTCCTTGCGAACGCTTCACTGCACTCCTTGCAGGAACTTCTCTCACTCAGGAAGAGAAACAATTGAAACTCGTTTTCTTTCTTCTCTCAGACTTCAAACATTCAATATGAAATCATACATTCAATTCAGTATCAAAGTAAATGCATAACAGAGAGATTAAAACAACTGTAAGCATACCAATTAGCATGTATACAAAGAAAGCATCATAACAACATGAATACGAATCAAAGATTCATATATTAATTCAGAACTTCTATACATGGATTCTTCTCTACAAGTCTCTGCTACAACTCTCCTCTTCTCTATGCTAATGTTCTTAATTGATCTAACTCTAATTGATACAATGATACAAAGATGAGGGTGTCTATAGTCATTTTCCCTCCTATTCCTAAAACTGTCTAATCTGGAATTTAAATCTACCTACTTTCATTAACTGGACATAAATGCCGTTTACATCGATAAATGAGAGCAGATTGCTCAATATATCTTTACAATCACTTATTCATAAATGCACATATGCCTTCCTTAACTATTTCATTAATATTCCTCCCTTAGTCTTTCAAAATATTTCAAAACATTTTCAACAGGTGCAAAAATGCGTTGCGCTCATCCCAGCTGTCTTCTGCCTCCACGCTCGCTTGTTGTTGGCGATGCTCCTGCATCAATTTTTGAAGAATCCCAACAGGTCATCGAGAACTTAAGAGCTCATCTAGAAGAATCCTAGAAGATCGAAGAAAATCTTGAATATCAAAAGTAGTGTTTGGAAACCAACATAGCAGCACAGAAGGAAGAAGCAGAAATGAGAGAGAAGATATTGACATATCATATTAAGGAAATAACTAACGATCTAAACAAACTTGAGGAATAATCACATTAAAAATTCAGCTTGAAGAAGAAAAAAGAATAGAAGAAGTCATGAAGTCTCAGATAATGAAGAAAGAAGAAGAGGTTGAGAAGCTTGAAGAAGAATTTGTCACATTGAGAAGTAAAATCGTCAAGCTCAACAAGAAATTTGAAGAGACAGAAACATCCACATTTGTTATAGAGAATGAAGAGAAGCACTCTAGATTGATAGAAAAGAAGAATGAAGAAAACATAAAGAATTATGAAGAAGTAATCAAAGGAAGGAATCATGGTCAACCAAAATCTAACAAAAATATTGAAGATACATCTTCAAGAAGACCATCCATGTTCAAGACACAAAGAATCTTTAGTCATGATCATGATCAGTCAAGGAACAAATTTAGAAGGACTATGCCACAAAGAACATCATTCACTCAAAGGTATGCAAATTTATTTTATGCTAATTGTTTTTATTGTACTAACTTTGGACATAAGGTTGCAGATTGTCGGGATTATAAAAGAAATGTCTAAGCGAGAAGTGCCTATGTGGTCTCACGTAACGTTGATTGTTACAAATTTCATAACTATGGACACATAGTGTTAAACCCTAATATTGGCTCATTACCCCTTAATTGGGGCATTTATATTAGTAATGTTATTTTATTTATGTCGAATTTAGGCCATTAGTTGTAATTATACCTCCTAGTCTCCTATATATACCAAGGAGACATTTTCATTTTGAATCATCTTGTACTTGAACATTTAAGTGGGGTAAAAGGAGGTTTCCCCCTCGAAGAGGATTATTATCTGAAATTATCTCTTTTTCATGGCGTTGAGTACTTTTCCTGAGGTTTTTCTATGCTATATTGATGTTTGGTTCTTAACATATGGTATCAAAGCTCAAGGTCTTGGGGTTTCGCTGCTACATCTGAGACACCGTGGAATTTTCTCTATAACATTTTTTCTACAATGTTTCAGAAGGAACGGCTTGGATGGTATTTATTAAACAGATCAAGGTACGTTGGGTTCAAAATTCAACTTATGAGGCCTTATACTTTCAGAGATACAGCCTGTACAAGATAGGGTTTTGGAATCATCCTGAAATGAGTCATTGCAAAATTTTCTCTCTAAAACATTTTTTGTATTGATTCAGACCCTGAAATCTGGAGACCATTTACAAAAATTAGTAAGGTATCTTTGGTAAACATTTCAGCTTCTAGGTCATCATAAAGTTGTAGATACACCTTGTGTAAGATAGGGTATCTGACTAGTCCTATTGACTAGTCTCAAGAAGGTGTTCCAGGTAAAAAAATCATAACTTCTGGCTAGAGTATCCAAATTGAGTGGGACTAGTTTCATTGGATCGTGGACAGTCTTTAGTATTTTGGGTGCGAGTTTCAAAATTTCATATCAATTATTTTGTGTGGGGCATGCTATACAAGTGAGATCTCCTTGAAAGGCAAAAAATCGGCAAGTTGTGAGGAATTTACCATAAATTCCACTTGGCACATCCAATTTTGATCAGACCTGTGGCATTGCAGAGAAGAAATATCAGATAACTACCTAAAAGAAATTTTCAGACCCATAAGGGCCGAAACTTGGGAGATAGAATAGAATAAATATTGTCTAGCAGAACCGCCTCAAAATCAATATTCAAAAGTGATACTTGGCCAACATGCCACCAAAAAAGGGACCTTCTACACCAAATAAGACTCCAAAAAATCCCAATTGGACTCTTGATGAAGGTGAAGAAATGTGTAGGGACATAAATTAACTACAAAAGATTATGGATTCTGGAAGCTAAGTTGATGGATTCAATAGAAGCTAAGTTGGATACGAAGATGGATGGCTTAAAAGGGGAGATCATGGAAGTAATGAAAAATTTTGTAACAGAGAAGACACTCGAAAGTGAAAATGCATCCCATGAAATTCATGATGAGGACACACAGAAGTTGAATCAAGAATGGAGAAACTCCAACTTTGGTTTGAAGACCAACCAGGTTCCTAAGATTGATATGAGAAAGTTTGATGGGCAACGACCCAATCACATGGATACTTCAGATGGAGCAATTCTTTGATCTCCATAATGTGCCACATACACAAAAGGTACAAATTGCTTCTTTATATTTAGAACCTAATCAACTTGTTTGGTATCGATGGCTTTTTTCTCTTAAATCACTCGTCACTTGGACAATTTTCACGGAAGAAATGATAGCACACTATGAGGATACAATAAGCAATACCTTCTTTAGCCAATTGATAAATATCAAGCAAAAGGGTTCATTTACCGAGCACATTGAGAACTTCCAAAGATTGAATATAAAGGTAACCAATATTCCATATGAGCACTTGATTGATGTATTCATAGGAACTTTAAAGGATAACATTCAACATGAGGTTTTCCTTTGGGAACCCAAATCATTTGAGAATGCATTTAAGGCGGCAAGAAATGTTGAAAGTAAAAATATGGCTATGGCTACTAGAAGGACCTATCCTAACATCTATAGAGAGAACAATGCTCTTTCTCCTAAAACTCCACAACCTACAAGGTTGACACCTCAACAATTGGAGGAAAGAAAAGAAAAATCTTTATGCTTTAATTGTGACAGCAGGTACAGTAAGGGACATAAGTGTGGTGAGAAGAAATTATTCTATATATATTGTGAAGAGGAAGAAGAATAAGAACAAGAACCATCTCAAGATGAAAACGTAGAAGCAATTTCATCTGAAGAGTTGACTCCCACGATATCGTGTAATGCATTGGCTGGAATTAACACTCCTCAAACCCTCAATATCGAAGGATACATCAAAAATAAAAAGGTAATAGTCCTAATTGATTCTGGTAGTACTCATAATTTCATTCACTATAA
>ML786431.1:634047-676252 GCA_009831015.1 Picea engelmannii
GAAGATCACATCGAGAATCAACAACAAATTCTCCAAATCTTAAAGGACAACCTGACCATGGCACAGAATCGCATGAAACAACAAGCAGATCAACATCGTAGTGAAAGAAGTTTTGAAGTAGGGGATTGGGTGCTTTTAAGACTTCAACCATACAAATAGATGTCCCTCAAGCAAGCCAAGAAGGATAATAAATTATCACCAAAGTACTATGGACCTTATAAGGTGTTGCTAAAGATTGGTACTATGGCATACAAATTGGAGTTGCCTACATCTTCACGAGTACACCTAGTTTTCCATGTTTCATGCTTAAAGAAGGTTATAGGTGACAAGATCCCAATTCAAACTATATTGCCAAAAATTGATGAGGAAGGAAAAATCATATTGGAGCCTGAAGCCATCACTGAAACAATAATTTTCCAGCTGAGGAATAGATCCATTTCAGAGTATCTCATTAAATGGAGGAAACTATCGACTGAAGATTTCACTTGGGAAGATGAGTATTTTATACAGAAGCATCCAGAGTTACTCAAGCATTGTGGACAACACTTGTCTCAAGGGGAGGGGCATGTTAAGCCCTAATATTGGCTCATTACCCCTTAATTGGGGCATATTATATTAGTAATGTTATGTTATTTATGTCGTATTTAGGCCGTTAGTTGTAATTATACCTCCCAGTCTCCTATATATACCAAGGAGACATTTTCATTTTGAATCATCTTGTACTTGAAAATTTAAGTGGGGTAAAAGGAGGTTTCCCCCTTGAAGAGGCTTATTATCTGAAATTATCTCTTTTTGAAGGCGTTGAGTACTTTTCTTGAGGTTTTTCTATGCTATATTGATGTTTGGTTCTTAACACGTAGCCAGTGATTGTAGAAGCATGATCGATACTTCCATGAAAGAGAATACTGATATCGGATATAATAAAGTATGGATAATAAAACATGAAGGATAGGTGAACAAAGACCAGGTACCAGAGATCGTAAGATTGGCAATAAAACGAGATGAAGAAAATTCTACAGAGAAAAGGAAAGATGTCAGATACAGAAAGGTTTGGAAAATAACTGAAAGAAAGGAAGTACAAGTAAATAAAGAATAGGTTCAAGAGATTGTACTTTCAATAATTTTAGTTAAAGATGAATCCACGGAAAGAAAGAAAGAAGTTAGAGCTCAGAGAGATAATGAATCTACCAATGAAGATGATGATGAATACACATCAGAACAAGAATTGCTCTGAGCCATCCATCCTAGAGACTCCCAAGTAATGTGAATATTAGATAGGGGGAGTCTATGTGATAGTTTTGACATACCAGAGAACCATCCTTCGAGAAACTTGCAGATTTTGAGAAGATACATTCAGAGAAATAATTTATAAGAATTACAATTTGATAGATTAATCAAGACTTCATGATAGTATAGTGATAAATGGGTCATCATTATGGATAGGTGTACAAGTAGAGTCTTGGAAAGTATGGACATAAATGGATTCGTAAGAACACTTAGTAGTTTTGGACATATATATGATAGTGGACAAGAGCATGGATTCATAGATTAGTTCAGAGAGTGGTTCAAAGACAAAGGAACATTATCATAATGGATGATAATTACATCGGAAATGGCTTGAACAATGCTAATGGATTCTAAATTCACAAATATTGTTTGGACACATGCAATGCATACATCAGTTCACATTTAAAACAAATTAATGCTCAGAAACTACAATGACAAAACTCCCTACGAAGTATGGAAAGGAAGCGCAAACAACAACCTCTACATGAAGGTAACTCAAGGTAATATTTTATTAATTGAAATTTATGTTGATGATATTATTTTGGAAGTACTAATGACAGGTTAAGCCAGAAATTTGCAAAGGATGTGCACAATGAATTTTAAATGTCATTACTTGGAGGATTATCCTTCTTTTTGGGTCTTCATATATGTCAAAGAAACCAAGGAATTTTTATTTCTCAAACTAATTATATCATAGAAATGCTAACAAGGTTTGGAATGGAATATTGCAAACCAATTACCACTCCTATGCAAACTAGTTGCAAGTTGAGAAAAGATGATGATTCAAAGTCTATAGGCTAGAGGCAATACAGGTCAATGATTGGTAGCTTACTATATGTGACAACATCCAGACCATATGTAATGTAGGCAGTTGGATAGGTGGTACGATTTCAAGAAGCACCAAAGGAATCACATGTATTAGCAGTGAAGAGGATTTTTAGATATCTCAAAGGAACATAAGAGTTTGGATTATGGTATCCAAAAGGAAATGATCTATTACTTATTTCCTACATAGATGCATATTGGGAAGGTTGCATTGATGAATGATGAAGTACCAGTGGAGCAACATTCTACTTGGGTGAGTGTTTAGTATCTTATCTAAGCAATAAACAATCATTAATATCCTTATCTATAGCCGAGGTAGAGTATATTGCAACAACAACATGTTGTACACACATTTTATGAATAAAATAAACTTTGACAAATATACAGGTTGAGTATGATGATCCCATTCGAATCTACTATGATAATAAAAGAACCATCAGTATCTCAAAAAACCCATTGATTCCTTCCAAGATGAATCACATTCCAATAAAGTATCACTTTCTATAGGAACAGGTTGCATAGAAGAACATAAAAGTTGAATATGTGGGAATAAAATAACAAGCGGCATACATCTTTACAAAACCGCTTCCACGGGAATCCCTTGAGTATATTCTCCATATATTAGGAGTAATTTCTACTCCAAAATGGATTTTCTTATATGGCTTATATGTACACGAGGAAGCACCATAAATAGGACATAAAGGGGAGAGATTTATCAGATGAAAAGGTAAATTCTTGGAGAGAGAGCATAGAGGCATGTTTTCAAGGGGAGTGATTGTCACAAGGGAAGAATGAGTGATATGACCTTAGAGTGATACCCTTTGTCAAAGGGGGAGATATTATTTATATGAAGGGAAATAGAGTAATCAAAGGCTCATAAACACAAACAAAAATCAAAGGCACATAGACAAGGGGAGAAACGCCAAAGGGAGATACCCTTTACCATTGATGTCAAAAGGGGAGATATAGAAACATTGATGAAGAGTATAAGCATGAATGTTATCATGACTAAGTGTTTCCATCAATGTTGGTGTTACCATCAATGCCAAAAGCGGAGATTGTTAAACAATTGGCTTAGGTTGATGGATAGTTGGTATGGATTGTTGGTTTTCATTGACGTCAACCATTTGAGAGTGATATTGTAGATTTTTTTCAACCCTTAGTGATTGATGTCAACCCTTGGAGAAAGTCTGGTACTGAATTCTGGTAGCACAAAGGTTTGGGTAATGGAGCCAAGGTTGTTTCATGTATAATGGTATGTGTTTTAATATATTTGAAGGTAATGCTATTTTATATAGATATTACATGTCATTCCATTTATGTTTGTATGTGGAACGTCACATAACTCCTCCCGGTTAGAGAGTTACGACCATGAGAAGTTGGAGAACCCAGGTTTGGGTAATGGACCCAAGTTTGTTTGATGGATAATGGTATGTGTTTTGATATATTTTCAGGTAATAATATTCGATATGGATAACAAATGTCATTTATTTTATGGTGGTATGTGGAACGTAACATAACTCCTCACGGTTTGAGAGTTATGGCCTTACAAAGTTGGAGGACCCTCATATGCCATCTAGAAGCTCCAAAAGGTCAAAGCAGTCTAAGTGGTTTAAGATATTTTAGAAGGTAAATAATAGAGTGAAGTGATGAGTGTACTATAATTCAAAGTGAATACAAAATAATTTTTTTAAATAATAAATTTAATGGAGAAATTAGAAGTGGGTTAACCCTAAAATAAGGAAAGTGGGCAAAGTGACCTAGAAGATGTTTTTAACGAAGCTACTTGGAGAGTATAAATAAGAGGCAAGGCTATCTAATTTTAGAAAAGACTTGAGCATATTGAATATATATAGATTTTTGAGGTAACTAAAGGATGTCTAAGCCGAATTTATGATGGAAGTTGAAGAAAAGAAGGCCGGAATTCAAGGAAGGATAAAAAAATTTGATGATGCTTTCTAAGGTACGTTATTTACAAGTCATCTTACCATTTTTGCAATAACATTTTTTCTAGAATGATTCAAACTGTGAAATTTCTAAGACATTGAGTAAATATATCCAAGTATCTGTGGTAAATAATTTAGCTTCTAGTTCATTGTATTTTTGGAGTTACACTCCATGGAAAATAGGGTTTGTGGTTAGTCCTGAAACTAGTCTAAAACAGGTGTTTCGGGAAAAAATGTCATAACTTATTCATAATATATATAAATTTAGTAAGACCGAATTTATTAGTTATATTAAAGTCTATAGTATTATGTGTAAAATTTTCATATCTATTCAACAAATATTCTATGCGGGGAACACTCTACAAGGTCGCTCTCTGGAATAAGACAGAATTCAACAAGCTATGCCATTTCTTCTATAAATCCTTTTATGAGCAGTTCCAAGTAGTGAAAACTAGAGAAATTGAATAAAACACACCAAAGAACGTTGTGTATCATTTTCATATATTTATTCATTACAAGTACAAAGTTATGATTATTTCAAGTTAGGGTTGTTGACTAATCCAAAACTAGTCGCGTGAGACTAAAGAAAAGTTTGATGAAAATGCTAGTATTTTGTTGTTAAAGTTAATGAAGGTTTGTAGGTATGTGATCATATACACTAGGTATATTACAGAGTTACATATCATATTTGGATGATGAACTTGATGAGGGAATTTCATTGAGGTACATTTCGGGTACATGGTTGAGACAAGTAATTGATGAGTTGGCACATACATGAGGTGTATAGTTGATGATGTTGGTACATATTGATGAGTCATAGTTGATGAGTAGGTGATACATGATTGGTACATACTTGTTACATGGTTGGAGGCACTTGTTATTAGTATTGTTGACACATGGTTTATGGATGATGTAGCATACTTGTATTATTAGAAGCATATATTGATCTTGGCGATGATTATGAGTTCTTGTGTTATTATTAGTTGATGAACATATTTGAGAGTTGTTTTGGTGAGTAGATCTTATTTGGTTGATAAGATTGATGAGACAAGTTGTTGTGATGGGTTTTTTGGACAAGTTGTTGTGACATGTTATTTGTAGAGGTTTGGTGCATGGTTGATGCACTTGCTCATAGTAAAGGTTGAGGTACAGGTTGATGCATGGTTGATGCACTTGTTCATGGTATAGGATGAATAAAGGTTGTTTGGTATAGGTTGGTACATGGTTGATACACTTGTTTATGGTACAGGTTGATTACAGGTTGAGGTACAACTTGATGCATGATTCAAGTTATTGGTACAGGTTATTTGGTGCAGATTGATTGATATTGGTTTACAACAATATATCTCATAGTGATAGTGTGACAGTGGTTCCATCATTCTACTTATAATTTAGGGAGGTTGGACGGGGAAAGAACAAGTGGTTGGAGCCACCTTTGTTGGATCATGTTGTCATTGATGCCAATGGTTTGATTATTTGGGAGACTGTTGGATCATGTGTCATTGATGCAAATGGTTTGATTGATTGATGTCAAGTAATTGATTGATTGATGATTGTCCTTGATGAGAATGATATATGTCAAATTGGAAATGAATTGATAAATATGGATCATTGATATGATGCATAGATGAAGATGGATCAATAAGTTGTCATTGATACATGATGGTGTATAGTTTGTTTGATGAAAATATGACTCATTGGTGTCTTATCATGATTGATAAGGTGCACAAATGGATGAACTCCAAAGTATTCCCCTTATGGTGAAATCCCTCATGCGAAGACACTTTGTGGTTGATAGGACCCATGCTTGCATGTGGAATAAAGAGATGAATATCAATGAAGTTGTTGTTGAAACTATCCAAGATGGATAGTGCTTGTCATGCCATTTTCGGTGGTATGTGGAATGTCACATAACTCCTCACGGTTTGAGATTTATGTCCTTATGAAGTTGGAGGAGCCCCATCTGAAGGCTTGAAGCCCCGAAGGTCAAACAATTCAAAGTTCTTGAAAAGAAGAAATCATTATTTAAATGATAAAGTAAAGTGACAAAATCAATATGGATTATTTAAATAAGAAAGACAAGTGACAAAATCAAGAAGGAATATTTAAATGATAAAGTATTGGAGAACTTTCTATTCATGGAAAGCGGTTAACCTTAAAATAAGGAAAATAGGTAAAATAACCTACAAATGGGTTAAGTGACCTAGAAGATGAAAGTATAAATAAGAATCTAGGATCTCTTGTGAAAAGTACATTTGGTGAGAATCCTTTTTGTGGATCAATGGAGAGCTTCTTGTGAATATCTTTAGGAGTATTGATGGAAAGCTTCTTAAGAATTATTGGTGTGGATCTCTTGAGCATGATTGAATATCTATTATGAGGAAGAAAGCGAGAGGAGGATCTGATGGATGCATCAAAGTTTCAACAATGTTGGAGATCTTGACAAGAAAATTCTCAGAACTTCAGAAACCCTAGTTTCTGAGGTATACGTAGGTTATATGTGCTTAGGGTGCATATGCATTAAGGTATACATGGGTTGTCTGAAGACAATGAGTGTATGGTGGATAAAATGGTGAAGACTTGTGTTTAATTTGGTGCCAAGCTCCTGGATGATTAGGCAGGTTCCAGATCTGCATTCTATGGCCTCAGACCTATCACAGAGACATTGGTATGATTACATTATTGTATTTATGATTACTATTGTTTGATGTGATGGGAATGCTTAGGGAATTCTTGGTATTTCCTCTATGATGTGGTTTAGTTTTGTTGATTTGGTTGATGGAGTGATTAGTACTCTTGTGATTCAGTGGTGACATGATTGCTATGGTATACTAGATGCTTATATATGTTTGAGATAGCATTCATATTGATCTATTGTGGAGCATGAGAAATATATTAGAGAGCTTGGAGATGTTGTGACTGGATGTGGGCTAGTTTGCACAGTGGAAGACATAAGAGAAAGTGATTGTAGGTTCTGGAGGATCTGAGCATGTGAAGCAAAGAGAAACCCTAGTTGTTCATAAGCATACACATGTTTCATTATACATTGGCCACTTGCACATGCGGGCTATAGTGAGCCAGGTCACGTACACACGCGGGCAACACTACTGATAGGTCAAGTACCTGTTGACAGATTGATATATGTTGATGATTTTTGCCTCATCTCAGTTGGTGCTAAGGCTATAAGTTGAGTCTTGCATTATAGAGTTGGTTCTCTTGTAGAGTTGTACTCTGTTCAGTTGTTGTTGATAAACCCCACATTGTTATCCATAATAAAAAGGAAAATTGTACATACATCTTGTGTTCCTTTTGTTACTTGTGTTGATGACTTGTTGATGATATGTGTTGATGATATATGTTGCTGATATATGTTCACATCTAACTGGTTATAAATGACAGCAATGGGTAATGAATAAATGTTGAATGTTAACTAAGGAGTTTTATGTGAAGAGGGAAGTTTTGGGAAAAAGAGCCCCACACTCATTCACCCCCCCTCTAAGTGTGGTAGGTGCGTCCAACAAATGGTATTAGAGAAGGCCTTCACTAAAAGCCTTAACAATATTGAAGGAGATCCATAGACACACAAATGGATGATGAAGTTACAATCCATGATGAGGAAGACTATTCTACTTGGAGAATAGAGATGAGATTATATTTGAAGACAATGGGAGAATCTATTTGGAAGGAAAACTTTGGTGGATCGGTCCCATTGAAGAACAAGTCAAAGTTTGTAGCTCAAAGGGAAGGAAAGAAGAATGATACATTGGCTTTCAAGACCATTCTTAGTGGACTCTCAATCCCTATCAAAGAAAGCATGGGACATATCACTTCCTCCAAGGATCTATGGATAAAGCTAGAGGAGACATATCAAAGTAAGAAGGAGAAGGAAGAAATTGAATACCACTCCATCAAGATCATCAAAGGTAAAGAATCAT
Source organism: Picea engelmannii (assembly GCA_009831015.1). Taxonomy (NCBI): domain Eukaryota; kingdom Viridiplantae; phylum Streptophyta; class Pinopsida; order Pinales; family Pinaceae; genus Picea; species Picea engelmannii. Next base: position 642,041 of record ML786431.1, read on the forward strand.
CAAAAACTCTTGAATGTATTGTTTTTAAATGTGATTTTGAAAACATTTCAAGTGAAGATAAAGAATCAAGTAATGATAGCACAAAGGAAGATCTTGAAGACATTTCAAATGAAGTCAAAAAATCATGTGATTGTGTTGGCAAGAAGGAAGATATTCAAGGTAAAGAATATCCCAAGACTCTTCATTGTAATGATTCAATGTGTGATGATGTTGATTTTTTCTCAAGTGAAGAAGATGATCTAGAAACAGTTTGTGTAAAGTTTGATGATAATTATCCCATGGAAAGAATAGAAGAAAATCTTTTAGAACTTCAAAAGGAAATTGAAGAGGGTTTATACATGTATAGGAGTGATCATTTTTATACACACTATAACTATATTTCAGATAACACTAAGAAGTTTCTTAGGAGGCGTCAAAGTTAGATATTGAAGTTAAAGGGAATTGGTGCAGACCCCCGACCCTCAGTCCAAGATCCACACAGGATCGATCTTCTTCAAATCCACAGAACTAAAATAGTTCTTTCAGGCCCTCACTGGAACCCCACGAATTCAATCCACAGGTCCTGGTTGTATCAGGATTTTCGATAACCGAGAGTTTGAAATGCAGCGGCCCAAACCACTAGTCACTCCATTCCTCGAATTCTTGAAATGGCTCAGATCTTTTCATCATTTCGCGAACTGGGATTTCATGATGCAATGACTCCAAAATCACGCCTCCTCTACTTCCCGAACCCCAAAATGACGAAATGCCAAAATGGGCTCAACAAATATGGCTCATTCTATTCCTCTAAATTTTTCGAGGTTCTGTGATTTCACAGGTCAGGACTCCACGTCTCCTGGCCTCTCGAACACCCAGGTCCCAAAATTTCGAAATCTATCCATGACCATGGCCCACTTTTTGAGATTTCATAAATTGCGATTTCATGATTCCGACTGTAGAAGATTCTAGGTCCCTCAATATCCCAGACCCCGAAATGTCAGAATGCCAAAATGTTGAAATGGATATCTGACGACTAGCCCCCTAACCAAATCTCGAACCATGTGGCTTCTTCCTCCATGACCACAGCCTCGCTCCAAGGACATGTCATGTTTCACAACTTCAGGGTTTTCAACGCAAAGTGCCCCGGCTCCTCATCATCGGAATTGTCGAAATGTCGAACTTCGAATTGCCGAAATGCCAAAATGATAAAAGACACTTAGCCTTAACCTTCTCACAAATCTGTGAGATCCGACGGTCCACGGGATTTTTGGCACTTCTCTACGAAGCATCTCCACTGTCCATTTCAGCTCTTCTCTTGGGCAACCTCCCAAAGGTTAAACTCTGTGTGCCTTTGCCTGATCCAATGGTTGTTGGGTATTGGCACTAGATCTAATGGTTTAGATCTATCTTCCTTGCATGCTCTCCTCCTATTGTTTGGATGTGAAATTCGACGGTCCATATCTCGTCTCTCTAGTTAATCTAACGACAGTTGTTCTCCCTCATAAGCTTGAGAACTTCCTCCCTCCCCTTGGGAGATTTTCTGAAGTTTCAAAGGCCTCGACCTTTGCTTCCTCTGTGAGCTCAATTCCCTTGGATATCACCTACGTTCTAGGAGCACTATCCCTCCTGAGATTTGTCAAATCTGAAACCTCAAAAGGTTTATTGACCTCTGCACTCCTTGTAGGGTCCTTGCACACAACTGTGCTATCCGTCCTAAGATTTTCCTTCTTGAACCTCTAAGTGATTCGACCCTTCTGTGTCCTCAAAGGGAAATCTAGTGTCCTCCTGACAACCTTCTGCTCAAGCCCTCCTTGTTGAGCCTACAAGGTGTTCAGTAACCCTGTGAGTGTCTTCCCTGTGACACTTCCCTTATCTCGGAACTCGAAAGAGAGTTCTTCTCGGTGCACTTATTTCACTTTCTCCATGCCCTCCTAGCAGAGCTTCTACAGAATCCTCAGTGACTCTGTCTTCTCACCAAACTCAAAATAGAGTTTTCCTCAATGCATCCTTTTCATTTTCTCAATGCCCTCCTGGCAGAGCCTTTACAGAATTCTCAACAATTCTTCTTCTTCTCTCTGTGCTCTCCTCTGCACAGTTTCTCCTTCAAGGTGTTCAACAACCTTGAGGCTTCCTCCTTGAGTCAATGACTTCAACTGATGCACCCTCTTTGCACGTCTTTGTCTGAAATTATGCAGAATTCAGAAGTGCACTCCTGCACTGGTTTTCAGAGACCACAATACTCTATCATGCACTCTTGCATGAAACCACAAAGAATCCAAACATAAAATCAAAAAACTCACATATAGGAAAATCTATCTATCTCCTACAGATGGAACTGAACATACATCTACAACATGAATGAACACACAACATTCATAAAAGACACATAAACGCATTCATTCAAGAACTCACAAACACATGAACAACAATATGTAGGAAAAACTACTATGATTGTATTAATATGAAATACCTCTTTACAATGTGAGCTCAGACTGCAACAGAGTATCGTCTCTCCTCACTTCTCTCTATTTTCCCTCTTCTCTACCTTACTTAAAAAATAAAAGAAGATCTTTTTACAAAATGGGGCTCCTCGAGCACTTCCCTCCATCCTCACCAATTCTCATTAATTTACATTCGATTACATTGAATGGCTATCTAGTCCGAATCGGATCTAGATCTCATCCTTACAACCATTTAAGGAAAACTTTATCTAAGACTACGCACATGCATGGCTTTTGGCTCTACCATCCTTACAATCATTTAATACAATAAATTCAAATTTGAAATTTGAAAGTGAGAGGATTGCGCCTCTCCTCTCCATTGAATGTGCACTTGATGTGCTGGTTGGATGGCACGTAGATGGCATTGGAGTGATGCTCCTGCATTAGGAATGTTCAAAAAACAAGAAGAGAGTTCTAAATTAGAAGAAAAGGAAGAATAGATCACAAGACTAAATAATGGAAAAGAAGATATAAATGTAGATGATGATATTAGCAAAAGTTTTGAAACCATTGTCCATCTCAAGACCCAAATTGAAGAAGCCAAAAGAATAGAGGAACTATTGAATATTCAAATAAATGAAAAAGAAGAGTCATGTTGTAAGCTAGAAGCTGAAATTGTTGACCTTAGAAAGAAGGTAGAGAAGTCAAACAAATTCTTGAATAGCTCAAAAATCTTGGATGAGATATTGGAAAGTCAAAGATCACCATGTAATAAATCAGGTCTTGGATACAAAGGAGAAGATACACATGTTGAAGCAAGCACCTCAACGAAGCATGAGGTAAATCCATCAAAGAAGGAAGACAATGTTGCAAAACAACCATCTACACAAGACAATGAAGATTTAAAAGGAACAAAGAAAGGAATACATCAAGAAGCTACTTTTGGGACACCAAAGAAAAGGTATGAAAGTATTTTTCATGGCCATTAATATTCATGTAATGAATATGGTCACAAAGATTTTGAATGTAGATCTTATGAAAGGAGATATAATGGAAGATTCTATAACACCACAAGCTATTGGAGATGTGATCAAATAGGAAACATTGTTGTTCATTGTAACTACATGACACACTACAACTATAGTAGATTTGGCCACAAATCCTAGGAGTGTTGGAAAAAAAGAAGAAAGTCCATAATGAGGACTTCACATAGCATGGCTAGAATAAGGAATGAAGTAATAAATGGAGACATATTTGAAAACATGCATGCTCAGAGATCAAGTTATGAGGAGAAGGGTCATCTACAGAAGTGGGTGAAGAAGATAGAGCAACCAGAACAAAATGAAAGACTGAAGGGAAGCTTAAGTAAGACATCTACTGAGGAATACACGGGTGACAGTGGTGATGGTCACGTACATACGCTGCCTGACCTTGCATAGGACATGTACACAAGCGTTCTGTTGTGCAACAAGTCCCATATATGTGGTAAAGCCTTGGGAGAAAGGCAATGCACATGGGTTGTATCTTGATGTGATGGTATAACTCTGTCTTGCAGGGTCTAACATTGTTTATTGCAGGTTATGACACTGTTTGTTGTAGGTTTTCATGGTTCTAAGTTAGATCACGCAAGGTTATGATATAAAATAAATCTTGGGTGCATATCACTAACCCATGAGTATGGATTGATGTTAATCAAATGTTCATCTATTGATTTATGTAAAATAATATATTGGGGTACATGGCTGGTACATAATTGATGTTTCATTGATATATCTTATGATGTATTATTGGAAGCATATGGTATTGTTGGATATCATGGTGCATGCATTTTTGCATGTGGATGGGCTACACATTGAGACATGTAGTTGGTGAGTTGATAGTCATGTTGTACATCATTGGGGAGTCTTACAGTATTGATGTATGGTTAATATACTTGCTTGGTGCAAGTAATGATGCATGATGGTACACTCATGGATGGTATTTGCTTAGCATATTGGTAGATGCGCATGGTTGGCATAATTGGTAGATGCACATGTTGACATATTGGTAGATTCACATGTTGACATATTGGTAGATGCACATGTTGGCATATGGTGGATACATTTTCATGGATGATATCTTTTGGCACATTGTTGATGTACATGGTTGATGTACATGGGTATTGTGCATAGTTGGCACATTTTGGTAGATGATGTATTTGGTTGATATATTGTTCATGATTGTTTATTTCATTGGTGACATATATTTTGTTTCATGATGTACGGTATGGCACAATTTTGATGCATGAACAGGTCTAAGGATCATCATACGATAGCATATTGTTCATCTTGTAGAGAAGATAGGGGGAGACATACCCTTAGGGGGAGTCATTCTTCTTCCGATGATTCTAGGAGGAGATATTTATCACATGCATACCTATAAAAGAGCCCTATATTTGAATAAAGATCACAAAGTCATAATTCGAGAAGGAGCGATGGTCACAGGGGGAGTATGTTCGATGTATATTCAACATTACATAAGAGTGATATCGCTTGTTCAAAAGGGGAGAGATTCTTTAGAGGAATATCAAAGGAATTCAGACAGGGGTAGCAGCCCCAAGGAGAGTTCAAGTAGGGGGGAGCAGCCCCAAGAGGAGAATGGCCCTTTGCCATTGATGTCAAAGGGGGAGAGTTAATCACATTGATGTGATTGATGTATATTGATGGGGAGAGATTGATGTGAAGAGATAGTCACATTGACTATTCATGTAGAGTATGCCTTATCTACATGTTGACATCAACAATTGGTAATTGTTGTTGACATCAATGTTGGTATTTCCATCAATGCCAAAGGGGTAGATTGTTGGATCATGTTGTCATTGATGCCAATGGTTTGATTATTTGGGAGACTGTTGGATCATGTGTCATTGATGCAAATGGTTTGATTGATTGATGTCAAGTAATTTATTGATTGATGATTGTCTTAGATGAGAATGATAGATGTCAAAGTGGAAACCAATTGATAAATATGGATCATTGATATGATGCATATATGAAGGTGGATCAATGCGTTGTTATTGATACATGATGGTGTATAGTTTGTTTGATGAAAAGATGACTCATTATTGTCTTATCATGATTGATAAGGTGCACAAATGGATGAACTCCGAAGTGGTCCCATTATGGTGAAATCCCTCATGGGAAGACGCTTTGTGGTTGAGAGGACCCATGCTTGTATGTGGAATAAAGAGATGAATATCAATGAAGTTGTTGGTGAAAATATCCTAGATGGATAGTTCTTGTTATGCCATTTCTGGTGGTATGTGGAATGTCACATAACTCCTCACGGTTTGAGATTTATGGAATTATGAACTTGGAGGACCCCCATATGAAGGCTTGAAGCCCCCAAGTTCAAAGAAGTCAAAGTGCTTGAAAATAAGAAATCATTATTTAAATGATAAATTAAAGTGACAAAATCAAGATGGATTATTTAAATAATAAAGAGAAGTGACAAAATCAAGAAGGAATTTTTAAATGATAAATTATTGGAGAACTTTCTATTCATGGATAGTGGTTAACCTTAAAATAAGGAAAATAGGTTAAATAACCTAGAAATGGGTTGAGTGACCTAGAAGATGAAATTATAAATAAGAAACTAGGATCTATTGTGAAAAGTACATCCAGTGAGAATTTTTTTTGTGGATCAATGGAGAGCTTCTTGTGAATATATTTGGGAGTATTGATGGAGACCTTCTAGAGAATTATTGGTGTGGATATATTGAGCATCACTGAAGTTCTATTCTGACCAAGAAAGGGAGAGGAGGATCTCATGGACGCATCAAAGTTTCAGCAATGTTGGAGATCTTTACGAAAAAATTCTCGGAACTTCAGAAACCCTAGTTTCTGAGGTATAGGCGGGTTGTCTGTGCTGAGGGTGTGTATGCATTAAGGTATAAATAGGCTATTTGAAGACAAGGAGTGTATGGTGGATAAAATGGTGAAGACTTGTGTTTGAGTTGGTGCCAAGATCTTGGATGATTAGGCAGGTTCTAGATCTTCATTCTATGGCCTCAGATCTATCACGGAGACACTAGTATGATTACATTATTGTATTTATGATTACTATTGTTTGATGTGATGGGAATTCTTAGGGAATTCTTGTTATTTCCTCTATGATGTGGTTTAGTTTCATTGATTTGGTTGATGGAGTGATCAATACTCTTGTGATTCAGTGGTGACATGATTTCTATGGTATACTAGATGCTTATACATGTTTGAGATAGCATTCATATTGATCTATTGTCGAGCATGAGCAAGCTATTAGAGAGCTTGGAGATATTGTGACTGGATGTGGGCCAATTTTGACAGTGGAAGACAGAAGAGAAAGTGATTGTAGGTTGCAGAGGATCTGAGCATGTGAAGCAAAGAGAAACCCTAGTTGTTCAGAAGCATACACATGTTTCATTATACACTGGCCACATGCACACGTGGGTTGTAGTGAGCCAGGTCACATACACACATGAGTAGCACCACTGACAGGTCGAGTACCTGTTGATAGATTGATATATGTTGATGATTGTTGCCTCATTTCAGTTGGTGTTGAGGGTGTAAGTTGAGTCTTGCATTATAGAGTTGGTTCTCTTGTAGAGTTGTACTCTATTCAACTGTTGTTGATAAACCCCAGATTGTTGTTGTCCATAAGAAAAAAAAAATTACATACATCTTGTGTTCTTTTTGTTACTTGTGTTGATGACTTATTGATGATATGTGTTGCTGATATATGCTGCTGATATATGTTCACATCTAACTAGTTATAAATGAGAGCAATGGGTAATGAATAAATGTTGAATGTTAACTAAGGAGTTTTATGTGAAGAGGGAAGTTTTGGGAAAAAGAGCCCCACACTCATTCACCCCCCCTCTAAGTGTAGTAGGTTTGTCCAACAATTGGTATCAGACCAAGCCTTCACTAAAAGCCTTAACAAGCTTGAAGGATATACATAAACACACAAATGGATGATGAAGTTCCAATCCTTGATGAGGAAGACTAGTCTACTTGGATAATAGAGATGAGATTATATTTGAAGAAAATGGGAGCAACTATTTGGAAGGAAGACTTTGGTGGATCGGTCCCATTGAAGAACAAGTCGAAGTTTGAAGCTCAAAGGGATGGAAAGAAGAATGATGCATTGGCTCTCAAGACCATTCTTAGTGGACTCTCAAGACCTATCAAAGAGAGCATGGGACAATGCACTTCCTTTAAGGATATGTGGCTAAATCTAGAGGAGACATATCAAAGAAAGAAGGAGAAGGAAGAAATTGAAGAACACTCCATCAAGATCATCAAAGGTAAAGAATCATAAAAAAATCTTGAATGCATTGTTTTTAAATGTGATTTTGAAAACATTTCAAGTGAATATAAAGAATCAAGTAATGGTAGCACAAAGGAAGATCTTGAAGACATTTCAAATGAAGTCAAAAAATCATGTGATGGTGTTGCCAAGAATGAAGATATTGAAGGTAAAGAATCTCCCAAGACTCTTGATTGCAATGATTCAAAGTGTGATTATGTTGAATTTCTCTCAAGTGAAAAGGATTATCTAGAAATATTTTGTGTAAATTTTGATGATAGTTATCCCATGGAAAGAATAGAAGAAAATATATTAGAACTTCAAAAGGAAATTGAAGAGGGTTTATACATGTATAGGAGTGATCATTTTTATAAACACTATAACTATATTTCAGATAACACTAAGAAGTTTCTTAGGAGGAGTCAAAGGTGCATCTTGAAGTTAAAGCGAATGCTCAAAAAACAAGAAGAGAGTTCTAAATTAGAAGAAAAGGAAGAATAGATCACAAGACTAAAGAATGGAAAAGAAGATATAAATGTAGATAATGAGATTAACAAAAGTTTTGAAACCATTGTCCATCTCAAGACCCAAATTGAAGAAGCCAAAATAATAGAGGAACTATTGAAGATTCAAATAAATGAAAAAGAAGAGTCATGTTGTAATATAGAAGATGAAATTGTTGACCTTAGAAAGAAAGTAGAGAAGTCAAGCAAATTCTTGAATACCTCAAGAATCTTGGATGAGATATTGGAAAGTAAAAGATCACCACGTAATAAAACAGGTATTGGATACAAAGGAGAAGATACAGATGTTGAAGAAAGCACCTCAAAGAAGCATGAGGTAAGTCCATCAAAGAAGGAAGACAATGTTGCAAAACAACCATCTACAAAAGACAAAGAAGATTTCAAAAGAAAAAAGCAAGGAAGACATCAAGAAGCTACTTTTGGGACATCAAAGAAAAGGTATGAAAGTATTTTTCATGGCCTTTAATAGTCATGCAATTGATATGGTCACAAAGATTTTGAATGTAGATCTTATGAAAGGAGATATAATGGAAGATTCTATAACACCACAAGGTGTTGGAGATGTGATCAAATAGGAAACATTGTTGTTCACTGTACCTCCATGACATGCTACAACTATAGTAGATTTGGCCACAAATCCCAGGAGTGTTGGAACATAAGAAGAAATTCCATAATGTTGACTTCATAGAGCATGGCTAGAAGAAGGAATGAAGTAATAAAGGGAGACATATTTGAAAATATGGATGCTCAGAGCTCAAGTTCTGAGGAGAAGGGTCATCTACAGAAGTGGGTGAAGAAGACAGAGTAGCCAGAACATAATGAAAGACTAAATGAAATCTTAAGTAAGACATCTATTGAGGCATACACAGGTGACGGTGGTGACAGTCACATACATACGCTAGCTGACTAACACAAACCCCCTTCCCTCGGGATGATATCCACACAGGATCTTCACTACAACCACACCAAGGGTTGATCAAACCCTTTGTTGAGCCACAAAGGAATTTGGGTTTCAGTAGTTGGAGATTCCCGATATATCCCCATAGCTCTTGAAAAATTCCGAAATGTCAATTGTCAACGAGTGTTGACTGCTCCAACACACACCACCTGTTGCCACTAAATTCAGCTTTTCGGGACTTGAGCGAATGACCCAACTATCGTTCCTCTTGCTTTATGTTTCCCCAAATTCTGAAATGTTGTAATGTCGAAATGGGATCAACATCCCATGGAATACACGATCAATGGCCTTTTGGGGATCTACATACTGGGAGTTCACGATTCTTGATCCCAACTCACTTCCCGCAAAAATTCCTGAATTCCGAAATAGAGACCCTTTTTTGGGATTTCGTGTACCGGGGGTTTGAAACTATCGGTTCCAAAGATCACTTGTCTCCTCTACTTCCCAGACCCCGAAATGTCAAAATGTCGAGATTCCATTCTAAAGACACTTCACATTTCACAACTTCGAGGTTTTCAGTGCAAAGCGGCGTGGCTCCTTGTCATCAAGGTTTCCGAAATGCCCAACCCTGAAATATTGAAATGTCGATGTTTCTCACTAAAGGCACATCGCACTTTGAGACTTAGGGATTTTCAATGCTAAGAGTCTCGGTTCCTTTGTCAACAAAATTTCTGGTATGTCGAACCCCGAATTACTGAAATTAAGAAATTCCACTATTGATAATCCCTTTCGCGAATCGGGATTTTGAGTGACCAAGGGTTTTGGCCTGCACTCCGAACTTATGGGTCCCGAATTCCCGAAATGATCTGACGCTCAAAAAAACCACGATCCATGGTTCATGTTGATTCATGATGTCAGGGTGGCAGACTCATCCAACTCCGAACCACCTTGCAGCTCCTCTAGATCCTATGATCCTCGTGACTTCACGAGTTCTCCATAAATAATTTTGACCACCAGATGCACTCCTCAATGACTCCTGTCGAGACGAATCAGTGTTCTCCCTCCTAAACTTGGCTTCTATGAGACAATTTAGACCTCTATCTCCCTTTATGCACTTCAAAGGTTAAATCCCTCTTCAACTTTCACTTGCAAACTCAAACTTCCCAAAAGGATCTCTTCTCTCACTCCTTGTGGCAAACCTCCAGATAGTCTCTGGTTATTTGAGTCTCCGACCCTGTGCATTCTTGCAACAATGGTCCTTCAAATTTCGCTCTGGATTTCTAAAATCCAAATATTCAACTGGCTTGCACACACCTTGCATGACTCTGTTCTTCTCCTACACTTTATTTGGTATGAGAAAAACGATATCTCTCCTGAGCTTTCTGAGATAAAACTCAGACCTGCGTCAACGCACACCTTACGGACATTCACTGCACTCCTTGTAGGAATTATCAGGAAGAGAAATAATTGAAACTCATTCTTCTCCTCTCTTAGACTTCATACATTCAACATGAAATCACACATAACACAACATTGAAATAGATGCATAACAGAAAAACAGAGCAACTGTAAACATACCATTCAACAAATGTAAACAGTAAGCATCATAACACCATGAAAATTGAGTCAAAGATTCATATATTAACTTAAGTGCCTTTGTACATGGGTTCTTCTCTACAACTCTCTATTACAGTTCTTTAGCTTATGAATTCTGAATGATCATCCCCAAAAGTTACAATGATACAAGGGTGAGGGTGTTGATATTCATTTTCCCTCCTATGCTTCTAAAACTGTCTAATCTAACATTCATATCTACCTACTTTACATTAATAGTCTTAAATGCCTATTACATCCGATTAAGAGAGTAATATCTCCAGATCTGTTCATATCTCCAAGACATAAATGTAAGTACGCCCTTTTCTAGATATTACATTAATGGTTCAAATTTCAAAATTTTAAAACGTTTTCATAAAAATGTGCTCCTTTTTCCCATCTCTGCGTCCAACTGTCTCCCACTTTTACATTTCCCACTTGGCTGGCTAGGTACGATGCTCCTACATGATACTCCCTTGCTTCAAAATTTTCATGAAATATTCTTCATGAGCTCTTGCATGGTCTGTCCATGCTTTTGAATTGCTTCTTCATCCTCCCAACTGGCATCTTCAACCGGATGTCCCTTCCATTTGACCAAGTATTCAAAATACTCTTTTCTCCTAGTCTTTTTTCTACCCCTTTTGTCAATTATGCTTTCCATCTGTGGCTCTGTAGCTATAGGCATTTGTTTTGTCCATTGAACCTCTTTCTGTTCCTCCTCTGTTTCATCTTCCTCATCTTTGTAAGGGTACAAATCCGCAACATTGAATATCGGTGAGATTCCAACCCCATCGGGTAATTCAATCTCATATGCGTTTTCCCCAAATTTCCTTATGACCTTGCACAGTCCAATCTTTTTCATCTCCATCTTATTATACGTTCCCCTTGGGAACCTTTCCTTCCTCAAATGTGTAAGAACCAGATAACCAACTTCAAATTGAAGTTCTCGCCTGTGTTGATCTACTCTCTATTTGTATTCTTGACTTGAACTCTGCAATCACTCCTTGACTCGGTTGTGAAGCTCCTTGATTCCTTCTGCAAAGTCCTCTGCACTAGCACTCCTGAATTCATTTTGTTTTGAATCATTCAATTCAGAAACTCCCCTTGGCTGCATTCCATATAAAATTATAAATGGACTCTACCCTGTGCTTCTATTGAGTGAATCATTGCAAGAAAATTCCACCTGTGGTAGAATGTGATCCCATTGACTATGGTGTTTAATCACTAACCTTCTTAATAAATCTCCCAAGCTCTTGTTCACGACTTCTGTCTGCCCATCCATCTGAGGATGATATGTTGAGCTAAAAGACAAACTTGTCCCCAACTTCTTCCATAAGGTCCTCTAGAAATTCCCTATGAACTTGGTATCTCGATCAGACATGATACTCTTTGGCAAGCTGTGAAGTCTAACAACTTCCTTGAAAAACAGGTTTGCAATATGAGTCGCGTTGCTGGTTTTCTGGCATGTTCTGAAATGTGCCATCTTTGAAAATATGTCAACTACCACAAAGATTGAATCATATCCTCTCTGTGTTCTTGGAAGTCCCAATATGAAATCCATGCTCACTGCATCCCATAGCCTTTCAAGTATGGGTAATGGTTGGTATAACCCTGTGTTATGTCTTTTCCCTTTCGGGTGCTGACAAATTTTGCAGCTGTCCACAAATTTCTTGACATCTGTCCTCATCCCTAGACAAAAATATGAGTCGTCCAAATTTGAGAACATCTTGTCATGACCGAAGTGTCCAGCCAATCCTCCACTATGTTTTTCCTTCAGCAAATTCTCCCGCATGGAGCACTTTGGAATACATAGCTGACTTCCCCTAATCCATCCTAGATTATTTATTCAATCAATTAGCTTCTGTCCCTGAGAATTGTATTCTCAGATGCCTCATAGGCCTCTTTGAAATCTGGGTCATCCCTATACATTTCTTTGAGGTTATCAAAACCCAAAGTCTTGACTCTGAATTCCTGCATAAGCAAACATTTCCTGCTCAAAACATCAACAATTTTGTTAGCAGTTCCCGAAATATGCTTAAACACAAAAGTAAAATTTTCCATGTATTCAACCTATTTAGAATGTTTTTGGTTCAACTTTTCTTGTCGAGTCACGAATTGCAAAGCGTGATTATCGTTGTACAAAACAAACTCCTTGGGAACCAAATAATGTCTCCACTTCTTCAATGCTTGTATGACTGGATAGAATTCTTAGTCATACGTGGAGTACTTAATCTTTTCTTCATTTAGTTTTTCGCTGAAGCATGCGATCAGCCTATCGTCTTGGCTCAAGACTGCTCCAATTGCAAATCCACTCGCGTCACACTTTACCTAGAATGTCTTGCTAAAATCTGGCAAAACCAGAATTGGTTGCTCAATGATCTTCTTCTTCAACAGATTGAAGCTCTTCTCTGCTTCCTCCATCCAGTGAAAAGATTTATGTCCTTTATTCACCATATCCATCATCGGTGTGCTAATTCCACTAAAGTTTCACATGAATTTTCTGTAGAAGCTAGCCAAACCATGGAAGCTTCGAACTTCAAGCATGCTCTTCGGCGATGGCCAATTCTTAATCGCCTTTATCTTTTTCGGATCCATTTTCAGCTCATTTGCAGAGATAACAAAACCCAAATAAATGAGTTATGTTCTCATGAATGACAATTTCTTCATATTGATAAACAATTTCTCCTACTGTAATCTCCTCATTACTACAACTAAATACTTTAAGTGTTCTGCTTCTGTTTTGCTGAAAATTAATATATCATCAAGATATACAATGATGAATTTCCCTATGAAATCCTTTAGGACTTCGTTCATCAACCTCATGAAAGTATTAGGCACATTCGTTAAGCCAAACAACATGAAAATCCATTCACATAGACCCTCATTCGTCTTGAATGTTGTCTTCCATTCATCACCTTCTATCATCTGAATTTGATGATACCTGCTTTTCAAATCAATCTTTGAAAAAAACTTTTCTCCACTCATGAAATCCATCAAGTCGTCCATCCTTGGTAATGGAAATCTGTATCTGATGGTAATCTTATTGGTCTCCCTTGAATCTGTTCACATTCTCCATCCTCCATTTTTCTTTGGGTGTAGCACTGTCGGAATAGTGCATGGACTCAAGGTTTCTTGAATCAATCCTTTGTCCATTAAGTCCTAGATCTGTCTCTTGACTTCTTCATTTTCCTCTGGCGTCAACTGATATGCTTCTTTGTTCAGCAAAATGGCTCTAGGTATAAGATCAACATGATGACTTATACTCCTTATAAGTGGCAATGAACAAGGTAGTTTGTCCACTACTATATCAACAAACTTCCCCAACAACTCCTGGATTTATTTTGGTAAATCATCTATCCTCATACTGGTCAAAACAATTCTAGGCTTCCTGACCACAATAAACTATGTGTCTTCCTTCTTCTTAACCTCATCAAGAAGTTCCTTCCAACTCATGAGAATTACAGTGCAGCTCATCTATGTTTTCACCTCTTTATCCTTAATTGGTAGCAACATGTGAGTCCTACCATTTTTCTCCAGGGTGTACGTGTTCTTTCTCCCATCATGAACTACATTTTTTTCATATTGCCATGGTCTAGCCAGCAATAGATGACAAACATCCATGGGAATGACATCACATAATATTTCATCTTTATATCCTCCTATTTTGAATTCAAATAGACATTGTTTAGTGACATTTACCTGATGTCCTTTTTGTAGACACGAAACTCTGTATGGGCTTGGATGTACAATAGTCTCCAGCTCCAACTTTTCTACCATCTCTATAGATACAAGATTGTCTGTGCTACCACTGTCCAATATGACCTTGCATACTCTATCCTTAGTTTTGCAAGCAGTCTGAAACATACTGTTTCTTTGAGCTGGGTTCTCTGCCTCCTTCTCTGGCTTGAAGAGAACTTTCCTGATCCTCAAGGATCTTCCGCCCTTAGTGTATTATGCCTCAACATTCCATCCTTGAGCTTCGGCAATGTGAGTTTTTCCATCATATTTATTCTTATCTGGACACTCATAGGATTTATGTCCAATTTTTCCACAGACAAAGCATTTCACTTCACCTCCTCTGCCTCTTCCTCGTCCTATAGCTCAAGGAAAAGTATTTCTATCAGCATATTGCCTTCCTTGTGAGCTTCCTCCCCTCTCAGGTTGAGGTTGAGTTTTCTTCCCCTATCCTTTAGGTTTCTAAGTTCTGTCTTGGGCAATTGTTTTGCCTCTGGCTTGACTTCTACCTTGGCCTCCTTGACCTTGCTTTCAGCTCAACTTATCTTCATCTTTCAGAGCTATCTGATAAGAATCTACCACATTTCGGATGGTCATCATGCTCATCTCATCTTGAATTTCATATCGCAGACCATTCATGTACCTGGAAACTTTTTCATCATCACTTTCCCGATGACCTGCTCTGATGTTTATCTTGTAGAATTCTTTAGTGTATTCCTTCACTGACATCAACTTCCGTCTCAAATTATGCATCCTCTGAAACAGAGTGATTTGATAATCCATGGGTATAAATTTGGATTTCATCTTTGCAACCATTCTATCCCGGCTTTTGATTTTCTGCTTTCCCTTGCAGTGTCTGTCAGCCTATAGTTCATCCCACCACAGTGTTGCATGCCCTTTAAGTCTAGTAATGACATGTTTTACTTTCTTACCTTCCTCAACATCCTCATAGTCAAAGTATTTGTCTAGAGCTCTAATCGAGTCTAGAATTTCTTCAACATATAATTTTCCCTCATACATGGGAATCTCCATTTTTTCTCTGTCACCTATCCTTGCAACAACCCTGAATAGGCATTCGTCTGCAACATCTTCGACTGCAACTTCTTCTCTTTCATTTCCAGCTTCATTTTCACTTTCAGCCTCGCTGAAATCCCCAGCGTCGACTATGAGCCTCTGTGTTATCTCCATAGCATCAAGTCTGGCATGTAGCTCAAGCATTTCTCTTTTCATTGTTGGATCAGGGATTGGCCTATCTCTTCTTCTCGGTAGCATGGCTGAAATTTTTTCTCTTTTCTCTACTACAGAAAGAAAATAATTTGTTCTGGGCTCTGATACCACACTAGTGCATATCAGACTACTCCTTTTCCTCTAGATCCCTCTGCCTAAAATATATAGACACAATCAGGCTCTGATACCACACTAACACAGACCCCCTGCCCTTGGGCCGAGATCCACACCAGATCTTCACTACAACCACGCCAAGGGTTAATCAAACCCTTTGTTTGAGCCACAAAATACATTGGGTTTCGGGAGTTGGAGAGTCCCGATATATCCCCACAGTGCTTGAAAAATGTCAAAATGAAAATTGTCAATGAGCGTTGACCGCTCCAATGCACACCACCTATTGCCACTAAATTCAGATTTTCGGGACTTGAGAGAATGACCAAATAATCATTCCTCTTGCCTTATGTTTCCTCGAATTTTGAAATTTCAGAATGCCAAAATGGGCTCAACATCCCATGGAATGTACGATCAATGGCCTTTTGGGACTCTACATACTGGGAGTTCACGATTCTCTATCCCAACTCACTTGCCGCACCAACTCTCGAATTCTGAAATAGCGACCCTTTTTCGAGATTTTGCGTACCGGGGGTTTGAAACTCTCGGTTCCAAAAATCACTTGTCTCCTCTACTTCCCAAACCCTGAAATTCAGAAATGTTGGGATTCCATTCCAAAGACACTTCACATTTTGTGTCTTCAGGGTTTTGAGTACAAAGTGCCCCAGCTCCTTGTCATCAGGGTTTTCGAAATGTTGAACCCTAAAATACCGAAATGTCGATGTTTCTTACTAAAGGCATGTCATGTTTCACGAATTTGGGATTTTCAATGCTAAGAGTCTTGGTTCCTTTTTCAACAGAATTTACGGTATGCTGAACCCCAAATTACCGAAATTCTGAAATTCCACTACTGATAATCCCTTTCGCGAACCGGGAGTTTGAGTGACCAAGGGTTTTGGCATGCACTCCGAACTTACAGGTCTTGAATTCCCAAAATGATTTGACGCTCAAACAAACCATGATCAATGGTTCAAGTTGATTCATGATGTCAGGGTGGCCGATTCATCCAACTCCTAACCACCTTGCAGCTCCTCTGGATCCTACCGTCCTCGCAACTTTGCGAGTTCTCCACAGAGAATTCTAACCACCTGATGCACTCCTCAATGACTCCTGTCCAGATGACTCGGTGTTCTCCCTCCCGAACTTGGATTCTATGAGACGATTTCAACCTCTGTCTCTCTTTGTGCACTTCAAAGGTTAGATCCCTCCTGATCTTTCACTTGTAAACTCCAACTTCCCAAAAGGATCTCTGCTCGCACTCCTTGCAGAAAACCTCCAAATAACCTCTGGTTATTTGAGTCTTCGACCCCGTGCACTCTTTCAATAGTGGTCCTTTAACCTTCCCTCTGGATTTATAAAATCCAAATATTCAACTGACCTGTGCACACCTTGCACGGCTCTGTGTTTCTCATGCACTTCAGCTGGTATGAGAACAATGGTATCTCTCTTGAGATTTATGAGATAAAACTCAGACCCTCGTCAACACACACCTTGTGAATGTTCACTGCACTCCTTGCAGGAATTATTAGGAAGAGAAAAAATTGAAACTCATTCTTCTCCTCTCTCAGACTTCATACATTCAACATGAAATCACACATAACACAACATTGAAATAGATGCATAACAGAAAAATAAAGCAACTGTAAACATACCATTCAACAAATGTAAATAGTAAGAATCATAACACCATGAAAATTGAGTCAAAGCTTCATATATTAACTCAAGTTCTTATGTACATGGGTTCTTCTCTATAGCTCTCTGTTACAGTTCTTCAGCTTATGAATTCTGAATGATCATCCCCAAAAGTTACAATGATACAAGGGTGAGGGTGTCTATATTCTTTTTCCCTCCTACGCTTCTAAAACTGTCTAATCTAACATTCATATCTACCTACTTTACATTAACAATATTTAATGCCTATTACATCTGACGATGAGAGTAATCTCTCCATATCTATTCATATCTCCAAGACATAAATGTAAGTACACCTTTTCCTAGCTATTACATTGATGCTTCAAATTTCAAAATTTTAAAATGTTTTCATAAAAACGTGCCCCTTTTTCCCATCTTCACGTCAAGTTGTCTCCCACTTTTACGTTTCTTGCTTGGCTAGCTGCGTGCGATTCTCCTGCATCACTAACCTTGCATAGGTCGCATACACATGCGCTTTATTGTGCAGCAAGTCACATATATGTGGTAAAGCCTTGGGAGAAAGGCAATGCACATGGTTCACAACTTGATATGATGGTATAACTTTGTGTTGCAGGGTCTGACATTGTTTATTGCAGGTTCTGACACTGTTTGTTGTAGGTTTTCATGGTTCTAAGTTATATCGTGCAAGTTTATTATATAAAAAAAATCTTAGGTGCATAGCACTAACCCATGAGTATGGATTGATGTTGATCAAATGCTCTTCTATTGGATCATGTAAAATAATCTGTTGGTGTACATGGTTGGTACATAATTGAAGTTTCATTGATATATATTATGATGTATTATTGGAAGCATATGGTATTGTTGTATATCATGGTGCATGCATTTTTGCATGTGGATGGGCTACACATTGAGACATGTAGTTGGTGAGTTGATAGTCCTATTGTACATCATTGGGGAGTATTAGTTTATTGATGCATGGTTGATATACCTGCTTGGTGCAAGTAATGTTGCATGATGGTACACTCATGGATGGTATTTGTTTAGCATATTGGTAGATGCACATGGTTGGCATAATTGGTAGATGCACATGTTGTCATATTGGTAGATGCACATGTTGGCATATGGTGGATACATTTTCATGGATGATATATTTTGGCACATTGTTTATGTACATGGTTGATGTACATGGGTATTGTGCATAGTTGGCACAGTTTGGTACATGATGTACTTGGTTGTTATATTTTTCATGATTCTTTATTTCATTGGTGACATATCTTTGTTTTCATGATGTATGGCATGGCACAAGTTTGATCCATGAACAGGTCCAAGGATCGTCATACGGTGGGATATTTTTCATCTTCTAGAGAAGATAGGGTGATTCATTCGTCTTCCCATGATTCTAGGAGGAGATATTTATCAGATGCATACCTAAAAAAGAGCCCTATATTTGAATAAAGAGCACAAACTCATAATTTGAGGAGGAACGATGGTCACAGGGAGAGTATGTTCGATGTATATTCATCATTACATCAGTGTGATATACCTTGTTCAAAAGGGGAGATATTATTCAGATAAAAATCAAAGGTATTCAGATAGGGGGAGCATCCCCATGGAGAGTTCAAGCTAGGGGAGCAACCCCAAGAGGAGAATGGCCCTTTTCCATTGATGTCAAAGGGGAATGGTTAATAACATTGATGTGATTGATGTCTATTGATGGGGAGAGATTGATTTTGATGCAAGATCATCTCTCCACGTCACCAAACCAGCCAGATAGCCACTTCAAGCGCACGCATTCAAAGCTGAAGAGAGGCGTGTCCTCATTTTGATTTAGAATTGAATGTAATTAAATGTTTAAGTTGTTGAGCTATGAATCCGTGCCAATACACAGGCTGTAGATAAGAAGGCCTTTAATGTTTGTAAGGCTGAGATCTAGATCCGGATAGCGGACTAGACAGCCCATTCAATGTAATTGAATAGGGTAGGTAGATTGGAGGGAAGAGCTCGAAGAGCCTCCTCATGTAAAAAAAGATCAATTGTATCTCTTAAGGTAGCTAGTTGTGTGATAGTCTGTGAGTAGAGTGTAGAAGAGAAGGAGACGAGACCTTGTCACAGGCCGTGCTCAGGAACACCTTGTAAATACAGGCCTTTGCCATATTTAATACAAAGAGTAGTTTTTCCTACATGATTATGTGTTAAATGAATGTCTGTGAGTGTTCTCTATATGATATGAATGTATGTTGTAGGTTTACATTTGCAGGAGTGTGTTTGATTTGCAGGTGAAGGTCTTTGGGGTTTCATTCCATGAGGGCATGACAGAGTATTGCGGTCTCTGAATACCAATGCACTGAAGCACTTCTAAATACTGTGGGTTCAAACAAGGACGTGCTACGACACAGGAGCTAGAATGAACAACTAAGGGAAAGACCTATGAGGTTGTTGAACACCTTAGGAGGCAAGGTTGAGTAGGAGATACACAATTGTAGACAGAAGCTCTGAGGAGTTCTATGAAGCCTTGCCAAGTGGGAATCGAGCCAGTGCAAGGAGTGCACAAAGGAAGACTTTTGTTGAGAAGTTCAAGAAGAAACAAAATTTCTAAGGATTTCTACAAGAGGCTCTGCCAAGTGGGCATTGATCATATACACAGGGTTACTGAATACCCGGACATACTCAGCAAGAGGTTTCTTGAGTGAAGGATAGCCAGGAGGGAATCCATATTCTTCGTCTGAGGCAGAAAGGAAGGAAGAATTGAATTTCTTTGGAGGTCGAAGCTACAGGAGAGCTTAGGATGGATAACACCCTTGTGTGAAGGTGAATACTCTGCAGAAGCGCAGGAGTGGAAGAATCCTTTGAGGAGTCGAAGGAAAGGGTAAGCTCAGGAGGGTGAGTGATTTTACGCACAAAGTTGTAACTGGATGGGGTGTAGAAGTTACAGAACCTTTGACGATTTCAGAGTACCCAAAGCTCAGAAGGATCAACGTTTTTATACGCACGGTGAAGCTCGAAGTGTGAGGAGTCACAGAGAAGAAGGAAGGCTAAATTTGAAGCCTTTGGAAAATTGAATTTCTTCCTAGTCCTGGAAGGAGGCGCAAAAGCTCAGGAGGGAGAACAACTGCCATTGGATGGGCCAAAAGATTCTGGATCGTTGAGATTTCTACGTCCTGGAAGGAGCAGGAGGAAGGCACAAGAAGGATGGATCTGAACTATTGGATCTGATCAAAATACCCCGTCAGCCGTTGGATCGGCAGGGATTTGCGCGTGGTTTAACCCTTAGCGTAGAGAAGCGGGTACAAAAGTCTCGAAAGGGTTAACTTATCAGGATATCGGCATTGGGGATATCAAATATCTCGAGGTCAAGAAGTCGGGCAATTGGTAGCGAAAGCCCTGGATTAGCGAGAGTTGATTTAAGTCATCTGTTTGTGGGAGGACGTGTGTCATGTGATCATCCATTTCGGAGATCCAGGCAGTAGGAATCAATAAATCATGATACGTGATATCCTAATCGGCTAAAGGAACATAGTGGGGCCACAAGGGTTAGCAAGTGGACAGGTGGCACACCTTATCAGGGTTTCATGGTGAGAAGTCCCGAAATATATGCATAAGGATTCATGATATTGTGAACCCCAAAATGTCGATGGAGTGAAGTCGTTGAATAGTCAACTCACGAGCGTATCGGAGTTTCAGCGTATCAGGGTTTGGGAGTCGGAGAGACAATCTGTTCGACATCACGAGTGTCGAAATCGCGATAGGGAAAGTGCCTATAGGAGAGGGAAAGGGTTAGCATTGACTTGTGTCAGGTTTGAGGGATTTGAGAATTGAACGCTAGACCTTTGGATTCGTGAAGTCGCGAATTCTGAGCCCCCGATTGTAAAGAGAGGGGATCCCACAAGGATTGTTGTGGGTGCATATTTCCCGATAGGGTGAAGAGCCTTGTAGTTATTTGGGCTGTGGTAAAAGGGAAGATCCTGTGAGCGGATGTGCTTGCGAGCGCATGCTGCGTCAGAGTGGTATCAGAGCCTGATTCTTGTCTGTATATTTTAGATGAGGGAGGCATAAGAGGTAAAGATCACTCTGATACACATTAGTTTGGTATCGGAGCTTGATTTCATCTGTATATTTCAGTTGAAGCGAGAAGGTAAAGGAAGACAGAGCACTGGAGACTCTGTGGTGATTGTTTGCGGGTAGGAAGAAATCAAGAAGACAGTCAGGAGAACTGTAGGATGAAGCTGGAAACACTTTGGGTACAGAGTGACCACAACAGGTTTTCCAAGAGAGCAGACAGAGACAACACCATGGCTACTGAAGGCCGTGGGTATGATGAGAGGAAAAACCCAGATCTGATGAGTACAGTCGAAAGGGGGAAAGAACTTGTTGATATAAGGCCAAGAATGGAAGAGATTGAACTGCATATGCAACAGAGTACCAAGCCGAGATGGGTATATGAATGGCCCATGAAGAAGTCAAAGGTAAAATGGCCAGTCAAGGAGTTGATGGCTAGAAGACAACATAGGTTGTTAAAAGGATGGTTGAGGCATACTGAAAACCTCAATGGACCTGAGGAAATGGTTCAGATATGTGAACCAAAGACTGGGAAAATTCTCGATGGAAAGGATAAAATGGGATCGACAGAAGATATCAAGAACTACCAGGAGGGAAGAATAGAAATTCTTAGTTGCCAGGTGGGAAATGAGTTGAGATCACTGTGGGATCTCAGGGAATTTCATGAAGACATCCAAGGAATTTCACATTGCCTGCTGGGCAATGAAATGAGGTCGTTGTGGGATCTTAAAGACTGCCAGGAGGGTAGTGAAAGAATCCCATATTGCCAGGTGGGCAGGGATGAGAAGATGAGACTATCTGAGGGTCTCATGAACTCAAAAGTGAGTCATAATCAACCTGAGGAGCTGACAGAGCAAATGAGCTCAGGGATGGATTTAGATCAGCAGATGCAGCTGATAGAGGATGGAGATTCATGTGGTTTTTCAAGCCATGTGAATGAATATGATGACAAGTTAAAAACTTTCACCATCCAAGGAGGTGATCTGAGGAGCCTTATAATGATTGGGGGAATTGAGATATTCCTACCACTTTCCCAAGAGGAGGCAAAAGTCTGGGTTGCAGATGCAACAACAACAAAAGAACAATCAACTGCGACTGTCAGGGAAGAGGGATTGGAGAAGATATCTGAAGCTACCCAAGAAAGAGAGGAAAATGAGCATTCTGAGGAATGGCTAAACTTATTCATCCAGGAAGTTGTAGCACTGAAGCTGATAGCAAAAGAAGCAGGACAAGATGATGAGCATTCTGAGGAATGGCTCAATATTTTTAGCTAGGATACTGAAACGACTGCAACATGGGAGTTTGCAGCAGAAGAAGAAGAAGCAGACAACATTGGTTTAGCTGATATGTATGAGAAAATTGAGGCCCTAGA
This sequence comes from Picea engelmannii, assembly GCA_009831015.1. NCBI lineage: Eukaryota > Viridiplantae > Streptophyta > Pinopsida > Pinales > Pinaceae > Picea > Picea engelmannii. The sequence goes on from ML786431.1 coordinate 664,961, forward strand.
GAGGAGGGTGAAAGTGCAGGGCATGAACATCCAACAGGTGAATTTGGAAGCTAAGGAAGAAGGCACAGGAGATCACAGTGATCTGCCCATGTGCCGAAAATTCTTGCAGTTGAGGAGACTGTACAAACAGAGCCAACCACTGGAGCAGTTGGACGAAGTGATCGGGGAGATCAACGAGCTGATGATCCGGTCAGCAGAAACTATCAGCAAGGAGAGGCTGATAAGAGAGAAGGAAGAAGCAACGCAATAGAAGAAGATGCAACAACAATAACAGAGAGATGGAGCAGATGAACGGCTCTAGAGGATGATTTGGGATCCAGGAGGATTTCCATAGTTGAGAAGGTAAGCTCATGAGAAGGAGCTCATGAATTTTTCATCTGAGGAGTATGATGCAAGAGCATCTCTCCACATCAGCTAACCAGCCAGACAACCACGTTAAGCGCACGCATTCAAAGCTGAAGAGAGGCGTGTCCTCATTTTGATTTAGAATTGAATGTAATTAAATGTTTAAGTTGTTGAGATGTGAAGTCGTGCCTTTGCATAGGTTATAGATAAGAAGGCCTTTAATGTTTGTAAGGTTGATATCTAGATCTGAATAGCGGACTAGACAACCCATTCAATGTAATTGAATAGGGTAGGTAGATTGGAGGGAAGATCTCGAAGAGCCTCCTCATGTAAAAAAAAGATCAATTATATCTCTTAAGGTAGTTAGTTGTGTGATAGTCTGTGAGTAGAGAGAATAAGAGAAGGAGCCGAGACCTTGTTACAGGCCGTGCTCGGGAACACCTTGTAAATACAGGTGTTTTCCATATTTAATACAAAGAGCAGTTTTTCCTGCATGATTATGTGTTAAATGAATGTCTGTGAGTGTTCTCTATATGATATGAATGTATGTTGTGGATGTATGCTGTAGGTTTACATTTGCAGGAGTGTGTTTGATTTTCAGGTGAAGGTCTTTGGGGTTTCATGCCATGAGGGCGTGATAGAGTACTGCGGTCTCTGAATACCAGTGCACTTAAGCACTTTTGAATACTGCAGGTTCAGACAAGGACGTGTTGTGGCACAGGAACTGGAATCAACAACTCAGGGAAAGACTTATGAGGTTGCTGAACACCTCAGGAGGAAAGGTTGTGTAGGAGATACACAATTGTAGACAGAAGCTCTGAGGAGTTCCGTGAAGCCCTGCCAAGTGGGCATCGAGCCATTGAAGGAGTGCATAAAGGAAGACTTATGTTGAGAAGTTCAAGAAGAAACAAAATTTCTGAGGATTTCTACAAGAGGCTCTGCCAAGTGGGCATTGAGCATATACACAGGGTTACTAAATACCCGGACATACTTAGCAAGAGGTTGCTTGAGTGAAGGATAGCCAGGAGGGCATCCATATTCTTCATCTAAGGGAGAAAGGAAGGAAGAATTGAATTTCTTTGGAGGTCGAAGCTACATGAGAGCTTAGGATGGATAACACCCTTGTGTGCAGGTGAATACTCTGCAGAAGCGCAGGAGTTGAAGAATCCTTTGAGGATTCGAAGGAAAGGGTAAGCTCAGGAGGGCAAGTGATTTTATGCACAAAGTTGTAACTGCATGGGGTGTATAAGTTACAAAACCTTTGACGAGTTCAGAGTACCCAAAGCTCAGAAGGATCAACGTTTTTATACACGTGACAAAGCTCGAAGTGTGAGGAGTCGCAGAGAAGAAGGAAGGCTAAAGTTGAAGCCTTTGGAAAATTGAATTTCTTCCTTGTCCTGGAAGGAAGCGTAGAATCTCAGGAGGGAGCACAATTGCCGTTGGATGGGCCGATAGATTTTGGACCGTTGATATTTCTACGTCTAGGAAGGAGCAGGAGAAACACATAAGAAGGATGGATCTGAACCGTCAGAACTGATCAAAATACCCATCAGTCATTGGATCGGTAGGGAGTTGCATGTGGTTTAACCCTTAGTGTAGAGAAGCGGGTACAAAAGTCCCGAAAGGGTTGACTTATCGGGATATCAGCATTCGGGATATCGGAGATATTGAGGTCGAGAAGTCGGGAAATTGGTAGCGAAATCCCCGAATTAGCGAGAGTTGATTTGAGCCGTCTGTCTGTGGGAGGACGCGTGTCATGTGATCATCCATTTCAGAGATTTGGGCACTAGGAATTGTGAAATCATGATACGTGATATCCTGATTGGCTAAAGGAATATTATGGGGCCACAAGGGTCAGCAGGTGGACATGTGGCACACCTTATCAAGGTTTCATGGTGAGAAGTCCCGAAACATATGCATAAGGATTCACGATATTGCGAACCCCGAAATGCCGATGGAGTGAAGCCATTGAATAGTCAACTCGTGAGTGCATCGGAGTTTCGATGTATCGAGATTCGGGAGTTGGAGAGACAAGATGTTTGACGTCGAGAGTGCCAAAATTGCGATAGGGAAAGTCCCGATAGGAGAGGGAAAGGGTTAGCGTTGACTTGTGTCGGGTTTTGGGGATTTGAGAACTGAACACTAGACCTTTGGATTTGCGAAGTCGCGAATTCCAATCCCCCGATTGTAAAGAGAGGGGATCCCACGAGGATTGTTGTGTTTGTATATTTCCCGATAGGGAAATAGAAGAGCCTTGGAGTTCTTCGGGCCATGGTAAAAGGGAAGATCCTGTGAGTAGACGTGCTTGTGAGCGTGTGTTGCGTCAGATGTGGAGAGATAGTCACATTGACTATTGATGTAGAGTATGCCTTATCTACATGTTGACATCAATAATTGGTAATTGGTGTTGACATCAATGTTGGTATTGCCATCAATGCCAAAGGGGGAGATTTTTGGTTCATGTTGTCATTGATGCCAATGGTTTGATTATTTGGGAGACTATTGGATCATGTGTCATTGATGCAAATGGTTTGATTGATTGATGTCATTTATTGATGTCAAGTAATTGATTGATTGATGATTGTCCTGTATGAGAATGATATATGTTAAAGTGGAAACTAATTGATAAATATGGATCACTAATATGATGCATAGATGAAGATGTATTAATGAGTTGTCATTGATACATGTTGGTGTATAGTTTTTTTGATGAAAAGATGACTCATTATTGTCTTATCATGATTGATAAGGTGCAAAAATGGATGAAATCCAAAGTGGTCCCCTTATGGTGAAAGCCCTCACGGGAAGATGCTTTGTGGTTGAGAGGACCCATGCTCGTATGTGGAATAAAGAGATGAATATCAATGAAGTTGTTGGTGAAACTATCCTATATGGATAGTGTTTGTCATGCCATTTCCGGTGGTATGTGGAATATCACATAACTCTTCACGGTTTGAGATTTATGGCCTTATGAAGTTGGAGGACCTCCATATGAAGGCTTGAAGCCCCCAAGGTCAAAGAAGTCAAAGTGCTTGAAAAGAAGAAATCATTATTTAAGTGATAAAGTAAAGTGACAAAATCAAGATGGATTATTTAAATAATAAAGAGAAGTGACAAAATCAAGAAGGAATATTTAAATGATAAAGCATTGGAGAACTTTCTATTCATGGACAGTGGTTAACCTTAAAATAAGGAAAATAGGTTAAATAACCTAGAAATGGGTTAAGTGACCTAGAAGATGAAAGTATAAATAAGAAGCTAGGATCTCTTGTTAAAATTACATCTGGTGAGAATCCTTTTTGTGGATCAATGGAGAGATTCTTTTGAATATCTTTGGGAGTATTGATGGAGACCTTCTTGAGAATTATTTGTGTGGATCTCTTCAGCATGATTGAAGATATATTATGAGGAAGAAATTGAGAGGAGGATCTCATGGATGCATCAAAGTTTCGTCAATGTTCGAAACATTTACGGAAAAAATCTTGGAACTTCAGAAACCCTAGTTTCTGAGATATACATGGTTTATCTGTGCTTAGGGTGTGTATGCATTAAGGTATACGTGGGTTGTTTGAAGACATGGAGCATATGGTGGATAAAATGGTGAAGACTTTTGTTTGAGTTGGTTTCAAGATCTTGGATGATTAGGCAGGTTCTACATCTGCATTCTATGGCCTCAGATCTATCACTGAGAAACTGGTATGATTACATTATTGTCTTTATGATTACTATTGTTTGATGTGATGGGAATGCTTAGTGAATTCTTGTTATTGCCTCTATGATGTGGTTTAGTTTCGTTGATTTGGTTGATGGAGTGATCAATACTCGTGTGATTCAGTGGTGACATGATTGCTATCGTATACTAGATGCTTATAGATGTTTGAGATAACATTCACATTGATCTATTGTGGAGCATGAGCAAGCTATTAGAGATCTTGGAGATGTTGTGATTGGATGTGGGCCAATTTGGATAGTGGAAGACATAAGAGAAAGTGATTTCAGGTTGCAAAGGATCTGAGCATGTGAAGAAAAGAGAAAGTGATATGCATGTTGCATTATACACTGGCACATGCACACACGGGCTGTAGTGAGCCAGGTCATGTACACACGCGAGAAACACTACTGACAGGTCGCGTACCTGTTGACAGATTGATATCTATTGATGATTGTTGCCTCATCTCAGATGGTGTTGAGTGTATAAGTTGAGTCTTGCATTATAGAGATGGTACTCTTGTAGAGTTGTACTCTATTCAGTTGTTGTTGATAAACCCCAAATTGTTGTCCATAATAAAAAGAAACATTGTACATGCATCTTGTGTTCTTTTTGTTACTTGTGTTGATGACTTATTGATTATATGCGTTGTTGATATATGTTCACATCTAAATTTTTATAAATGAAAGCAATGGGTAACGAATAAATGTTAAGTGTTAAATAAGGAGGTTTATGTGAAGAGGGATGTTTTGGGAAAAAGAGCCCCACACTCATTCACCCCCCCTCTAAGTGTGGTAGGTGTTCAACAATTGGTATCAGAGAATGCCTTCACTAAAATCCTTAACAATCTTGAAGGAGATCCATTGACACACAAATGAATGATGAAGTTCCAATCCTTGAAGAGGAAGACTATTCTACTTGGAGAATAGAGATGAGATTATATTTCAAGACAATGGGAGGAACTATTTGGAAGGTAGCCTTTGGTGGATCAGTCACATTGAAGAACAAGTCAAAGTTTGCAGTGCAAAGGGTAGAAAAGAAGAATGATGCATTGGCTCTCAAGACCATTCTTAGTGGACTCTCAAGCCCTATCAAAGAGGGCATGGGACAATGCACTTCCTCCAAGGATCTATGGCTAAAGCTAGAGGAGACATATCAAAGAAAGAAGGAGAAGGAAGAAATTGAAGACCACTCCATCAAGATCATCAAAGGTAAAGAATCATCAAAAACTCTTGAATGCATTGTCTTTAAATGTGATTTTGAAAACATTTCAAGTGAAGATAAAGAATCAAGTAATGATAGCACAATGGAAGATCTTGAAGTCATTTCAAATGAAGTCAAAAAATCATGTGATGGTGTTGCCAAGAAGGAAGATATTGAAGGTAAAGAATATCCCAAGACTCTTGATTGCAATGATTCAAGGTGTGATGATGTTGAATTTTTCTCAAGTGAAGAAGATGATCTAGAAACAATTTGCGTAAAGTTTGATGATAGTTATCCCATGGAAAGAATAGAAGAAAATCTATTAGAAATTAAAAAGGAAATTGAAGAGGGTTTATACATGTATAGGAGTGATTATTTTTATACACACTATAACTATCTTTCGGAGAACACTAAGAAGTTTCTTAGGAGGATTCAAAGGTACATCTTGAAGTTAAAGGGAATGCTCAAAAAAAAAAGAGAGAGTTCTAAATTAGAAGAAAAGGAAGAATATATCACAAGACTAAAGAATGGAAAATAAGATATAAATGTAGATGATGAGATTAACAAAAGTTTTGAAACCATTGTGCATCTCAAGACCCAAATTAAAGAAGCCAAAAGAGTAGAGGAACTATTGAAGATTCAAATAAACGAAAAATAAGAGTCCTGTTGTAAGTTAGAATATCAAATTGTTGACCTTAGAAAGAAGGTAGAGAAGTCAAACAAATTATTGAATAGCTTAAGAATCTTGGATGGGATATTGGAAAGTCAAAGATCACCATGTAATAAATCAAGTCTTGGATACAAAGGAGAATATACACATGTTAAAGAAATCACCTCAAATAAGCATGACGTAAGTCCATCAAGGAAGGAAGACAATGTTGCAAAAAAAACATCTACACAAGAGAAAGAATATTTCAAAAGAATAAAGCAAGGAAGACATCAAGAAGCTACTTTTGGGACACCAAAGCAAAGGTATGCAAGTATTTTTCATGACCATTAATATTCATGTAATGGATATGGTCACAAAGATTTTGAATGTAGATATTATGAAAGGAGATATAATGGAAGATTTTATAACACCACAAGATGTTGGAAATGTGATCAAATAGGAAACATTGATGTTCACTGTAACTTCATGACATGCTACAGCTATAGTAGATTTGGCCACAAATCCGAGGAGTGTTGGAACACAAGAAGAAATTCCATAATGAGGACTTCACATAGCATGGATAGAAGAATGAATGATGTAATAAAGGGAGACATCTTTGAAAATATGGATTCTCAGAGCTCTAGTTATGAGGAGAAGGGTCATCTACAGAAGTGGGTGAAGAAGACAGAGCAGCCAGAACATAATGAAATATTGAAGGGAAGCTTAAGTAAGAAATCTACTGAGGCATACGTGGGTGACAGTGGTGATAGTCACATACATACGTTGGCTGGCCTTGCATAGGTCGCGTACACACGCGCTCTATTGTGCAGGAAGTCGCGTATATGTGGTAAAGCCTTGGGAGAAAGGAAATGCACATGGGTTGTAGCTTGATGTGATGGTATAACTCTGTGTTGCAGGGTCTGACATTGTTTATTGCAGGTTCTGACATTGTTTGCTACAGGTTTTCATGGTTCTAAGTTAGATCACACAAGTTTATGATATAAAATAAATCTTGGGTGCATAGCACTGACCCATGAGTATGGATTGATGTTGATCAAATGCTCATCTATTGGATTATGTAAAATAATCTGTTGGGGTACATGGATGGTACATAATTGAAGTTTCACTGATATATCTTATGATGTATTATTATAAGCATATGGTATTGTTGAATATCATGGTGCATGCATTTTTGCATGTGGATGGGATACACATTGAGACATGTAGATGGTGAGTTGATAGTCATGCTGTACATCATTAGGGAGTCTTATATTATTGATGCATGGTTGATATACTTTCTTGGTGCAAGTAATGATGCATGATGGTACACTCATGGATTTTATTTGTTTAGCATATTGGTAGATGCACATGGTTGGCATAATTGGTAGATGCACATGTTGGCATATGGTGGATACATTTTCATGGATGATATCTTTTGGCACATTGTTGATGTACATGGTTGATGTAAATGGGTATTGTGCATAGTTGGAAATTTTTTGTACATGATGTACTTGGTTGATATATTGCTAATGATCCTTTATTTCATTGGTGACACATCTTTTGTTTCATGATGTATGGTATGGAACAAGTTTGATGCATGAACAGGTCCAAGGATCGTCATACGGTAGCATATTGTTCATCTTCCAGAGAAGATAGGGGGAGACATACCCTTAGGGGGAGTCATTATTCTTCCCATGATTCTAGGAGGAGATATTTATCAGATGCATACATAGAAAAGAGCCCTATATTTGAATAAAGAACACAAAGTCATAATTCAAGGACGAGCGATGGTCACAGGGGGAGTATGTTCGATGTATATTTAGCATTACATCAAAGTGATATCCCTTTTTCAAAAGGGTAGATATTATTCAGAGGAAGATCAAAGACATTCAGATAGGGGGAGTAGCCCCAAGGAGAGTTCAAGCAAGGGGAGCAACCCCAACAGGAGAATGGCCATTTTCCATTGATGTCAAAGGGGGAGAGTTAATCACATTGATGTGATTGATGTCTATTGATGGGGAGAGATTGATGTGGAGAAATAGTCACATTGACTATTGATGTAGAGTATGCCTTATCTACATCTTGACATCAACAATTGGTAATTGGTGTTGACATCAATGTTGGTATTGCCATCAATGCCAAAGGGGGAGATTGTTGGATCATGTTGTCATTGATGCCAATGGTTTGATTATTTGGGAGATTGTTGGATCATGTGTCATTGATGCAAATGGTTTGATTGATTGATGTCATTGATTGATGTCAAGTAATTGATTGATTGATGATTGTCCTAGATGAGAATGTTAGATTTCAAAGTGGAAACCAATTGATAAATATGGATCATTGATATCATGCATAGATGAAGATGGATCAATGAGTTGTCGTTGATACACGATGGTGTATAGTTTGTTTGATGAAAAAATGACTCATTATTGTCTTATCATGATTGATAAGGTGCACAAATGTATGAACTCCAAAGTGGTCCCCTTATGGTGAAAGCCCTCATGGGAAGACACTTTGTGGTTGAGAGGACCCATGCTTGTATGTGGAATAAAGAGATGAATATCAATGAAGTTGTTGGTGAAACTATCCTAGATGGATAGTTCTTGTCATGCCATTTCGGGTGGTATGTGGAATGTCACATAACTCGTCACGGTTTGAGATTTATGGACTTATGAAGTTGGAGGACCCCCATATGAAGGTTTGAAGCCCCCAAGGTCAAAGAAGTCAAAGTTCTTGAAAAGAAGAAATCATTATTTAAATGATAAAGTAAAGTGACAAAATCAAGATTGATTATTTAAATAATAAAAAGAAGTGAAAATAAATTATTGGAGAACTTTCTATTCATGGATAGTGGTTAACCTTAAAATAAGGAAAATAGGTTAAATAACCTAGAAATGGGTTAAGTGACCTAGAAGATGAAAGCATAAATAATAAGCTAGGATCTCTTGTGAAAAGTACATATGGTGAGAATCATTTTTGTGGATTAATGGAGAGCTTCTTGTGAACATCTTTGGGAGTATTGATGGAGACCTTCTTGATCATTAACGGTGTGGATCTCTTGACCATGATTGAAGATCTATTATGAGGAGGAAAGCGAGAGGAGGATCTCATGGATGAATCAATATTTCGACAATGTTGGAGATCTTTACGAAAAAATTCTTGGAACTTCAGAAACCCTAGTTTCTGAGGTATACGTGGGTCGTTTGTGCTTAGGGTGTGTATGCAATAAGGTATATGCGGGATATCTGAAGACAGGGACCGTATGGTGGATAAAATGGTGAAGACTTGTGTTTGAGTTGGTGCCAAGCTCTTGGATGATTAGGCAGGTTCTAGATCTACATTCTATGGCCTCAGATCTATCACTGAGACACTGGTATGATTGCATTATTTTCTTTATGATTACTATTGTTTGATGTGATGGGAATGCTTAGGGAATTCTTGTTATTGCCTCTATGATGTGGTTTAGTTTCATTGATTTGGTTGATGGAGTGATCAATACTCTTTTGATTCAATGGTGAGATGATTTCTATGGTATACTAGATTCTTATACATGTTTGAGATAACATTCCTATTGATCTATTGTGGAGTATGAGCAAGTTGTAGGGACCAAAAATTAACAATCCTAATAAAATCCATACAACTACACATAAGATTTCTAACATAGAATTTCAATTTCAAACATAGAATTTCTTTGAGTGCATAAATAATTCATTAAGATTCAAATAAGCATATAATATTTCATATAAGCATATAATATTCAACAAGATTTAACATTTATCTACAGCATGAAAATAACTCAACAATTCATAAATAAAATACTTGCTTCTAATGCTAATTCCCGCCGATATGGTTGTCCTTTCCCTGCTTCCTTGCCTAGCCTCATGCACTGACCCAATTCTGACCACACCAACTAACCTCCCAGCCAGCTAGGAGCAGCCTGTGTCACTCCCTAGCTCCAGGATACCGAAAGGAATCCTGGCCCCTGTGCCCAAAACCCCCAACATCCCGGTGCCCCCCCTGTGATGGTTCACCAAAACTACAAAACCCAACAATAGAACCAGAAAATCAAAAACCAGGACTACAGTCTCTCCTCTCCCATAATTCTTCCTTCCCCCTATTCTGATGATGCCCTCCCATAGGACTCTTCCCCCGTCATATCTTCCCCTTCACCGACTCTCCTCCCCCTCATTAATTTCCTTATCTCCTCCTTTATTACCTTATCCCCCCCTTATTTAATTTCCTTATATCCTTCTTTATTACCTTATCCCCCTTCTTTAATTTCCTTATCTCCTTCTTTATTACCTTATTCTTAATTTAATGCTTCATTCCCCCCTTGCATACGTAAATTATTTAATAAAATAAATTAAAATTATTAACCCCTTGTTGACCGGCGAAATCGACCGTCCGTCAAATGAGAGAGTGGAACCGGTATGGGGTTGTCTAATAACCCAAGTCGTTTGGGATGAACCACCCTGACGGGTTTAGCATGTAATGTCCCCACTTTGGGACATCATCACAGGGCAGAGATTTATGATGACCAGAATAGCCAGATGGGTGCTAGAGCGAGTACATGGGTATTTGAGAGGCATTTTTGGGTCCATCTTGCATTGATGATCATATTCCATCATTATGAGCCATTCCACACAGGTTGGCTTTGGTTTCATTGCATTCTAACGATTTCCATGATTTTGACTATTTTGAGCTATAAGTCAATGGAATACACTGAAGAGGTCATTTTGGGCACATTACTTGGAGGAACCTCTCAGTGTAATAGCTCATTGGAATCGGGAGGAGCAAAAATACAGGATGGGATGGATAGAAGTGACTTTCAGTGGCCAGGGAAGCCACAAGGAGAGATAAGGAGATTTTCAAAGGTAAAAAGGTTAAATAATTAATTAAAGTGATTTAATTAATTAATTAAATATTAATAAAATGAAAGTCACTTTGGAGGGAAAAGGTGAGCCAAAAAGTATAAAGAAAAGGCAAGGGCCTCTTCTCATTCATTCATGTATGATCTTATTTTTATTTCTGACTTCTATCTAGTGAGCCCAATATTGGGGGTTTTGAGGGTTTTGACATAACAAACCCTAGAGGAGGATTTGGTGGTGAAAGATTCCACCTATCTTGTCCCAAGCTTGGTCTCGGAGATGCACTACTCTCCCACACCATTCTAGTTCCAGATCTACTCAGTTGAAGGAGGATTATACATCAGTTTCATGTGCAGATAGAGAGAGGGCGCACCAGTTCGTCCTGTGATTTAGTAAAACTCAGATCTAGGGAGATCCGCTTGAGATCTGAGTCCGAAACTTCTCCCACAGGATTCTCATAGCCTGATCTATATTCTTGGAGAGTTTCAGAGCATTTGGAGGCCTCCTTCATCAGGGCC
>ML786431.1:681950-705601 GCA_009831015.1 Picea engelmannii
GGGAGCATTTTGTAGCAGCTCTTATCTATTGTCTATCTTCTTGGCCATCTGTTGAGCATTCCAGATCGACATCTTCATTGTAGCAGGTTTCTCTATTTTATGAATAAAGAAGAATTTAGATGTTTTGGCTTGTCTATCTTATTTCATATGGTCGAGGTATGTTCCATGGTTATCTCTTTCCGTTCTTGCTACATACACACATATAAACACATCTAAAGGGTAGATCAGCAAAGTGTTTGACGAAATACCTCACTCAGAAAAAGTTTTAAAAAGACACCAAAACAGTGATGATCCTTGCATAATGGCTTGGGATCATTACATAGCGGCTCCGTTAGCCGATCGAAGGTCCTAAGAAAACAAAAGAAAACTAATCTAAACTAACTAATCTAACTAAAAAAAAAAAAAAACTAACTAACTAACTAATCTAATCTAAAACTAACTATTAAACAAACTAAACTAAAACTAATTATTAAAACAAACTAAACTAACTTATTCTATTAAACTAATCTACTAACTACTACTATACTAACTCTAACTAATTAATTATCTAATTACTGAATGAAATATAACTTATTCACAAAATGTACAATATCTACAATTTACAGATTTAAATAAAACTTGAAAAACTCATTTATGTTCTGCCCTAAGACAGTAAAAGATATTTTTTGTTGATTTTATATTTTTATGAACAAGAAATAAAACAGAAACTAACTAAACTAAACTACTAATATACTAATTCTAATTACTAATCTAAACTTAAAAATATATCTAACGAAACTACTAATATTATACTAAACAAATAAATGACAGACTGACCTGGAAACGCTCCAGATTTGTCCTATGTATGATGGTTGCCTTAGCTGATCGGAGGGAAGAAACCTGCACTAAATAATCCAGAAGCTTCTCATAAACGATAGGCTGCAGTGTTCTTCGAGTTTGTTTACAGGACAAACAAGACATAAAAACAACAACAATCTTATAATTTATAAATCTCTACAATTAGATAAACCTGAATGCAAAGACTTACACAAAATAATTCAATTGATGAAGAAGAGAAATCTGTCATTCATAAACTGAATCAAGTAATTGTTGTGTTTTTAAATTAGTGAAAAATCAGGTATGTATTATATTAATTAAATCATATCATTCTAAAAAATACTATGATAGATAAAGTAGTCACTAATCAAATGAAAATTGATAAACATAAACATGAAACAAAATATTGATATTATGAAAGCGAAAGTTGTAGCAGAACATCAACTTCTGTCTCAGTTTGTATTAAAAATGCATATCCTGGTTCTCCCACAAGTGAGGATGATCCTTATTACAAAAATAATAAGTATTTAAAGGTTTTCCACAGGGTAAAACCTCCCTGTGGAAGTTATAAAACTGTTTACATAAAATCTGGGAAGATATCCCAAAGTTGACTAAACTAGGAAACTACAATAAAACTAAACACACTAATATCCTCTAGACTATCCATCAAATCCCATGCAATTCGAATTCACCTGAAAAGGACCGAAAATGAACAAGTTAGAATGATATTTTTTAAAGAAAATAATAAAAATCTAAATCTATAGACCTAGCTACAGAATCCTCTGATTCTGTAGCTAGTCTAAATAAGGCACATAATCAACATTGAAATTAATTGAAAATCTTTTAAAGAATTCCATTTAATTGACATCCAATTTCCATTTGAAAACGAATCATTTAATTTGAGTTTGTTATGCCATTCTAAATCAGACAGGATCCAAATCAATTAACTGACTACAGAGATAAACATACTCTGTTTTGTTTGTTACCTCAAAGTCGGGTGACAAAATCATATGGAACTGCACTATAATCGTTTCACAACCAATCGAATCCAATAGTTGTGAAACAGTTTTGATATCAATTAAACGATTATAATCAAAACCAATGGCAAGCAACTGTTACGTTGCATTGTCAAAAGGAAATATGAATTCGACAAGATTTTTTTTCAAATCGTTATAACTGTTGACCCAGCAAACGATTCATGCCACGAATAGATCAATTCGAACTGGAGATAAATCAATTTAAACAAAATCGTAACATGATCGATCAATTAATAACATAGTTCATAATAGATATCCGATCGTTTGTCATTGCACAGTGAGTAAACAAGATCGATTGACTTCGATCACAATCGTTCCAATCAAACGAATTATAACTGGGTTTGACCAATTCGTTTCACAAATTTAAAATCAAACAGAGCATCAATTATAATCTGAGTTCAACTCATAAAAATGATCAAACTAACAACAATCCAATCAAATGAATCAATCGGTTGGGGTTTAGCATAGTTTTCATGAATCGAATCCATTCCATGATTCGGGCGCACTTGCACAGACTTAAATGAGCATATTGTTTTTATAAAAACAGAGTAGTTTACTCCACATTTAAAATCGAATAGAGTTTCATTCCCAATTTAGAAAATCATAGGACACAACATATTGAAAAATTGTAACAATCAAACTCACTGAAATCCTTCACCGCATATGAATCATAACAAAATCAAATCCAAACACGATCGCATTCTGAATTGGGCATAAAAAACCTCTTGTTCGGAGAAGATGCAAAAAACGAATTCAATTGAAAGCGAACTATCGGTTTCGTTAACTCAATCAGGCAAACCAATCAATCAAATCCAAACGAAAACCATTCAAATCCAATCAAAATATATCGATAGCTATACTGGGAATGATCAAATCATATATCAAATCGAAATTTCTTTTTTATTTTTAGCAAACGAAAACACTATACAGGATAAACACCGAATGACAGAGCTATTTCGAAATATACAGAGAGCTATTCGAAAAACAAATTCAAATAATTATATTAACCTATTCACTCACACAACTAAAACGGTATTAAAATCCATACCTATATGGCGACGGGACAGCTTGATCATGCCAATTTGGAGTTGATAATTGTCGTAGTTGATTCAACGTTTCTGAAAGGGATCGAGCCTGTTGTCTTCTATTTCTTATCAGCTGCTTGGAGTTGGTATTTTTGATTGGTCAATAATGCAACTTGGCTTTCCAACGACTGGATTTTTGATTGGAGTATTGGAACATCAATGTAATAACGTTCCAACCATAAATTGCATTGGTCACAATAATACTGTGTGGGGTTTGAAAGAGCAGGCGAGGGTTTGGACATGTGGCTGAGGGTTTTGTTATGCAACTTAATACTAGGGTAGCTGGGATCGTTTCTTAAGCAGGGGGGAAGATTCGTCATGAAATCGTAAGGTGGCTCAGGGCATAAACCCTGCGAGTAAGGGTACTCATTGGCTAAGAATCGTTCCACGTCAGAATCCGAATCCTCACTAAGGACAATAGGGTCTCACTCAGCAGAGGGTTTAGGCTTGTTTCTAGCCATTCTCAAAATGAGACAGGCATTCCTTTTTCCTTTGGCATTAGCAGTAAGGTTTGCCTTGGGATTTTTTCTCATAGGTTTCTTTGTAGGCTCAGACTTGTCAGTTCCAATGTCTAATAAGTCAACCTTAGGGTCGGCCGACGGTTTAGGTAGTAGGACATGGAAGGGCATAGGCGGATCGGCCTTGGCTTCACTCACCATAGGTTTGTCAACCGGGACAGGGTCTAAATCCTCAAAACCATTACGAGCGATGAAAGATCTCCAACTATCACCATGCAAACTCAAATGATAATCAATGATGAGCTTAATAAGCCCATGGTGGAACAGGCTACTGTCATCCTTCTTCCTTTTAAATATTTTTGACATCTTATATAAGCTGCATTGAAAGTAGAAATGCATGTTTAAAGGATACCCTATAAAAATCATCAGCAAACGCAGGTGGTAGATAAACACGAGCCCGTATCGACCTTCAGAGGTCACGAACTACTTGACTAGCATTAATAGGTCATGCCATCATGGTTTGAGCATAGATATGGGCATACCTCTGTCACACAAGGTGACTTTGTGAGAGAGAAACAACAGTGTCCATGGCACCTCCTCGACCTTATAATTGTTAAACCAACGTTGTCCCGAGGCAGGTAACCCTGTAGCAGAGCTGATAAAATTCTCATCGATATCCATCTATATGTCGCCCACCTTGGCTCTACAACCACCGAAATTCATGGCAAACTGTCGTGCTACACAAAGATTAAAACCCTCAAATCGTTGCACGAAGGTGAGCCATCAGTTGTCCTCCAAATATTTTCGAGAATTGTCAAACATTAACCAGGCTTGGTTGCCGTTTGGCTCGATTCGAATGACTGGTTCCATGGAGCCGGGCACATGGTAAGATGGGGGTTTGGATCATAACACACACAAGAGCAGAGCTACCTGAGCTAACAGAAGTGAACGGGAAAAAGGGATAGGCATAAATGACATCGTGCGAAGGTGGTGGAGCTTATCTATGCCATGCAAAATAGTAATTGCCAAAGTAAAACCGCCGATTTACATAGTAGTTCAACCCATTATAGCATAGTTCAACAGTCATATCACTTGGCCGACTAATGAATCAAATGGAAAGTGTATAAACCAACATGCACAATCAACATTATACCAAAGTTTTTAAACCACCAACATTCAAATTGAAATCAATACCAAACTCAACTATGCGCCAACGTATCATCTCATATAATCAATAGTTTAACCAATGTGCCAATGGGTATTCATATAATCAACCAACCAATAGTTATGAAAAATTAGTTATAGGCATTATATTAAAAAGATATATATGAAAGATTTAACCAAAACACCCATGTATCTTATGGAACGAATGATCAAGTAGGTCAAATAAAGTGCAAATTCAAATGTCAATGCAATACAAACTCAATAAAACCCAGTCACACAATCAATACAAGAATGTCCAATGAGTACAGTTTGAAAGTTTTGCCAGCTACATAACGATAAGTGAAATGTAAGCGCAATAGGCATATTGACATGAAAGACAATGACAGTTCAAATAGTGATTTTAATGCGACTTCGAAAAACTAAGTTTTCACGCTTACAGTCATGAAAATAAAATGAAGGTAAATGTGCAAATGTCGCAAAGAATAAAAATGTCATCTATTTAAAAATGTGACGAAAAATTGATGTTTGTAAAACATTGGTGTAGGTAGCTTATAAGGTAATGGAAAAAAGTGAATTCGCTGCCAACAATGGCGACACACTGGTAGAAGCAGTTATCTCTGTCAAAAGAAACAAATTCAGATTAGGACAACAAAGATAATTTCAACTCAGACTAACAACCAAAAAATCGTATAAACATCATCATTAACCAACTATTCCAGCAGCGTTTCAAAAGATGAAAACTGATAACGATCTTAAGATCAGCAAATCACGATATTAAAGATAAAATATCCAATACTGTTGGCATAGCCACTGCTTCCAGCAGGCGTCCATAGCCTCGACAAGGTTTCCATTTAACCCACTCTGACATCTATATCCTTCCAAGAAGTTTTGGATCAGAATAAAGGACATTTAAGAGGTTTCTTTTTTGCAAATTTTCATATACCCGACATTGCTTCACTGCCAGCGGGCCTGTTCAGTACCCCGGTGAAGTTGTCTTGGCATCATGCATGCATTTACCCACTGCCAACAGACCTGTTCAGCATCCTGACGAGTTTACAAGCACTTCCCACAGCTCTTATTCATAATTTTTGTTTTGTTTTTCATAGATATATAGTTGAGCGGGGTAACGCTGAAAATCATGATATTTTAACATGTTTTTTCAGACCTCATCAAAAAAAATTAGAACTGTCCTTTATCTAGATTCAGAGGTGTTTTATTTACAAAAACAACTTCCTCAGACAGGGAGACATCTTCTGAGTCATTCCTTTACAGAAAAGGGACAGTGTAAAAAGATAATATATGATCATGACAAGATTTACTCAGAGATCGAAATCAGTAGACTTCTTTCAAACAACAAACTTTTACAACACAGATATAAATTTCAGCAATATATCATTGATGTTTGTACAAATTTTTCAGAAGTTATTTCAGCGAAGAAAATTTCTATTGTCTTTTTCCGAATAGTTCAGTGTACAGGTACGTGCATGTTCAAAAATACAAACTGATAAATTCAAAGAAAAAATCAAAAACCAAAAGCAAACGAGAAAGCAAACAAGAATCAAGATATGTACATAAAATACAAAGCTTGTAATCAGGCAAAGTATC
The DNA here is from genome assembly GCA_009831015.1 of Picea engelmannii. Taxonomy (NCBI): domain Eukaryota; kingdom Viridiplantae; phylum Streptophyta; class Pinopsida; order Pinales; family Pinaceae; genus Picea; species Picea engelmannii. The sequence continues at coordinate 688,116 of ML786431.1, forward strand.
TTTTCAGGGCTTGGCCATTCACCGGATAGGTGTCAAGCTGCCCTCCAAGATTTTGCAATCGAAAAGAACTGGGACCCAACTTTTCAGCAATTAAAAACGGTCCAAGCCATCAGTTTTGAAATTTTGTGTGCTCTCCCTTTCCCTCGTGTGGTTTGTCCCACTTCAAGATGAGATCACCTACTTCAAAATTCCTATCAGAAACAGAGTTAGAATCGAACCAACTTTTAACCAATTGTTGATGTTGATCTAACTTACGTTTAGCTTGGTCTCTTACCTCTTCCAACTTCATCAAAGCGTTAATTCAGTTTTCTAAAGGGGGACAATCTTCTTCTTGGACTTTTTGCGACAACTGAAGTGAAGGAAGAAGAATGTGAGGTGGAAGAATTGCTTCTCTGCCATAAACGAGAAAAAAGGGGCAGTTAACTATAGCAGATTTTGGTGTTACCGTATCATCCCATAACGCGTTCAACAGAGCATTATGCCAATTTTTGTGATTTTCAACCATCGTTCTCTTGATGATTTTGATCAAGTTCTTGTTTGTCGATTCTACCAATCCGTTGCCCTGGGGGTAGTAACTTGCAGAATAATTCAACTTAATTCATTTTTCTAAAGAAAACTCACTCATCTCAAGAGAGGAAAAGTAAGAAGCATTATCGAAAACTAAACAGTCAGGGATACCGAAACGAGTGATGATATTCGAATTTAGAAAGGCAATTACCTGACTGGTGTTGACAGTTCTTAGCATAGCAGCTTCAGACCATTGAGTAAAGTAATCTGTGGCTATCACAATAAACTTGTGCTATTCCGAATATGGAGGGTTGATTGGACCTATAATATCAAGGCCCCACTGCTGAAAAGGAGAATCTGTTGTAACGGGTTGCAGCGGAAAGGATGGTTTTTGCAACCGCCCTGATGCTTTCTGACAGATTATACATTTACGACACAAGGCATGGGAATCTCTAAAAAGCATGGGCCAGTAATAACCGGCTCTTAGAACCTTATGAGCAGTGGTGTCACTACCAAAATGGCCACCATCTTCTCCTGCATGCAACTCTAGCAAGACTTTCTCTGCTTCGTCTTTTTCAAGACAACGCATCAGTACGCCATCAGAATTCTGACGAAACAGGATACCATTAACCAAATGAAAGGAGGCAGACTTTAGTATCAATGCTCTTCTTTTTGTGGGGTCAAGGTGACGGGGGGGTGATCCGTGTTCAAGGCAGAATCTTATATCATCGTACCAAGGACTAACAAGGTTTTGTGCGCAACAGATTAGACTTTGATCACTTTGTCCTAGGTTTGGCGTATCACTTTCTTCTTGTTGTCCTGTTGCTGAATCATCAACTAACTTGCATAACCCTTGGCCTCTCACTATCTGAGCTAGGGTAATTTCCAAGTCATACTCCTGTAAGGAGGTGACCCAGTTGGCTCTCTTTTCTCCTAGTTCCTTCTGCACTAACAAGTTCCTTACGACTGGGTAGGGGACAATGACTTTCATCCTTTACTTCAAAAGATAGGACCGGAAGTGCTTAACTACTTTGAAAATAGCATAGTTCTGTCGATCTACCACTGGGTAATTAAGTTCAGCACCTTTGAAAGAAGAGCTCATAAAGGCGATGGGTACTTCGTTGTTCTCGACATTCTTTTGAGTTAGGACGGCAGCATAGGAACGGTTAGAAGCAAAAGTGTAGAGTGTAAAGTCTTGAGAAAAATATGGGCTCATGAGAGACGGAGCGTCTATTATGGCCTTCTTTATTGCATTAAAAGCTTGGTTTTCTAGGGGTCCCTAGTGATATTGGGTGTCTTTCTTAATCAAATTTTGTAAGGGTCTGACCATTTCGGAGAAGCTGGGGACAAATCTTCTCACAAAGTTAATCTGGCCTAAGAAAGACTGCATAGATTTTTTGGATGTAGGAGGGGGAAATTTTGCGATGACTTGAGTCCTCTCAGGGTCAATAATCATTCCTTCGCTAGACACAATGAATCCTAGGAGTTTACCTTGTTCTATTGCAAAGATGGAATTTTTAGGATTGAGGGAGATGCCGTATTTACAACATCGCAGTAGGACGATTCATAAGTGAGCTAGATGATCGTTTTTGTTCTTGGAAAATACAGTCACATCATCTAAGTAAACTACTATGGACTGATTAATTAAGCCTCGGAAAGCAATTTCCATTGCTCTCTGAAAAGTGGCACCAGCATTAATTAATCCAAAAGGCATTTTGTGATAAGCATAAGTTCCCCACGGAGTATGGAAGGTAGTTTTGAGTTGGTCTGGCAGAGACATCAGGACTTGGTTGCATCCAGAGAAACCATCCAATAATGATAGCCTCTCAGAACTAGATACCTTTTGAAGGATCTGTTCCATGGGTGGGACAGGATAGTTGTCTTTATCAGACACTCTATTGAGGTTTCGGAAATCGACGTAGAGTTGAATTTCCCCATTTTTCTTTCGGAATGGGACGAGGTTAGAAACCCATTGAGTGTGCCTAACAGGAAAAATTATTTTAGCATTAAGGAGCTTATTCACTTCTTTTTGAACGGTCGGTTCCAGTTTAGGGTGCATCTTCCTCAGTTTCTATTAGAAGGGTAAGGTTTGGGGCTTCATCGGGATGACATACTGTATGATATTAGGGTCGAAAGTTTTGAGGTCATCATACGTCCATGTGAAGACATCTTTAAATTCTTTGAACAATTTAATGAATGCAGTTTTTTGTTGTCGAGAACATCCCAACCCTAGATTAATGCAATGAGGATTTTCATTAGTTCCTAAGTTTACTTTTTCATAAGACAACGAGGAACTATTGGTTTTACAATTGACCGTCTTTTTAAATTTATCTTGAAAATCATAAAACTTCTCTAATCTAATTACAGATTTTGGGATCGAGTTTACCATATCCAATAGATCTTCAAGAGTTTTCAGATCAAGTATTACCGTGAAATCACGCAAATTGTCATCGTGCATGTGTTCGTCTATCATCGCGCATTGAAAGGTTTCTTCCATGTGCAGAAAGTTAATAATTTACTGATCGTCGTCAAATACTCTCCAGTTCGTGATGTTGTCAGGAATGGATGGCCGAAACAACATCTCGACAGAGAATGCCTCTGGAGACAAGCCTTCTGCAGGAAGAAGTTTAAAAGCTACATTATCTAATAAATCTGCTTCAGAGTTATTCAATCAAGCTGCCTACACCCCTTTAATTCACTACTCAAATAATTAATGAGTCAATTAATTAATTAATTAATCGTTGACAGATATGAACTAGTAATTAATTAATAATTAATTAATTAATATTATTAAGAAATAATTATTCTTTAACTAAACATATTAGGAAAGTTAGATTATCAAATTAATTATAATTAATAATCCCTATGCATCTATTTAACCAGGGTTGTTACATACACCCACCCTTCAGGAAACTTCGTCCCAAAGTTAAGGTATCTCATGGTACAAAGGAAAAGAAACATGGTTCACACATTGATAACAATTAACCGACACTATTGGTAAGTAAGTCAAGAAAACTCATGCATACTAGTCTATATGTACAAGAAATGCATGTGTAGCTAGTACATACAAGTCTCGTGCATGTACTAATAATCAATAACTATCACCCTTTAGTAATTTATGTATGCATCCAATCCAATCAACAAGACTAGTCTTTTATAAAAGACAATAAACCAATCAAATGTTTTTGAAATCCTTTAATTACAATTATCCTAGTTCAACAATTTTATTTAGACAACTGTGGTTTAGTTATGTAATTATGAATATTCATATATACACATTCTCTTTTAGATGGGAAAACATTAAATTCCACCATCAGACAAATCTCCATACTTTATCAACTATTTCTACTCATCCTTCCTCCCTAACTTACTTCCATCTCCATTCCTATCCTTCCTCTGTTGGACTAAATTGGAGCATCAACTATATTGACCTAACTCCAAATAGAACCCGTAAGCAGAAGTGTCACTATATTGACCAAGCTTCCCCAATAGGCAATTGACAGTCATCATCACATGTCTAGGGGAGTGTGAGCTAACATCATCCTCCCATGACTTCAGGTTTCAGAGGATACACAGTGGGAAATGCCTCCACCCCTCCTAATCATAACTAGGGTCCACACCCTATAATGGAATATATAGTGGCACCATGTTGCTAGGAGTTTTGTCATCGTTTATTCGGTTTTAAGTAATCTCATCACCTGAAATGCTGCACTGGTCCACATATCATAGCAATGCATCCACACCAATATAATTTCACATACAAGATTCATGCCATAATGTTTCTTGGCTAGTGGTCATGACATTGACTTTCATCATTATCATCCCTTGGCTATTTCATAGCCCGTGACCTGTAGATTAGTCTGTAACAAAAACTCATACATTTCTATGTATTATCATCATGTAATTTGATACAATCTTTATTTCAATTCGATATCCATGTACCAACAACTTAACATCAAAGTTTTCAATTTAGAAATAGATCTCACAATATCCCATAATTCAATTTCGACACCATTCATAAAATTATCATTTATCAAATAGATTGCATCATATCCAACACCATACTACTAGCATTTAAACATTCATAAAATTTACATTCTCACAGTATGTCGCATCATATACATCATCATCAATAAAATTAAACATTCATAAAATTTACATTCACATAGTAGATCACATTATATACATCATCATCAATAACATTTAAACATTCATAAAGATTCATACATCTTAAAGTTTAAGTGTATCATTTAATAGTTTCACTGTGACTAGAAAATAAAGTATATAGGCCTTAGGTAATCCTGGCTGTCTAAGTCAAAAGGTGGTGTTACATACACCCCACCTCTAAGAAACATATTCTCAAGGTGGTCAAAAAAAGTGAGGGATAGTCTCGTCGTAGTGTCTTGACGTCTTCCCGAGTAGCAGATCCTAGACTATACTTGTCCCATTGGACCTTAACTTTCTCTACCAGACGGTTCCTGAGCTGTCAAACTATATGGTCCAATATGAGTAATGGTTCTACCATGAGAGTTCCCATGTCCGATACCTACAATTCCTTCCAATTTAGTTTATGTGATTCATCAACAACATAATGACGTAAAACAAATACATGAAATACATTATGAGTTTTATGCAAGTGGGGTGGCAATACGAGACGATAGGCAATAGGTCCAATTTTCTCTTAGATTCTAAATGGAAATATAAATCGAGGTGACAACTTTGTCCCCTTCTCAAACTGTATGGTACTCTTATTAGGCCTGATACAAATGAAAACCTGGTCTCCCACTTCATAACTTTGGTCGGTCCTATGTGCATCCACATAACTTTTCTGCCTATCCTGTGCTTCCTTTGGTCTCTGCCTAATCTAAATCACTTTTTCCTCAATCTATTGAATCAATTATGGCCCAATTGTTACTTGGTATTCTATTCTATACCAAATCAATGGAGTTTTGCATGGCCTTCCATACAGAGCTTCGTAGGGTGGCATTCCAATGGAGCTACAAAAACTATTATTGTAGGCAAACTCTACCAAAGATAGGTACTTCTCCCACTAGATTTGATTATCCATGACATACATCCTGAGCATGTCTTCTGTGACTTGATTTACTCTCTTGGTTTTCCCATCTGTTTCAGGATGATAAGTTGTTCTTAAGTTCAACTGAGTCCCCAACGCTAACTGCAAACTTGTCCAAAACCTACAATTGAATCTGGAGTCCCTATCTGAAATGATAATCTTAGGTATCCCGTGCAAATGGATAACCTCACTTACAAACACACGTTCCACATCAGTGACATCGTAAGTGTCTCTAACCTTCATAAAATGAGCACTCTTGGTTAACTTATCCACTATCACAAGAATGACGTTGTGTCTATGAGATGTGAGCGACAACCCCACAACAAAATCCATAGAGATGACTTCCCACTTGGACATAGGAGAATCATGTGGTTGTAGGAGGCCTGCTGGGTGATGGTGATCGACTTTCACTTGTTGACACTCTAGGCATTTGGCGACAAAATGGACTATATCGCACTTCATGCCTACCTAGAAGAAGAGATTCCTCATGTCTGCATATATCTTATTCACACCCGGATGCACACAATAAAGCGCTCTATGGGCTTCCTTTAGTATGATACCTCGAATATCCCCATTTTCAAGGATGTACATCCTTCCTTGATATATCAATAGTCTGTTTACTTCGAGACTATATCCTTCATACTTTGGATCTAACTGCGTCTCTCTCTGGAGGTTTGAAGTAACCTCTAAATACCAACTGTTTCCTTGGAGTTGCGTCAACACATGTTCCCTCAGATTGACTTTTAAGGGTATCAATGAGAAGACACGTGGTCTCCTACTCAAGGAATCTGCGACCACATTTGCCTTCCCCTTGATGTACGAAATACCAAAATCGTACTCACTCATAAACTCACTCCATCGCCTTTGCCTAGAATTCAGATCTCTTTGAGTGAAGAGATCTTTTAAACTTTGATGGTCTGTTTTAAGCTCAAAGTTTCACCCCACAAGATAGTGCCTCCAAAGTTTCAGAGCTAGCATTTTAGATGCCAACTCTAAATCATGAGTCACGTATAGCTCTTCATGTTTCTTCAACTTCCTTGACACATAAGCTATCACTCCTCCATCCTGCATTAGCATGGACCCCAACACTTGCTTCGAGGCATCCGTGCAGACTGTGAAGTCCTTTTCTATATCCGACACTCGTAGAATTGGCGCACTAGTTAGTAACCTCTTAAGCTCAATGAATGCACAATCAAATTCTTTTTTCCATTCATACCTGACCCCCTTGCACTGCATGGTGGTGATGGGTTTTGCTATTTTGGAGAATCCCTCCACAAATCTCCGATAATAACCTGCTAGCCCCATGAAGCTCCTCACCTCATGGGCATTTTTCGGCACTGGCCACTCCATAATGGCCTTTACCTTTTCTAGGTATACAAAGATTCCTTCACCAGAAATGATATGACCTAAATAATGAATTTCTTTTGGGAAGAAGGAACACTTTGACAAATTCCCATATAATTTGATTTCTCTAAGGAATGACAACACTACTCGTAAGTGTTCCTCATGTCCTCTTTCGTTCTTGGAATAGATGAGGATGTCATCTAGAAAGACTTATACAAAATGATCTAAGTACTTCTGGAATACGTCGTTCATAAGGCTCATGAACACTGTAGTCACATTGGTCAATCTGAAAGGTACTACGACAAACTCATAATTTCCAAACCGAGTTCGAAAGGCAGTTTTTGGGATATCGCCTTCCTTAATCTTTAACTGGTGATACCCTGATCGCAAATCAATCTTGGAGAATACCGCTGCTCCTTTCATATGATTGAAGAGGTCATCTATTCATGGCATTGGGTACCTATTTTTCACTGTAGCACGATTCAAGTCCCTGTAGTCTATACATAGTCGTAAGGATCCATCCTTATTCTTTACAAAAATTACTGGTGCACCCCAAGGTGAGACGCTGGGCCTTATTAGCCCTAAGTCCCGTAACTCTTTCAACTGCATTTGCAACTCACAAAGTTTTGGCGCTGTCATCCGATACAGAGTTTTGGAAATTGGTCCTGTACCAGGTTTTAGCTCAATAGTAAAATCAAGCTCCCTCTCAGGAGGTAACCCTAGTAACTCATTCGGAAAAAAATCCTTAAATTCTGATAATACTGGGTACTGATTTAATGAGGGTCCCTTCCTTTCATTCACTGCTTCCGCTACATATAGTCCACACCCTTTCCTCAAGCATCGTTTAACCTTTATAGTTGAGATAAAGTGTAATGACACCTTTCTCCGTACACCCTATATCTCCACTGGCCTTCCTTCATCATCTAAACAGAGCACCCTTTTTGCAAAACAATCTACCAAAGCTCGATGCACTTCTAACCAATCCATTCCAATGATTAGGTTATACACCCCGAGAGCAGTGGCATATACCTTCAACCTGGTAGTACACACTCCCAGGTCTACTATACAATTTTCAAAACTAGGTCCTACCGTTTGTTTTTCCCCTGAAGCCATCTCGACTTGTTTAAAGTCATTGTGCTCGTATGCTTCCAACCCACTCTTTTCTAATGTAGATGGTGAAATGAAACTATCTGTTGCACCAGAATCAAATAAAATCTTAACATTGATATGATTTAGTGTACCTAATGATTCCACCACCATGGATTGATGTTCGGCCTGGTGATTATTAACCGCTGCGTAAATCTGGTGGCTGCTACTTACTCTTCCCATCGATGCCTTTCCTTCTCTATGCACGAACCATGATTGTAACTCTGGGCAGTCATGCTGGTAATGGGGTCCTTCGCACCCCCAATAGGTAACACGAGATTGAACCTGCACACTGTTATGTGACTATCTCTGAAATGAGTTCCTTCCCCTGGAACCCCTACCCCTACTAGTTGTTCCCTGAGATGGTCGTGGACCTGTCTACATTTTTGGTGAAGAATGAGATGTTACACTCGATGCCATTGAAATCCCTACAGTTATTGTCCTTGATGCGACTCTATTACCATATGGAGGTGTCCTTGAGCCCCCTCCCCTGGGAAATGTCCTAGGGGCCTTCCCCATGAATCTAGGATGATGCGGAAAGGTCGATCTCGTACCTCTAGTTAAGTTCATGTGTTCCTTCGCATAACGTGCATTTTCCACAGCTTCCGCTACTGAAGACGGTTTCCACATCTGCACCATAGCTCTTATATTAGGGTTCAATCCATAGATGAAGTGCTCTGCCTGTCGTTGGTCATTATCCATATACAAAACATATTTGACCAATTCCATAATTTTGATCTCATATTTTTCTACAGTTATGTTTCCCTGTACTAAGGCATGAAACGCCCCTACCTATTGTTCCTCATAGTAAGCTGGCAGATATTTCCTTCGGAACCTCTCCTCTAAAAGTTCCCAAGATATTGTGTCTGGGGTAAGATGCAGTTGTCTTACCAGGTTGTCCCACCAATTCAAGGAATTGTCTCTTAACTGGAAAATTTCTATCTTTGCCTTTGAGTTGGACACATAGTCCCTCAAGGAAAAACACCTTGTCATGGCTTCCAACCATGCTTCTGTGCATTCATTGGCGTGACCCCCAGCAAAATCTGGAATTTTGATCTTCTGTAATTCTTGAGTGATGTCTTTAGGTGGAGGTCCCCCCCCCGAATCTCTCGACGCTTCTAGATTACCCATTCTAGATGGTGGGGGTTCCACCTCGGTCTCTGCTGGTTTTCGCCCCTTTAAAGTTTCATTTATGGCCTCCAACAAGCGCAGTATGAGAGCTATTTCAGGTGATGGTGGTGGTGGCACTGGTGATGTTGGTGTTGCCCGAAACGTTTCTCCCCTACCTCGATTCCCTCGAGTCCTAACCATCCTGTATGATTTAACCTACATCAACCAAAGTTGTCAAGGTGAGTTCAAGGATGTTTCAAATTGGTGCTACTTAAACTAGAAAATAGGGTTAGGCGTAAGTTTATTTTACTTGTCTGTAAACAAACGTTACTCTCTTTAGGGGATTGGCTAGGTTAGGGTTAAAGCATCTAAGCTTGATTTCTTCTCCTAAGAAAAATTATTGACTCCTTCGCTTGGTATCTACACTAGCACTGTACCCCACTCGCTAATTCCTCTAACTTACCCTCCTAGCATGCATGAAGCCCCCTCCCTGAGGTCATGGTTTAAGTCCTTAAACTTTTCATTTAAACCATTTAATGTGATTTTGAACATAGTTTGGGAGTGGCAGAGGAGGATGGGGAGGAGAGGAAGCCCTAGGAAAGCCCTTCTCCCCCATGGCTACGACAATCCTAGCAGCAGAGTTGCAAACCTATTTGATCAGAATATCGCTTCATGAGAACTCAGTACGTCCCAGTACTTGTTGTACTTTCTCCTTCAAATCTGTATTTTTATTCCACTTGTTGTTACTCGCTATTGCCCAGCTACAACTCGCTATAATTAATTAAATCATTCTAATTAATTAATACCTAAAATCATTAGTTGAATTAATTAATTGTTTTAATTAATTGATTTAGTCGAATTGATTTAATTATAATTTAAACAACTAATTATAATTTTAATTGATTTAATTAAAACAATTAATCATTCTTTATATTAAATAAATTTTTAAAACAATTAATTATTCTTTACATTAAATAAATTTTTAAAAACCCTTAATTATTCTTTACATTAAATAAATTTTTAAAACAAATAATTATTTTAAACAATTACTTTTACTTTACACTAATTTTTTTTTTTTATTAAAACAATTGATTATACTTTACCTTAAATAAATTTTTAAAACGAACACACAAAAAAATAAATAATAAAATATATAAAAAATTTAATAAAATAAAAAAAATAAACAAAAACAAGTGCGGGCACGCATGGATTCCACATGCCTGCCTTGCTTCCTCCATCGCCTTCCTTTTCTAAACCTTAACTCTACATTTCCCGTCATTTCCTTTTGGCTACGTGGTCGACTGCCATGGCGGTTCCCTCTGCATCCTTTTTGGTGATTCTCTTGTTGAACTGGTGTGCAATCAGTTCTTCCTTAGTCTCCTTCCTCATGGTTTGGGAGTGGTTTGTGATCTTGAAAAAGTGCCCAGTATTGAACGCAGAATTCATGATTTGCAGAACGTACGTTTCTCCCAGTTTGACAAGTAGTTGTAATGTGTCATTTCTGGAGAAGGGATACAGGTCTCCTAGTTGTCCATTTATAGTGAAGGCATCAGATATATTGGGTGCAACACCTATGAGTGTTGCTTCATTCAAAACAACTATGGGATCCCCGTTCCACCATTCTCCTAGTACGATCAGAATTTCCCCGCTGGGCTTAGGGGAAAGGATAGTGGCTACCCTTCTTAGGAAGTATGACCAAATCCCCATGTACAGTATCTCTTAGCCATGAGATATGAGCATGCCACCATAAGGTTCCTTCCTGATTAATAACGGTGAATCTGTATGTAAAACTCCCACCTGGTTGAATAGGGCACAGAGTGACATAAGCCAACCCATACGCCCATGATATATGCAGTTGCTTAACTCCATGCCAATGAGGAGTTAACAATCACTATGTCCCCATCCTGAACATAAAGCGTTGGACCTGGTAGTATTCCCTTCACAGTGATTATGCTATTGTTACTGCATAACCTGGTAACTCGGTAGCAGGTCAAGGGAGTAGACCAGGTTTTGGGGAGTGGTCTGCGGGCTTACACCTACATTTTTTTTTGTATATTATTAAAAATAAAAATTATATGTGCAGCACGCATCTCTTCATTGGTGTTTTGTTCCATTTGTTCCATGTGTCTTTGCGTTTGGGCGCTAGGTTTTATTGGGCTAGTGCGTTAGCTTGTGTGTTGTTGCCAACCGTGACGTGTTGAGCATGTTATCCCCGATATCTAGGGATAACTAGGAGATAATGTCTCGAGGCCCACATGGTCCTAGACATGGAGTACCGAGAATGGATTGACTTGAGCATGGCCCTGGAGGGCCCATCTTTTTTCTTCTCAGCCAGCTTTGTCCTGTCAGTAGTAGCAGCCTCCATCACTACCGACCTAGGTTTGCATCAGAGAGGGCTCTTGCTCCATGAGGTAATTGGTCTCAGGTATCATGGTATGTGTCGTATTTGATCATTATAACCTTCTTACATATGCATTAGGTTCCTTTCATTTCGGATGACTTCTTGGATCTTACACTAATCCACTTGACCATTGTTGGGGTGATTGATGGGGAAACTTAGCAAGCCTGTATCCATGGGTTTTGGTTAGTCACCGAGGGGGGTTTGCAGAGCCATCTTCCGCTCCCACCATCTTATCATTTTTTCATCTTATACCCCGCTCATCCATCCCATTCCCGTAGTCTGGCCATTAGGATGACCTTCCAGGGTACATCTTGTCTTGTGGGAAGAAGGGGCTAAAGGCCCAGGTGGTAAAAGCAGCTGGTAAAAGATAAAATCCATAGGAAAATAAAACCTAGAGATGCTTCGCCCAGGGCATCCCCGAGAAGGCAATAAAAATCCTCTCGATAAGAAACTAAGGGACCCTAAGAAAAATGACTAAATAAATAAATGCAATACCTAACCAAGAGGATGGGAGGTCTCATCACGAGCTGACCCATTATGTTCATAGGTATTTAGCAGTATGACATTGCCACCATCTAGTCACCAAACCAGGGCAGTGACCTTTGGTTGCATGGCCAAAGGAAAGGGGGTCTCATCACGAGCCAACCTTCTCATTTCTGCGAAGATACTAGTGGGTAACGTTGTCATCTCTGGCCACCAAGCCAAGGCAGTGTCCTTTTCGTCAGAGCTTGTAGTAAAAAATCAATAAAAGAAAGATAAGGCAATAAGAGCTTGGAAAAAATGCATCCATGACGGGTACATCTCGCCTCCTACAAAGGCACCCATAGACAACACCAGCCCTTGGTCTAACTATGACAAGACATCCCTAAAACCATATCATCTCATTACACATGTCTTGAATGATCCTTTGAGGAAACTTTCCATTTCCTATGGGTATTAGCCCAATAGGTGGTCCTGTTGGTTTCCTTAGCTTTGTATAGTAGATCTGTGTAATGTCTTTGAGATTTTAGATGATTTGTTAGGGATTTCATGCATATGTTTGATAAATTTAATGATGAGATATGATTTAAATTGCTATGATGTCTAGGACTGATGAGCCCATGGAGGGCGTAGTATTTGATGTGCAGGACCAAGCCCGACGGACATGTACCAGAGGATCGGTGCACATGGGGAGATGATTAGCTCAGACCTCCATGGGGATGAAGAGCCCATTAGATGGTTGCTGGGATGGCAGAGGAAAGACAGAGTTGTGGAGAGCCCTTGCACAAAGAAGAAGAAGGACACCCTCATCAGGACATCTTTGGCAGAGTTTTGACCCATGGGTATCAGCCCCTTACAGATGGGACAATGGTCTTGGTGATCAGGACACCACCTAAGGTAGGCTGGACGATGTCTGGAGCATGTGGCAACGTGCTAGGATTGTTTGGAACATGTGACAGGTTGCGGGAGCCACAAAGGGGCCAACATTTTGTTCCTTGGATGCTGATCATGCCCAAAAAGGGCCAACGTCTCCCCTATAGGGGCCTGACGTCTCCATTTTCTGCTCATTTTTGACATTTTTGGCTTTTAAAGTGACAAATGATTGAATACTGTAAATTCAGCCTTGTCGGCTGTTTTGATGACCTATTTTGTTAATTAAAGGTCATAAGAATCATATAAAGTGAGGACGTTTTACCCTCATTTGAGGATAACATAACTTGCTCTTTTGGAGAGTGACATTTTTTATCTCTTGTCTTGGTTATTCTTCTCTTTTGGAGTGAGGCGCAACTTCTTGGAGGACTATTTTTTGGCATATGGTGCTATTTATCATTGGAAGGTTTACAACTAGGGTATGATTAATGCTTCTTCATGAATTTGTAAGTGTTTTCTCATCAAAACTTCTTGAATGAATGGTTGTTGATTAAATAACTTGCATGCATTACTACTTTGTTATTATTTTCTTAATCTTAAAACCCTAGGGAGCCAACACACAATTAGGTTGTGGCTTCATGTCCCCATGGTAAAAGCTTATAGCCATTTGATTAGAGAAGGTTTTAGCCTAGCCATAGCTACACTAGCGATCTCTTTTCTTGAGTTAGCTTTGAACATAAATTGAAGAAAGAAGGCGTCCTAGGCCTAATTTAGTTTACACATAGGGTTTGCTTCTAGGGTTTGCTTCTAGGGTTTACATAGATTTGTGTTTATAAGCTAGTCGTTTTGCCAAAGAAGTCTTAAGGAAAGAAGAAGAAGCATTACGCCTAGCCTTAGCTACACCTAAGTAAGCCTTCTCTTCTTAGGGTTTTGGTTTGGTGGCCTTGCCCTAGCAACACCATTAAACCCTAAACCCTCTTGTCCTTGAGTTTAAGTCTTCCAAGCCATTAGTTTCACTCCAATTGACTCCATTAACCCAAGGCACTAGTCTAGAAATACCTTTGAGCTTGTTTGTGCTTAAACTCTCTTTCAAAACTCTTTTATTGAAACCCTAACTAACCTAGCGTCTAACCCTAACATCTAGAACTAACCCTAATGCTGATGACGTCTTGCCTATTTTAGACTTGTGTTTGGATAGAAAATTGCGGCTGAGTCATCTTATCATAGCCATAGAGGTTTCATGAACTTTCATTGGTTGAATTAGCTAAAACGTCCACTTCTTGGCTAGCTAACCCTAATCCTGAATGTAGCAACAATATAGGTGACGTCACATTTTTTGATCTCTTGTTTGGCTTGCGACGTTGTGACATTTGTCATTTTATTTGATAGATTTTGAGCTATTGATCACATCTATAAACTTGTTTGATAAAACATTTTTCTCTTTGTCTTTCAAAATAACCTATCACTAGGGCTGACGTCACCCTATTTTTTGTATCTGTGACGCAGCAACAATATATATATTGAGCAGATTTATAGTGCATTGTGATATAATTGAGATTTATTGCATACATTGAATGCCTTTATCTTTGTTGTATTTATTGAAGAAGTGATACAATCCATTTGTCTTTGTTTAGTAATCATTGACTTTATCAATAATTACCTATGATCATTGCTCATATATATATATATTTGAAGATATGACATGTATGCTAACTCATGATATTTTTGTGCTTGATTTATCATTGTTTTGGTTTATGATGAAGCACAAAGGCAGGTATCAGGGAACCTTGTTGGATTGGCTTCATTGGTTGTTTGACTACACCAACATGCAGCCAGCAGGTAAGTACAAGTAAGTATCTTGCTTTGTATTTACATTTATGATTGCCTTATATGCACATTTACTTGCTTCCTTATATGCACATTTACCATGTATATGTTATTACTTTACGGGGTGGCAATACCACCCCTTCTTTTGTCGCTGATGCCCTTTTGTCGAGTGTGAGCAGGTCACAGGTCTACGCCAGAGATTGTTGAGGTTATCATATGCTCTATAGTTAGTGCATGTCCTCGAGTTGGAGCCAGATGTTATCCCCAATATCTAGGGATAACTAGGAGATCATGTCTCGAGGCCCACATGGTCCTAGACATGGAGTACCAAGAGCGGATTGATTTGAGCATGGCCCTGGAGGGCCCATCTTTCTTCTTCTCAGCCAGCTTTGTTCTATCAGCAGTAGAAGCCTCCATCACTACTGGCATGGGTTTGCATCGGAGAGGGCTCTTGCTCCATGAGGTAATTGGTCTGAGGTATCATGGTATGTGTCGTATTTGATCATTATAACCTTCTTACATCTGCATTAGGTTCCTTTCATTTCGGATGACTGCTTGGATATTACACTAATCCACTTGACCATTGTTGGGGTGATTGATGGGGCAACTTAGCAAGCCAGTATCCATGGGTTTTGGTTAGCCACCGAGGGGGGTTTGAAGAGCCATCGTCTGCTCCCACCATCTTATCATTTTTTCATCTTATACCCCACTCATCCATCCCATTCCCCTAGTCTGGACATTAGTGTGACCTTCCAGGGTACATCTTGTCTTGTGGGAAGAAGGGGATAAAGGACCAGCGGGTAAAAGCAGCTGGTAAAAGATAAAATCCATAGGAAAAGAAAACCTAGAGATGCTTCACCCAGGGGATCCCCGAGAAGGAATAAAAAGCCTCTCGATAAGAAACTAAGGGACCCTAAGAAAAATGATTAAATAAATAAATGCAAGACCTAACCAAGAGGATGGGAGGTCTCATCACGAGCCGGCCCATTATGTTCATAGGTATTTAGCAGTATGACATTGCCACCATCTGGTCCCCAAACTAGGGCCGTGACCTTTGGTTGCATGGCCAAAGGAAAGGGGGTCTCATCACGAGCCAGCCTTCTCATTTTTGTGAAGATACTAGTGGGTAACGCTGTCAGCTCTGGCCACCAAGCCAAGGCAGTGTCCTTTTCCTTAGAGCTTGTAGTAAAAAATCAATAAAAGAAACATAAGGCAATAAGGGCTTGGAAAAAATGCATCCATGATGGGTACAGCTCGCCTCCTACAAAGGAACCCACAGACAACACCAACCCTTGGTCTAACTATGACTAGACATCCCTAAAATCATATCATCTCATTACACATGGCTTGAATGATCCTTGGAGGAAACTTTCAATTTCCTTTGGGTATTAGCCCAATAGGTGGTCCTGTTGGTTTCCTTAGCTTTGTATAGTAGATCTGTGTAATGTCTTTGACCTTTTAGATGATTTGTTAGGGATTTCATGCATATGTTTGATAAATTTAATGATGAGATATGATTTACATTGCTATGATGTCTAGGACTGATGAGCCCAAGGAGGGCATAGTCTTTGATGTGCAGGACCATGCCCGACGGACAGAGAGGATCGGTGCACATGGGGAGATGATTAGCTCAGACCTCCATGGGGCTGAAGAGCCCATTAGATGGTTGCTGGGATGGCAGAGGCAGGACAGAGTTGTGGAGAGCCATTGCACAAAGAAGAAGAAGGACACCCTCATGAGGACGTCTTTGGCAGAGTTTTGACCCATGGGGATCATCCCCTTGCAGATGGGACGATGGTCTTGGTGATCAGGATGCCACCCAGGGAAGGCTGGACGATGTCTGGAGCATGTGGCAGCGTGCTAGGCTTGTTTGGAACGTGTGACAGGTTGCAGGAGCCCCAAAGGGGCCAACATTTGCTCCTTGGATGCTGATCATGCCCAAAAAGGGCCAACGACTCCCCTATAGGAGCCTGACGTCTCCATTTTCTGCTCATTTTTTACATTTTTGGCTTTTAAAGTAACAAATGATTGAATATTGTAAAGTCAGCCTTGTTGGCTATTTTGATGACCTATTTTTTTAATTAAAGGTCATAAGAATCATATAAAGTGAGGACGTTTTACCCTCATTTGAGGATAACATAACTTGCTCTCTTGGAGAGTGACATTTTTTAGCTCTTGTCTTGGTTATTCTTCTCTTTTGGAGTGAGGCGCAACTTCTTGGAGGACTATTTTTTGGCATATGGTGCTATTGATCATTGGAAGGTTTACAACTAGGGTATGATTAATGCTTCTTCATGAATTTGTAAGTGTTTTCTCATCAAAACTTCTGGAATGAATGGTTGTTGATTAAATAACTTGCATGCATTACTACTTTGTTATTATTTGCTTAATCTTAAAACCATAGGGAGCCAACACACAAGTAGGTTGTGGCTTCATGTCCCCATGGTAAAATCTTATAGCCATTTGATTATAGAAGGTTTTAGCCTAGCCATAGCTACACTAGCCATCTCTTTTCTTGAGTTATCTTTGAACATAAATTGAAGAAAGAAGGTGTCCTAGGCCTAATTTAGTTTACACCTAGGGGTTGCTTCTAGGGTTTTGAAAAGCCTTGTATCTAAGCAACACTTTTCAGCCATAGATTTGTGTTTATAAGCTAGCCCTTTTGCCAAAGAAGTCTTAAGGAAAGAAGAGGAAGCATTAGGCCTAGCCTTAGCTACACCTAAGTAA